>JAQISU010000002.1:115000-715000 GCA_029339505.1 Unio delphinus | reverse complement strand
TAGTGTAAGATCGCTTACATGAAAGGAAACTTCAACTCAGCTTTCAAGGTTTTACCATATTTTTCGAAGCATTTTTTCAACTCCATTAATGTATTTTGAATATATCATTGACGTTTAGCGCAATGGTGCCTCTGATTTGTCTCAAAGGGATATTAATAATAATAATAATAATAATAATAATAATAATAATAATAATAATAATAATGAGAAGGTCTTTGTATAGTCTCTAATCTTTAGAAGCTCTAAGCTCTTTACAACATCTATAATGATATGGATAAACAACAGAAAAAGAAAAAACAAAAGCCATGAAATAATAATAATAATAATAATAATAATAATAATAATAATAATATTAATAATAATAATGATAAAAATAATAATAGCAACAACGATAATAATAATAAATAATAATAATAATGATAATAATAATAATAATGAGGACTTTGTATAGAGTCTAATCTTTAAAAGCTCTAAGCACTTTACAACATCTATAATGATATGATTACACTAAAACAAAAAACAAAAACTATGAAATTGAAAAATATAAAAACATGCTGAAAACATATAAGGTACAAGACATTATTAGGTCTCTAAGTTTGTTCCTGCAGTCGGAAAAAAATTCATAGCATAATCAAACCATATTGAGTAATGTACAACATGGTTTCCTAAGTAAACACTACCAACACGCGAATTCTTAAGTCTGTATTTATCTTTAATTAATTTCGGGTTGAAATCAGAAAATATGCATATGCAAAATAATAACAAAATCGATCATAGTACATGTACTTTATAACAGTTTAATAATTGTTGGGTCAAAGAAAGCTATTGTTTTTACATGCCTGTGTCTTAGGACACGGAAAAATGATTTGTTTCGTGTCCCAAGATTTACAACCATTACAGTAGTCAACAAAATGACCTAAAACTGTCAAGTTTAGTTAGACATTGCCCCATGGATAAGCTGACCCCCTTTTTCAAGACTTTTATTTCTTCCTAAATTATTTGGCATATACACGAGTATACATGGTATTTTCATCAAGTTTCATTATTCTATGCAGCTATGTTTGCATGGTGGGTGCAAACAACAGCATGGTAATAAGCAAATACAAGATTTAGACCAAGAGTGTACCACACATATAATGCAAATAACATGCTAGTCTCTGCCAAATGCTTCCTAAAAGTAATTTCCATACCTTTAATTTCATCATTATTTATATCCAAATGAATTTAACACTGAAGGCAAACTTACTAAAACAAATCATGCTGTACAAAAACTTGCCTTGGTTTCATTTCCTTCTTCACTAAATATCCTTGGCTTGGCAATAATATTGAGTTGCTCCATCAGGCGTAAAATGTGATCCTTGTTGTTATGGAATTCCGGGTTGTTCTCTTTAGTCCAGATGACATCTAGAAAGTAACAGTTATGCCTAATTAATACAGACTAATCGAATTACTGTTGTTTTTCATTATGAATTTTAGTCCAATATTATAAACAATTGTTGTATTGACCTAATAAATAAGGACTTCACTTATGGCATCTGGTAATGCATCTTTAATTCACTAAAACAGAAAGGATTACCCATTAAAACCAGTGGTGAAAGACCTGCTTCATACATGCAATAATTCATGTAAATGATATTTAGCTTATCAAGCAGAGTAATTTATTTCATTAGAACTAGAGTGTATCTTCAAGTCGACAAATCCCTGCAAAATGGCCAAAACATGTTAATCATTCACAGAGAAAACATACATTTCGTCTGAAACATCTGCCTATCATTTACATACAAAGCATCTATTTTGTCTGAAACATCTGTCGATCATTTACATATAAAACATCCATTTCATCTACCTACGAAACATCAATTTAGTCTGAAACATGTCAATCCTTTACATGGAAAACATCCATTTCGTTTAAATCATCTGTCAATCTTTTGCATAAAAAAGCATCTATTTCGTCTGAAACATGAAGGTGATATTGTTATACATCCTCTAAGAGGACTAGATGCCTAAGAATTCTGGGTCCATGAGATTTTTTTTTCTTCTGTCAATGCTGTTGACTACATATGTTTTGAAAATAACTGTTCAAAGTTTTTTCTAGTGTTACAACTCTATAGTCATGAACTAAGTAATATAAAAGAAAAGCAAAACTAACAAGTTCTGTAAAGTTTAGTAATCAAAGTTATACATGAAAATGTGAAAGGAAAGCAAAAGTAAAAAGTTCTGTAAAGTTTAGTAATCAAAGTTATAAATGAAAATGTGAGAGGAACAATATTATGAAGTGAATCCAAACTAGTCCTTATAAAGGTCTATGAAAGTACTAAATGAATGAAAAGATTCTTATAAATTTCAAAACTGAAAATGTACTGGTCCTCAAAGTGTTATGAATCTATTTAATTTTCTTGTTTTTTTTGTTTTTTTTAATTAAGTCTTTTTATTTTGTTATATGCTACTGTTAATGTAGAATTGCATGCTGGACTTAACCTTCTCCAAAATCTGTTTTTGGTAACCTGCCCTGTGTCATTGATAATTTTATCTTTTATTTTATTTGGTAAACATCCATGGCTAAAACATTCTCTATGTGACAAGTTATTTTTGAAACATAAGAACTTTCTAGAAGGTTACTTTACTCGAGTTTTTAAAAAAATGTAAAATGTTAATTGTGAGATCATGGTTATTTGTTTCTGCTTCAGAACTAGCAGAGTCAGTTTATATTTTTGTCTGCTCAGTTTTCATTGGAGTGGAATTTATTTCTTCAAAATATTTATTTCAGGGATCAATTTCTCTGGAAATTCTCTGTGTTGAGTTGAAAAAAAGATAGATTCTTGGACAGACATTCAATGGGATTTACGGTAAATTCCAACTTGTAAAGATTTACGGTAAATTCAAACCTGTAAAGATATTACTGTGTTTCAAACAAAAGACTTCAGATACATGCAGGTTATAAGAGAAACATAAACTGTTCAGAATTTGACTTAATTTTAATTTATACATTGCTTTAAGTTCTTTTGTTTTTCATTATCATTTTGTATTCAAAGGGAAATAAATTATATCTTGAATTTAACTAAGCTTGTTGTTTTCCACTTTTTTAGGTTACTTATTTTAAGAGCATATATTGAAACACAAGAGTCACGATGTTGTCTTGATGGCATTACCCAGAATTCCTTCTTTATAACAGTTCAGAATATAAAAGTCTATATAATGAGTACTATCTATTTCCAATGAGCAATCCAAAAAAGGTTTTTCCTCTTGAAAAATATCTAGGTACAGCAACTAACAACAGGAACTAAATAAGTGTGAATGACTCGAAATAAGTGACAGATTCCAAATAAATCTGAAAGACTCCAAATAAGTGAAAGACTCCAAATAAGTTTGAAAGACTCCAAATAAGTGTGAAAGACTCCAAATAAGTGTGAATGACTCCAAATAAGTGTGAAAGACTCCAAATAAGTGTGACAGATGCCAAATAAGTGTGAAAGACTCCAAATAAGTGTGAATGACTCCAAATAAGTGTGAATGACTCAAAATAATGGAACAAAAATGCTTAATTCTCTACTTATATATACTGTATATAGCAACCATATTTTGCAATAGAACCCTCCCTATATAACATACTACTCATTTTGTCCCATTCATATTATTTAGCTCAACCAATGGGAAAATTTAGAATTATTCAAGAAACAACAAAACCCCAAAAGTCACTAAAGTTGTCAAAGTTTGTTATATTAAATTTCAACTGTATTGTGGTAAGTTCATACATGCCATACACCCCCTAGACCCAGGTATAAGCTTAATTTTTACCACTTTGAATGACATTAAAGTATATATATATATATATATATATATATATATATATATATATATATATACTACATGCCATAATTATAGAAAATCATATGAAGAGTTTTGCTACTTACCTGGATCTGCAGTCAGATAACATGCACGAGTCACATCGATAAAGTCCGCTTCACCTAATACATGTATTTGGTGCCATATTTTTTTAAGAATATATTTTGGTCTGCTACTTAAGTGTCAGTCAAACAATAATAAATCTGTGATACATGGTTTCAAATTCAAAAAAACATTCTGTTCCCTTGGAAGTGTGTCATGTATTATATAAACAAAATAAGGAAACTGTTTGTCATACATAGCCAAAAAATCACACAGATCAAAATTAAAATTCTGCTATGAATCAATGTCACACCACCAGAGTCTTGATCTGTATTCATTATTCTATGTGTCATTCACTCCTAAAATAATCCGATATAATTTTTTATCTCAACTTAGAAACATGTTTTTGGTATTTTTTTTATAGGAACTAAATACCAATAACTAATTGTATTACCCAGGTAATTATGAACAGTGTTTACCTGAGTACCCATTTACATCTTTATCAGCCATTAATACATTAATCCATATGCATCATTAAGTCTTATTATGAAGTCTTTTATACACCAACTTATGAATGCGTCAGTGCATTAGAGCAACCAAAATGTTTTTTTGGGGGGGTATTTTTCTCAATTTCTTATCTTTCCTTCCCAATTTCTACTGCTTCTCTTATTTCTCTAAAATAATGTAAATTTTGTGAGGTTACTGATGAAATGTGTGATTTGTTGTGGGATTTCTCACTCTCAAACAGCATATGTAGTCAGTTCAAAGTTGAGTGGGAAGCAAATAGTTTTGTCTTGACGAGGACAATGGGAAATAAATACTTTGCCAGGACCAGACAAATGTATTTCTAACAAGATTACCATAAACATTTTGTTATACATACAATGTAAAGTCCAAATAGCTAAAAGTTTCTTCTTTAGTGCCAGTGATCTTGACCTTTAACCCATATATCAATAGAATTCTATGATAGTGATATTGACCTTTAACCCATAAATCAAATATGGATTCTATGACAGTGATATTGACCTTTAACCCATAAATCAATAGGATTCTATGAAACTGATATTGACCTTTAACCCATATATCAATAGGATTCTATGACAGTGATACTGACCTTTAACCCCTAAATCAATAGGATTCTATGACAGTGATATTGATCTTTAACCCATAAATTAATAGGATTCTACCTGATACAAACGTTTGGGCCATTTTTGTTGTATTGCAGATGTAATGCTCTTCTGCAAACACTATTTATCTAGTGTAAATCACTGACCTTGACCTTTGACCACTTGAAATCAAAATCAATAACGTTCTTTCATTCCCCATACAAAAGCTGTCAGTGTAGTCTGTATGAAGTACAGCATGCAGTACCAATGTTATGGCACTGAAACCATCTGTTTCTTTAAGTAACATTGTTTTTGACCAAAGTCCATTTGACCCTGAACTTGATAAGGTTACTTACTTACTCCAAGTCCAAGGAGTCCACACAGTTTGGAAACTGTCAATCGTGACTAATTGTCATTATTAAACACAGACAAAATTCTTTCTTTCAGTCTTAGTGACCTTGAACTTTGAACCTTTTTCCTGAAATTTGTTTTCTTCTTTACATAAGTGCAAGCCATTTTCTTAATCATTCTAAAAAGAGCAGAATTTAATCTCTAATTAGAGTAAGTAGAGTATAATTAAGAATACCCACATATCCTTCATGTTTGCCATGAAATGTGGGTAGTGCTTCTTTAAGTACAACTCACCCACCTGTTCTAGCAGATAGAATTTACTTGCTAACTGCTATATGAAAAGTCAAACAGTTTGCAAAATATCAGAGGAATCAATTATTAATCTATAAAACAATTATTAATCATAAATTGTACACTAATTTAAGACTCGTGGAATGTGGAATGATTATTTATCTTCATATCATTTCAATGAAATAATCAGTTTGACAATAGTGGTCCAAAGTAAAATGAAAAACAAAGACAAAATGAATAAGATGGAAAAGATCATTTGCTATGTGGCACAAAATGAATCATTCCATATGCAAATAAATATCACCAGAACAGTGAATTGGAGACATGGACTATAACGGAAGAAATGCACCAACATTTCCTTACACACTAATGCAGGAAAGTTAAAAGCAGACCATGATTGTTATTTTAAAGCAAATAATTACAAACCTATCAGTTCATGGGTGAGCTTTCCTGTCTTTATGAATTCACGAAATTTGCTAGTGATGGCAGGATTTTTCCTGATAAAAGTCTCGGCGGTGATGAGGGACTTTAAAGCATCAATCATCCATTGTGGTTCCAGAACAATTTTTTCCCTCAATTCTTCCACACTGAAAACCATGTAAAAGGATATGTTCATCAAACACTTAATACAAATTACTATCTTGTTCCATATAAGACACCAAGTAGTGAAATGTATTTTTATTGCAAAAGCCTTTCAAAACATAGCAGGATTGATTGCCTTCGATTAATGTTTTACATCCATCTACTTTTGTACGATGCATAAAAGTTACTTGAATCAATTTACATGCAAATACATTGAATAGTTTTCTAACTGTGCTTAATTTGGAGATGCTAACATTTTGTTGGCAGCAGCCTCAACAGAGTGCTAAAAGTGATATAGTTTTTTGTTATACTAATATCCTTCATAGGTAATGTAGTTTGCTGCTATGCCAGTAATTTATAATGGTGATGTAGTTTCTTGTTATAACAGTAGGTTGTATGGATGATGTAGTGTCTTGTTATAACAGTAAGTTGTATGGGCGATGTTGTATCTTGTTATAACAGTAGGTTGTATGGATGATGTAGTTTCTTGTTATAACAGTAAGTGGTATGGGTGATCTAGTTTCTTGTTATAGCAGTAAATTGTATGGATGATGTAGTTTCTTGTTATAACAGTAAGTTGTATGGGCGATGTATCTTGTTATAGCAGTAAGTAGTATGGATGATGTAGTTTCTTGTTATAACAGTAAGTTGTATGGGCGATGTTGTATCTTGTTATAGCAGTAAGTTGTATGGATGATGTAGTTTCTTGTTATAAAATTAGTTTGTATAGATGTAGTTTCTTGTTATAACAGTAGGTTGTAAGAATGATTTAGTTTGCCATTATACCAGTAGTTTGTAAGGGTGATGTAGTTTCCGTTTATAACAGTAAGTTTGTAAGGGTTATACAGTTATACTGGTAAGTTGTGAGGGTGATGTTTGCTTTTAGAATAAAAATTGCTACTCCCCTGTGAAAATTTCATGAACAATTCTTGAATTATGTATGAATTGTTCTAGAACACTTTTCATGAACCATTCATGAAATGCACATGAACATTTCATGAGCAGTTCATGAACATTAAATGGCCGAATTTTCAAGAACTTAATTTCAAGAATTGTTCTAGAATATTAGTTCTTGAACAGTTCATGAACAATCCTTGTTAAAATGTTCTTGAACAGTTCATGAACATTTTAACAAGGATTTTTGCCATTCTTTTGTTGTTTATTAACCATTCTTGACATGTTCCAGAATTTTGTCAAGAACTATTCATGAGCTTTTTATGAACTATTTAAATTCATTTTAGTACATTAACTGTTCTTGATCTGTTCAAGAACTCATTCAAGAACTCATTCCTTAACCTCTTGTGGTGCATTATTGTTCTTGAATTGTTCTTAAAAGTTATTCATGAACTGTTCAAGAACTATAGTTCATGAACAGCCAAAAAACTATTTCAAGAACACTTCATGTTCAGTTCAAGAATAGTTCATAAAGTTCATTATATCAAGAACTACATTTTGAGACTGGTAAGTTCAAGCTACAGTACATATCACATATGGAAATAAGAATAGTGAATACTTTAGTTTCATGTCATAGGAAATATAATATATAGGAATGCAAATTAGGAATAATGTGAGTTTTCTTTGAACAGTAAATAGCATACATGTATATAAGAATGAGAAATTCAATATGGAATAATTTCCTATTTTTTCAGCAGTAAATAGCATATATAGGAATGTGAATAGGGAATAATTTAATTTTTTTCTGGTGTTTATTAACAAATGAAGAAAGGACTTCACAGATCATACCATTAAGTATTATTGTTAATTAGTTCTCCTTATTAAGTCTGTCACCGTAACAGAACACCACATGCATTTTAAAACAAGATTGGAAGCCCTCTCGGTACACACTAAAGTGAAGACCAAAGACCATTGGTCAACTAGTCTTATTTGTTTCATTATAGTCATACAAACATAAAATACAAAAACATGTCATTTTCAAAAGTAAATCTATAAGTCACAAACTTCGTTAAATCGATTTGTATATAGACATATACTATCTTTGAAGTGCTTGTTCTGTTATAACTTTGATACATTTAACATTTTATTGCAAATCTATCCTTTGATATACCCTCTATTATCTTTACTGGCAAGTTCGAATAAGATGTAATGTGAATCATAGTTTGTCCATATAACATCTCCTGTATGGACAAATGGCTTAAACAGCACGCTGACAGATTTTTGTTTTCCCAACGAGAGTCTAACCTCCCTACTGGAGGCCTCATGGATTTCACCTCTTCTGTCGATTCTTGCCCTCAATCTGGTTTCAACTAGATAACCAAAGCACCAATTTAATTACCGTTTAAATAACACTGCAAAACCAGTTCCGGATTACCAAATAGGCAGGGTAGGCACTAGCCTATGGACCCCAAGCCTTTTAAAGGCCTGCAACAATAATTATTGAATAATGCTTGTTTAATAAGATACAATATTAATTTGTTAATAGTTGTTAATAGTTGTGTTGTATAATAAAATATGTTAATTAAAATTGTTGGTTGGTAAAATTTAAATCATATTAGAAGATAATTTGCGAGGAGGTTCCAAAATTTTGACTACCCAAGGGCCTCCACAGGGTTTAATCTAGCACTGTGCATAACCATGTGGTTGTTGTGATGATTTACATCATAATTAACACAAGAATGAATTGTTGATTTAGCAGTGTTATCACAATGTATATCGTAATTAATACAAGAATGAATTGTTGATTTAGCAGTGTTTATTGATAATGGAATATAGTATGGTCAGAATACACAAGGATCATCAGGTAAATGAAAATACTATTTTTTTTCTCTTTGCAAAAGCTACAAAAAAAAAACATCCTGAATAAATTTGGTCTAGTACTGACAAAATTTTGTTTGACCTCTCTCTTTCTCACATGTGCGCACTCATGCGCATCAACTAAAACATGATTTTTAAGTTCTTTATTTTTTAATGTAATTTCATAATGAGATTAATGTTGCCGTAAAAATAAGTTGCACTTTAATTCTTGACAATGTGGATTCGTATTGTTGTGTACAATTCGCCAATATATAATACCCATAACTCATAAATGTTCCAACCATCTTCTGTTTGCCAACATTACACAACATAACAGCTACCTTATGCTATAAATGCAGACGAGCTTTCACACTGAGACATAGTCCTTTCTATCTCTCTCGTTCATTAATAACAGCAAAATCTTTTTGAGTGTTTTATTTTTATTATAATTAGATTCTTGAGTTGGGGGCTGAATAAGACACTCAGATATGTTTACGTTGCACACTTGTACCATTAAATTGCTGAGTACTGCATGTTCCATAGAACTTTTACAGGTACGTTCCCTTTATTTTTCGTACATGGTCAGTACTTACAAATAAAAATTATTTATTTTGCATATAATTTTCGTCCACTGATTTAAATTATGTTTCTGAATGGTTTTGAAATGCACATGTCAACTGTACCCCAGTCGCATTACATGTTTAAAAATAAGAATTATTAATTTAACCTGAATGAAGTGTGTTCTTTCGATAAGAAGAATCTGTGAAAAAATTAATACTACTTTAAAAAAAAATATTAAATGTTTTGAAGTTATAGCTACTTTTCTTAATACATACATGCATATCTACACACACACACACAAACACACCCCTCACAAATATAGCCCCTCTCTGGAAAGGCCAACCTTTACCCCAGGGAAGGGATGGCTGTATGAGAGGATGACAATAATAACTTGCAGAGCTGATCTAGAAACATTATTTGAGAATTTAGGCATAAGAAGTTTAACATTGTCAAAATTAATGACCATTGAAACATTGTGGATTTAATTCATATTTCATTCATGTTGTGTTAAAACATCAATATTTTCCTCAGGATCTCATGCTACAGGTTTCCTAAAAGTAGACATTTTTACAGTATACTCCCTCAAAGTATAAATCACTGTATAATTAACTTTGATTAATTTGCTCAAAAACAAAATAGGATAATGTAAACATACAATTTATTTCATCCTTTGCACACTTGAGAGTGGATTAATATACACTGCCACACTTGCTTTACCTGAAATAGAGGATTGTGCCCATCTCATGATGAAATTTAAGGAACAGATCCAATTCGTTTCTGTCCTCAATCTTAACAGATCCAGACATATTTATATCTTCAATGAGACTGAGTGGTACAACCTGAAAGAAAGAAATGTACAAAGCTATTATAATCTAAAATGTAAGGAGTGGAGTGGAACATGTGATGACAACATTGTAGTTTTGTACATATCCCACTAATATGACAACAGTCTTAACATATGAAAAGCACATTCAAGTTTGAAAAGCCCTAATTAATATGACAACAGTCTTAACATACGAAAAGCACATTCAAGTTTGAAAAGCCCTAATTCATATGGCAACAGTCTTAACATATGAAAAGCACATTCAAGTTTGGAAAGCCCAAATTAATATGACAACAGTCTTAACATAAGAAAAGCACATTCAAGTTTGGAAAGCCCAAATTAATATGACAGTCTTAACGTATGACAAGCACATTCAAGTTTGGAAAGCCCAAATTAATATGACAACAGTTTTAACATAAGAAAAGCACATTCAAGTTTGGAAAGTTCTAATTAATATGACAATGGTCTTAACATATGAAAAGCACATTCAAGTTTGGAAAGCCCTAATTAATATGACAACAGTCTTAACATATGAAAAGCACATTCAAGTTTGGCAAGCCCTAATTAATAGTCTGCACTCATAAATTTCTCATAGTAAATATTAAATAAAGTGTTGAAAAATGAGACATTTTCAAATAGTCACTTTTCTCCTTCAAGAATGAATATCAAATATAAAGAATAAAATAAAATACTGCTAATGAAACTAGGAGTTGCCTTATTAGTGCCCATTGGCAATTTTTACTTTGATTTAATTGTTTTTAAATCATCATTTTGCGCAATGGATGAAATTCCTTGATCAATAAATGTGGATGGATGCACTTAGTTCATGAAACAAAGTTAGATTTCGCAATGTTTGATTGATGGTAAATCTAATAGGAACATACAAGTTTCTTCTCAGAATGAC
Organism: Unio delphinus; assembly: GCA_029339505.1. NCBI lineage: Eukaryota > Metazoa > Mollusca > Bivalvia > Unionida > Unionidae > Unio > Unio delphinus. The sequence continues at coordinate 703,746 of JAQISU010000002.1, read as the reverse complement.
TGTGTAGTTTAAGTCCGTAAACATAAACCAGAGATGTGTTTATTGAGACATGTTGGTCAATAATCAATCTGATATTTCCGACATGGCTTATTAGTTAACAAAGGGTGGGTAATATGAAGGCTTGCATTTCATCCTGACAGCAAGTCCTTGACAAAATACAGACTATGGCTCTTGGTGATTGCCTCATCCTGACCAGATGTTTTTGTCTGAAGAAAGGAGATGGGTTTGGTTCATTATGGTGTGTATGACTACATTCAGGTGGTGGATCAGACCCTAAGACTGTATATGTGTTTTCCTGTTCACTAGAAGCTGGAAATGGAAAAGGTGCAAGTGAAGTCTCCCTAAAAATATTTTCTCCAAAGCTGCATTCAGAGATTCATGGACAGATAAGTGAAAACAAAAAAGCAAAGGCCACAACTTTGGTGATAAGATTTTCTGTTAACCGCACCTTCACACCAGATGTTTTTAGTGTCATGATAGCTTGTTCTAAGGGAAGCCATCTGGCAGGTTTTTCCTCCCCCCAATGAGGCTGCTGTTTTGAAAGTTCGAAAATTCTTTTTTTCAACTCTTCCAGCATGGGGCCAGGCTGTGTGTTATCAATGGCAATATCATCCATCAGGTGACGTATGGTTGGCTTTTCTCCCAACATATACCGGAGTTCAATAAAGTACTTGTCTATGTCTTCTTTTCAAGATTTCTGTAAATAAAATAAAATGAATGAGAAGGTTTCACATACAGTCTTACAGAGTTTATTTCAAAAGCATTGTATTCTATTAGAACGAAAACAGGGTCTAATAAAAGATTTTTTTTTGGTATGCCATGTTTCTGGAAGCAATACATAAATACAAAAAGTTGAGTGTCATTATCTGGAGATATTTATCTTCTAAATAAAATATTTAGCAATATTATTTGTTGCAATAATCAGTTGGGGTAACAGGAGGAAAATGTAGTATGGGAATGATGCCAATTTACTGCCTTCATGATATCATATAAGGAAGAGTGATTAAGGCAGGCCCAAGAGTAGTAACTGTACAAACATCATAGGCTCAAAGTTTCAAAAAGGAATGGTCTTGATCATTAAGAGACTGCTACGGTCTATTGATCATGGTGAAATCTATCATGAACTAGTGGAGGTTGAAATTTCTTTTTCATTTAGATACCTTAAGACAGAAATAGAGTGTCCTCATGGGACATAAAAGTCTATATGTTTCATTGGCAGCAATGATTCAACTGAGACAGGGGATTTATGCTGTTAGTGGAGCCATGGAAGGTAGCTGATTTTGACTAAAAATCCAACTTAACATTATGGATGGAAACTGAATCATAATTTCCATCAAACTGAAGCCAAATGGTGTCAATAGAAAAGATATGAATCACACTTCATCACCATGCTGAGGCAAGGACAAGTAGAAACAGTCTTTTGAGTGAAGGTCCTGAAAAGAAGCCTCACTCAATGGTTCATATGCAGTTTTGGTTAAGGACAATACAACACAAGAAATAGTCCATCTAGGTGTACGAGTGAGGTTCCTGCAGCTCTAAATGCGTAGTAAGATCAATAAGGTGTGAATCCGAAACAACTACTGTGCCTTGAGAAAATTTAAGTGTGTATGATAGGGCAGCTCTGTATCCTTTGATAGTAGATACATTGCAATTTTTGTTCTCAAATAGAAAAGGAAATAAATAAATAAGAGAAGTTATAGAGGTTCAGATATAATCAACATGTTTCCCATTGCACCAACCACAGAAGATTCTTCACCTGTCATCATAGACATTGGATGTAGAACATCTCCTGTCCTGAATGATGCAGCTGAAAAAAATATTCTGTCAGAGAGATTGCATGGGATGGGCCAGGCGAGACGGTGGAGAATGTGTTTGCTGTTGTGGATGAGAGATCCCTGTTGCTGCAATAGAAGATATGTCCTGCGGGAGACCAAGGTAGCGCGATCCACAGGTCTTTAAAATCACTGAATCATCAACAATGGGACCAAAAGTGGGTCGGTGATAATGATGTGAGCAGTGCAGGCTGTGACCTTTTGCAGAACTTGAGGAATCAATCAGAAGGGCAGGATGTTCCAGACTTCCACACAAAGAGAAGAAACATATATGCCTCCCTGACATTAGAAATAAGCTACCACACATAGACTCCTTACATAAGGCATCCTTGTACATATAGGTGTACAGCCTTTTTCTCTACGTTGTATATGTGGAGAGACAATTCAAACAGGGTACAAAGGCCCTGTAGTATTATGCCCAAACTGGAATCTGGTGCATCGGTGAACTTACAGGAGTGTGGTTCAGGTGCATTTACTGCAAATGGTGACAAAATGCTAAGGGTGAAGAGGAGCAGCAGAGAGGGTGAACAGACCAAATTTTCAGACCAAAATAAACCCTCTATGGGAAATATTTGGTCTGCTAAATTTTTTCCTTGTGATTAAACACTGCGGTAAAAACGTGTGTAGTTTAATGTATTTCACTGTGTTTCAGAGACATAGACAGAGTCTCCGGCTGCGATGAATTAACTATATATTTTATAAATAAATGGCAAATGTTGCAGAATCATATTATTCTAGATTAGCCAGAGAGAGAATAGCCATGATTAAAAAATATATTCCTGTATGGGATAAACTCAAAGAAAAACTTCAACGACAAGATTCTTATGTTGATTTTGTAACCGATACAGAACAATTTTTTAAACCGATAACTACAGTCACTGAAAAGGCTGCTTCAGCTACTGAAAGAGCTATATTTGGAGACAAAACCCCTGATGAAGATAAGAAAAAGGAAATTCTTCCATTGTTAAAAAAATTGCTGGAGCTCAACCGCAGTCATTGAAGAAGAGGAAGGTGTTATTGGTGAAACTCAAAAGAAATTATCCTTTATAGATAAATTTACTGATGAGGCTAAAAAATTAATTGTTCAAAAATTTCAGTTATTAAAAGACAAAGACTATTACTCTTTTGGCAATTTTGCTGCTAACAGCTATAATTCAAGATTTTTTAAAAGTTGGACATATTGAGGTTGAAGGTCGACTTTCAAAGGCAGATGTTGATAGCACAAATTATGGAGTTAATGACCGAGTCGTGTTTGTCAATAACAGTATAATGGCGCTATTTTACAGCACTAGATATATTATCGATGGAAGAGAAATTCAGGCAATTTGAGAATGTTGATATAGCAACTACTATTCTAGGGTTAATGAGATACTCAGACGATTATGCGAGAACAGTTGGACCTTCTATGATGTTTGTAAAAGATACAACAGATCATCCGGAAAATAGAACTATGACAACTGGTTGAGTAAGAAATACTGCTGGGAACAAAGAAGCAGATGCTGTTATATCATGAAATGGAGATTATAATCTTGGGTTTGATGCTCGTAGAGCTATGCTAAATAACCACGGGGAATTCTCCTGTGTGATTGCCCTCTCTCATATATTTGGATTTTGCCGCGTTGTTAAAAAAGTTATATTTGGCGCAAAACATACGATTGTACTTAACAGAAAAGAAAATGACAACGATGCAATATGGAGGGTTGCAGGAGTTGACCCTGGTAAGGTAACTTTAACAAAATTGTCATTGTGGATGCTTGCGATGATTCCTTCGATTAGTCATGAAAAACAAGTAATATCTTTTATGGAAACAGGTGGTAAATCACTGTTATCTTGGCAAAGGGTGACGACAAATAGTACCACTGGTAATCCCGCCGTGGGATTGTTTACATGGCAATTATCTTCACAACATGGAATAACACCTCCGTAATATGTTTTCATTGTACTTCAGTGAGCTAATAAGGTGGGTAATCAAGAACAAAACCCAGTGGTATTTGACCCACTCAACATTTCACAGGTTTCACTAAGAGTAAACGGTCATCAAAAGCCGTCCAAAGATATAATTATGGATTTTACACATAACCATGCTGCATGGGCATATCACCGTTTGATGACCTTTCTAGGACAGGACCTAGATATCAATGCAGGAATTTTAATATCTCAGCGAGAGTTTACAGTGTTGTATTTGATTTATTATTTCTCGTTGGAGCACATGGATTTATATTGGCAACCTGTTGTCGATATAGTTTTCCGTGCTCATGTAGGTGATGGAGGATATAGAGCGGTAGCTGTTATTCTTAGCGATAAGGCAATGTTACTCGAGGGGGATGGTGGACGAATGAAACTAGTTGACGCTCCAATAGAAAACATGTAACAATTAGATCAATCTGTTATTTAAATAAAAATGTCATACAATCACGTTAATGTCACATTGACTCCTGGTCAGTCAAAGAAACTACAGTCGAAAAACTCTACTACTTGTGGACAAAAGATAACTTTGAAGTGTGAACAGATAGCTAACGGAGGACCAAATAAATTATCTTTGACAAAAACTTAATCGTTTCAACAAGGCGTTAAAAGCAAATACCAGAATTCAGTTGGAGTATTCGCCCTCAGTGATTACCAATTTGGTCAAATCCGGTGGGATATTTCCTTTTCTCGCTGTGATTTCAGTGCTACTTGCCGCTGAAGCCCCCGGTGTTGCCAAAGCTGCTGTGCTAGGAGCTGTTGGTACCGCCGCTGGTATGGCGCTAAAGAAAGCGACTGGACAAGGATATAAAACAGGAACTTACCTGAACTAGGTTTATCTCCGATGTCAAATTTGATTTAATTGCCGTGGTAAAACAATCTCCGATAAAATACTTCAGGTATTTTCAGGAAGGATCAATTACCTACACAACTGCTAATCCCAGAAATAGGTATAATTAATCTCGATGATAACACTGGACCTGAAACTCATTGGGTTGCATATGCGATACACCCTAAATCAATTATTTATTTTGGCTCATATGGGCTAGCACCACCAAAAGAGTTTCTTAAATATGTATCTCAGTTAAACATTACTCCCTGGTATTCAACATTACCCATGCAGACATTAACCGATCCTCTGATATGTGGCAGAAAAGTAATTAACGTACTCACCGCTATCTCAAAATCTTATAAGCTACCTCATAAAACCGTACATGAATATATCAGTGATCGCTTTTTAAGGAGCTCATAAACGTAGAATGGTAGATAGTTGGGGAAGATCACTTCAATGTGGAAAGAAAAAAAATTGGGTTTCACTAGATGTTGTAAAGAAACATATCAAAGATGCGATAGCAGATACATTAAATCTCGTAAATATTGATCCAAATGAAGTAGTTGTATTTCAAGATCACCAAGGAAAATTGAAAACTAGTGATATTTCCATCTGGGATATTTTAGTTAAACCTGTCCTGGTAGCAGAGGGTGCTATCGCGGTGTTTGACGCTAACGGTAAACTCAAATTGGGTGAACTAATTACAAAAATCGATGACAGAATAACAGCGTTAAATAATAATCACATCGCACATATAAAAGAACTTGAAACCCATGTAAATAATTATGATAGCCATGTAAATCAATTTCCAATGTTACAAAAAAGTGTTACCGAGGTTCAACTTCCTATTTCCAATTTCTTTGGGGTTCCACCGGTGACCACACCACTGCTCAAAGATATAAAAACTGCAGTTGAAGATTTGAGAAAACTACGTGAAGAATATAAGGAACATATTGAAAAACCATTTACACATTTCTGTAATAACTTTGGAAAGGTTGATGATTTTTTTGGTAAACCGGCGATGGTTTCTATGAAACTCAGATGTAAAAACATATGTCGATGATATCAAGAAAACCCTTGACAATATCAAAGAAGATACTGAAATAAAAGCGGCTCCTGTGGTTGATAAAATCAAAATTCCTCATGAAAAGGAAACTATTGTAAACTTGGATATACATGATCCAGCATGGATCATTTGCCTGGACCCCAGAAAATAACAGCTAGATATCACCGTGACGGCCAAAAGAATAGAGAGACTAACATTGGTGTCGCCGACACAGTTTAATATACAATCGAGCTCATCTACCGGGGTAAATAAAACGATATCATCGATAATCCAGATAAAAATATTTTTCAGGTATCCATAACATGGTACATATAATTTGTAACCGATTTGAGTAAACAACTTATCTGAAATCTATGATTTTAAATAAACTGTCATCAACAGTGCCACCAACATCATTGCAGCAATATCGATATGACCAGGTTATACAACTACAGGGTAAACTCAAATCACTCACAGAAGAATATCAAATAAAAAAAATAAAAATATCGGTGAAGGATTACCGCCGTTGACATTATCGTGTAATTGGTTTCAGGTGTTATCACCGGAGCTGGTATAATATTTTCTTCGGTGACAATGGTCACTCCGGTAGCTGTTCCAATTTGTATATCTGCGACGACAACTATCGCTGGGGGTAATCTTGATAATAACAAAAAAGATATCATTGTGTAGATAGTGTTAACTGTGCGACTACGTTGTTAAGTTTCATACCGTGTCATACCGTGTCAAACGCGTGCTCGCAATTATCCGCGATGATATCATCTTCACTCGACGACACATTAATATCTGATGGTGAATTCTGCATAATTGTAAACGTTTATAACTCTGCGATGTCAAAATTAGAAAAACATAGAAGATAATGACATTGTCGCAGATAACCCCACAAGAACTGCTTCAACGAATAGCGGAGAATACCGCTCCGGTGATAACAACATTGATATCGACAACATCAAAGAAACCCAAATTTAGCACTGAATTTTCAACTCCCATCCCAGTAAAATAAATAACACTAATTCAACAAGTTGTATACCATCAATCAATCAATCCTCTCTGCACCGTCTGGTGCTTGAGGCAAAAGCAAGGGAGTACCATAGTTGTATACAATAGTTGGCCCAATATTAGGTCAGACTCATCGCCAGTAAATTACCTAATAACAGCTTTGTGTTCGCGAACAAAAATAAGCAAGATGGTACTCCCGATCGGCTGACAATATATATTCCTAAAGGCAGTTATCAAATCGAAGATATCAACAATGAGATTCAATGTAAAATAAAATCTCTCACCGGGGTAGAATCTAAGATCAAGATAATTGTTCATGAACCAACGTTATCAGCTGCCATCGAGATAAATTAACCTGGATATGTCGTAGATATATATAACAGTTCGATAAAAACCATATTGGGTTGGTCTGAAGATTTATATGAAATCCCAATAAGGGAAAACCCACCTAAACGAGAAAAACCACCAGTAGAAGTAAAACCTGCAGAAGAAAAACCAGTGGAACAATCACCAGAGCCTAAATTATCTATTCTTCAGATAAAGAGGATAATCATAACGCTGAGATATCATGCGAGATAAATCTTCCGACATGAATTTTTTTACAGGGGTAATATAACCAGATGGTAGATGGTCTCAAGTAAACGGAAAGAGTTTCTGAACATTTCAAAAAAATAAATAACGATTTTGAAAAATATAAAAATACGCTTAGCTCATATGTTCCCAAAAGAGGAATATTTGAGGATTATGATAGACATGTTCAAAAAAGTTATATCATCAGACACGTTGAAATATGTAACAAAATTATCTCTGACATGGAAGTATTAAACTTGCAAATTATTCAAGCGGTGTTAGGCCATAACAATCCTAAAACGAGTATAGAATTTGCAAACACTTTTAATATCCGAGTAGAAGATATCCCAACATATAAACTTCCAGGGTATAGTGCATCCAGTTTAAAACAAAGATTAAAATAGGTTATCAATGATGTATTTTCTAGGGTATCCATATCATGGAATGAAAACTCCCTTCAAGATGCACCTGAAAATGAGCATCGAAGGAGATATCTCACATACAATAACGCTTCCGACGGAACAGGTAGACACGTATCACCATGCAATGTTCATATAACCTCAGTTATTGCGATAAATCTTGTATGTGATATCATCGATGGAAGTTATCACGTGAATACAACTTTGTCAAATCGAGCAGCACAGGGATATATCTTAAATATGTTTTCTCCGCAAGTGCCCCCTGGAAGTTTAATCGTGCAGACTCCGATTAATCCAGTGTATTTGTCGTGTGATAATAATTGGATAACGAGAATAAATTTTAAACTGGTTGATCAAAATTCTACCTTGATTGATTTACAAGATGAGGAATTACATATTAGCCTGGATATGAAATCATAGATAAAAAATTTTGGGATGAAAAAACTTTGAATTTCAATAACAATAAAAATCACTTTGTTAAAATAATGTACCAACATGCACGACTAATCGTTTATGAAAAAGATAAACTTGGGAACGCTAATAGAAGATCTTTCAAAGAACTGCTCATGGGTAACTTTGAACTGTCGTAGATAAATTTGGTAATGAAAAGTTTCTGTTGATGTATCATGAAGTGAAACAACTTCAGCGTGATCCTATAACGTTGATTAGTTGTAACCGCGATCAGATAGTTAATTATGCTCACTCATGTATCTCTTTGGAACATCTCAAAGAAATATTATCTGTGAATGTTTCAGAGGATTTCAAAGATGAAACAACCTCTTTGGAAAAGTAAAAAAATAATTATAATTTTCAAGTAAATATTTGAAGATAAATTCGAAAATATAGTTTCAAAAAAATATTTCAAAGAGAAAAATCCAGCAAATTTGACAAGTGTGTGTAATTGTTGAGCAATATTTTTAACTGTACTTTTTTATTTCTATGATCTTCGAGTGTAATTTTTGCATGTAATGTTTGAGAGTAATTTATTTTGGAACAATTTTCTCGTTGATATATTTGAAAGCACCAACTTATCTTACCAACAAAGATGAAAAAAAGATTAAACCAAACACTCGCAGTAGTTTTTGACCTAGATTCAAAAATAAAATTTCCTGCATGGTTTTCAAAGAATAAAAACAGTATAAGACAAGCTAAAAGAGAATTTTACAATGATGGAGCTATATATACATTTTTGATATTTCGAACTTCTTGTTTCAATAACACGATGACAGATTCTTGTGCCCGGGAAATACTTTCAAAGATAAATTTTGAAAATGTCACATGTAATCCAAGTCAAATATAGCAAAATTTATAAACAAGATGAAAGAGGGATAGACAGACGAACTTGGAGAGTATACGACCATCATGAATGTGTACAAGATTCAACAAAAAAAACCTGTAATTGTGACCAATAAACCTAGACTGGGTACATTGATTGGAATCGATAACAGATATTACCATCGGGCATATCCTGTAATAGCGTTAACTTATGGATTTTATTCGATAAATATCCCCGATGTAAAAAAAACTCCCCCAAATTAAAGTTTCTACAGTGTTAAACTGTGTAGCGAATCATAGAACATTTCAAAAATGCTCAACGAGGAAATGGATTAACCAAGTTAAGAAAACCTAAAATATTTGCATGGGCAGAATCGGTAAAACAAACAGGAGCTTCACTAAGCGATGTTATCGAGTTAGAAAAGAATTTCCGATTAAAGTGAAAACAATTACCGGAGAGGTTTAAGAATCAAATTATAAATCAAGAGGTGCTCCGATTGAAATCGTTGACCATAATTCTCACGCGTGGAGTAGTTCCGTACGAATGTTTCCTGCGTCAGAAACGGTAAAATATTATCAGGGAGATATATTCGATTGCATCTACGAGATAAATAAAACAGATACTATTTCAGTTTGGTTATTTAAAAGTAATGAAGAAGGAGGATACGATCAATTTGTTAGGACAAACGGAGATTTATATCGAACTAAAGCTCTTCAAATGCAGATGAATAACTTAGCGCTGAAGAACACAGACTACGTCAATGAAATTACCCGAAATTGTTTTACGGTACCATCTGTAGCAGTTCATTTTGTCAGAGAGAAAAACTCTTAGAAACCGATCAGATATGACTTTCTTGAAGATGTTCAAGCTAGCTGCATAGAAAATAGCCATGGTGCATAGAAAATAGCCATGGTGGACTATGGAATACAAAATATAACATCGAAGATATGATATCCGTTGACATGGCAGCATGTTACCCCAGGAGTTTTCTCACATACGGCGAATGCAGTGAATACTTTGCACGGTTTGGTCACCTCACACATGAGATGACAAGAACGGCGATAAATGGAGCATTACCCGATTTTGATCTGACTTGGTTTGCCAGAGTAACATCATTTAAATTCGCCGATGGTCTTCATCTGATATTTTATGAATGGATAAGAAAACATCTTTCAGTGAAAAAATGGGCTCCGATACTGCTGCTACGATTCTTGTTAGATAAACAAATGTTAACGTTGTTGACTGTTTCCACTGCGATAATTTCATATCGGTGTCAGTAGGATGTTTGGTTACCAACTCCAGAAAAATGCGATGACTGGGATATGAATAAATATCTAGAATGACAGGCAAAGGATCTCAGAAGAAAAATAATTGGGAAGTTTACTTAAGGTGGATGAACAGATCATAAACAACGTTGCACCCAATTGGTATTTGATGATGCTGAATTGGATTTTGTTATAGCTGATACAACTGCAAAGGAGATACTTACATCGAGAACAACAGCTTATTTATCAAACATGGAAAAACTCGGAACTGTCATTGAATATCTCAAGGGAGATTCACCGCAGTATACTCATTTGAGATCATTGATGCTCTGTTATGTCTCGATGAATTTATGTTCTATGTTAAAAAGATTTTCTGATATCGCAGTTAGTCGTGCCTGACTTATTTTACTTTGACAAAAAATACAAGAAAACTATCGAGAAGTTTACTATATGGGACGGTGATTGGGGAACTTGTAGAATAAAACAGGAGATGTTACACGAGTATTATCAATCGGCTGATGTTCCCATCAAAGATAATTACCGCGAGGATACGGATATGGAACTATCATCATCTCCATCTGTATATGATTTGATAACTAGATATAAAACAGTTTATTTGAACAGCCCAGGAGGATGCGGTAAAACAACACGTGTAATCGATTTGTTTGGAAAGAATTCTGACAGGATCGTGTTAACCCAAATTCATCGTCTTCCTCGAGAAATGAAATCCAGAGGAGTTAACGCGTGCACGTATCATAGCTTCTTTTGACACAATGGAACTACGTGAACTCCCGATAGAATGGGAACAAAATATATCCCATGGACCATTATATATGATGAAGTATATACAGTTTGATTGGAGCTATTAAAAACATTTCTTACGTGGTTGTTAAAGAAAAACATAGCTGTGATAATGTGAGGTGATCACGGTCAACCACCACCAGTTGTCGGAGAATCTCTGCATGAATGGTTAAAAACCACCGTTGATTATTACGAAGATATTGACACAGATTATTGTTCACTTGACAAAGAATTAACCAAGTTACAATTTGCAATAAGACTACAACCGGATAAAGTGCAATGTGAGATAACACGTAAAAATATCCCTAAACAATTTCTTTGACACATGGAAACCAACAGATTTAGTTGTCGCCAGCTTCGGCGAATTGTTATTAGTTGAGACCACGCAGTAGTAATTGAGTATCATCTGGGATAACCTGTAATTGTTCACAAGTAAAATTGCCACAGTTGGGTCTAGTCTATATATCACTGGTCTATTTTTAGATGTGACAATGCTAAATATTTTATGTGCTGTGACACTCCATATAGGATCTGTTGATCTTCTTCTACCACCTTCAAGTTCACCCGGTTTATATAAGTATCTCACTGTGACATCGTTAGGTAATATCTGCATTTGAAAATAATTTTTGGGTGCATTTATATATTTTTTTGTAATTGCGGTAGCCGGTTTTTTATATTTAGCATCCTGGTAATTTCATTATTGAGTGCTGCAACTACCTCTGGTAATCGTTTGACCCATTCACAAAATCGCTTATTGTCGATGAATTCCTTCATGTATTGATAATGAAACAATTTATCTGCCAGAGTTCTATTAAACTGCTCAACAACTGCCTGATCGCGATTGCAGTGTGTTCTCGTCGTATTGTGGTATTATGTTGCTGCATTGTTGATGATACATCACCTTGAAATTCTTTACCGGGATCAACCTAGAGGAGTTTTGGCCAACGCAGAGGACGTCGACGATAAATTCTTTTAAACGCAGATGCAACTTCAGATGATGTTTTTGTTGATAACAGCTCAGCCTCCTTGTATCTACTTGCAACATCAACGACGGTAAACGCATATTTGTAAATGTTTTTTGAAAATGTCATTGGCAGAAATAATATATTGGCCTGATGATCTTCATTTGGGATATTAACATCAAACGATGTGTATTGAATCCTTGTTGGACACGGTAGATAAATTTGCCATAATGCTTGTTTAGATAACCAATCAGCCACTGTTGTATTTTATTGATTGCTGATTTACCTTTCCAGTATCCAATTAGAGAACAATAAACTGATTCCATATCAAATACCGGAATGCAACATTAATTTACCTTTCATAGCTGTTTTTATTAACCAAGATGCTAATTTTTCTTTGAAAGATTTATCCAGGATAGAATTCAACGCATGAATCAATTTTTTATCTGCGATATGACGTTGTTGAAGATCCCCGCTTCAATATGCAATATCATGAGCATGACAAGCTCTATTGATAGCGTTTATCGGATATTCACCTGGCCGAGGTTGATCCTGGTCATCAAATCGGATATCAAGTCTGGTCCCTGGTCCACAATAACTATATCCTAGAAGGTGTTTATCTCCTGGGTATGGTGTTCTGGGAGTTTTGTTACCTTGGAAGCGATATCAACTCCATTTTTTTGTACCTGTAAATCTAAAAAAATTTATACTGCACTGTGCACACTTGCCGGTGATTGCTTCTCTGTTATTCTTTGTTGTGATAGGAGTTGGATCAATCGTTGGTGAACGTGACCTACATTTCACACAATATATATTTATGTTATATCTAATGGAGATTACAGATTTTTCAGCTTTAAAAAAGCAAGAACATGTCAAACATAATCCGATGTTACCTAACTCAGGCTGATAATTATTGGCCCCTTGGAAAGCGATAAAACACAACTGCTACTTAATCTAATTATTGTATTTAGTTGCACCGAGTGTAGATGACCAACACTGTTATCACGTGTTAAAAGACTTCAACGAGAGTGCTACAAAAATAACCGGGGAGGATGTCATTGAGTTTATTACATGTATCGATGAAGCACCTTTCATTGAAGACATCGATGGGAGTGTTAACAACTTGGTCGTGTACGACGATACGATGTTAGATAAACACACAAATTCATCTAGGATATTTTCCCGGGGGTGACATAAAAAATACTGACGTGATATATGTCACTCAACGATTCACTCAAATTCCAAGGTTATCCGAGACAATTGTAATATTCTTGTGGTGTTTAATGGGGTTGATACTCATACACTTAGAAATATTTTTCAAACATGGTGTTGCGGTGACATGGATTATGTAAAATTTAAAAATTTCTTTAGTCGTCCTCAGGCAACTCCTAATGGATTCTTAACGATAAATTTATCTGACCCTAGAATGAGATATCGAATCAGATTAGATAGCATATACAGTTAATTAATTGCAGCCGGAAACTCTGTCTCTGTCTCTGAAACACAGTGAAATACATTACAATACACACAGGTTTTCACCGGAGTGTTTAATCACATGGAAAAAATTTAGGAGACCAAATAATTCCTGTAGAGGATTTTTTAGGACTGAAAATTTGGTCTGTTCACCCTCTCTGCTGCTAGAGGGCATATGAACACATTGCAACACAGTGAGTAGGAGCTGAATTAGTGAAATGAGTTGGCAATAGATGAAGAACATCTGTCAGTCATGGAAGAGGTGATGCCTCTAACCTTCCAAATGGTTTCCACCTGGTGATGAAGTAATGGCGGGGACAAGCTGCAGTAATGCCCTGTTATGAAAGCAAGACCCAAAAGCCCAAAGAGGCATACATGACCAAGGCCTCTGTGATGGACAGACCCACATCCCATATGAATTCATTGGCATAATATGAAAATGGAAGGCATACTGATCGGATCCCCCAGCCAGCTAATATAAGATAAACTTAATTTAAAACAATCTTTACTGATCCGATCCCCTAGCCTGCGAATAGAAAAAAAAACTTAATTAAATAAAATCTTTAAAATGAACTTTCATAATTAAATCCCAGCTTAGTATACCTCTGAAAGCTTATCTACATGTGTGCCAACCAGAATCACGGGAATGATGGCTTCAGGTGATGCTACACTGGAATGGATGGAATTCATCCAGATCTGAATTCGGTCTGAAAAGAAACGAAATTAATACCTTGTGTATAATTGTATCAGGTAAAGAATAACAATAATAACAAAAATATTTGTCTTAATTTTTTTGTCATCTCTTATCTCAGCATTCTACCATATGAATGCTGAATGTCACATTTATTATAACATTTTTATTGATGTCAACCATAGCTGTTCTCTATCATCAGAATTTAGTTTGGGGGAGTTTTATTGTTGTAATTATCAGCTGTCTCTATCATCAGAGTTTGGTTTGGGGGATCCCCTATCTGTATCATCAGAGGTTTTTTGTTGTTGTTGTTGTAATTATCCCCTGTCTCTATCATCAGAATTTGGGGGTGTTTTGTTGTTGTAATTATCCACTGTCTCTATCATCAGAGTTTGAGGAGTTTTGTTGTTGTAATTATCACATGACTCTATCAGAGTTTGGTTTGTGGGTGTTTTGTTGTTGTAATAATCCTCTGTGGTTAATTTCAATATTTTCTGTTTATCCTGTCAGACTTATGAATATGATTTTGTATCTGTAATCTACTACCATTTAACATGTTATTTGTTTTCATCAGTATTGCTATTATTGCTATAGCTAATATTGATCGATTTGAACTTGAGGGCTTCATTATTCCATTTTAAAACTTGTACCAATATCTATATTCTCAGGTTGATATAAGACAACAGCAATAAGTATTATTTTATGTACAATTTGTTTTGTTGGGACCGTTCCGGTGGCCTAGTGGTTAGAGTGTCCAACACGGAAGTGGGAGGCCGTTGTTTCTATCCCCGCCTGAGTCATACCAAAGACTTACAAAAATGGTATTAACAGCTGCCTCACTTGGCGCTCAGAATTAAGAGGTTAGTGTTAGGACTGGTCGACCTGGTGTCAGGATAATGTGATTGGGCGCAACATCATGCTACATGTTTGCGGCATGATGCCCTAGTGCTAGACATCACCATAAACTGCCTCACTGCAGACATCGTAGCAATATGACTGAAAAGTTGTTAAAGTTACGTTAAAAATCCTAATCAAACAAAGAAAAACAATTATTTATTTTAAAGAACACTTTCTGCTGTTAACTCTGTTGCCAAACACTTCAATTCTCTTCTCTCTCCTGTCCAACTTACCAAGAACTTGGTGCAGTTTTATCCCATCTGCATCATGGAAACACTTGTCATCTTTTATGAGATCAGTGATTTGTTGACTGAGATCACTGACCAAGAGATAAATTGCTCGACTTGTCAGAAACGTTTGATGAGTAGTATAGAACGTGTATTGACCTGCAAAGTCCCAAAATGACAATGCTGCATATTTCTCTATATCTTTCACTAGTTTGTCAGCATTTTCATTGACCAAACGGAGGATTTCCATCATTGCATCCTTCGTTTTCTCACTGTCACTGGACTTTGCATCACTCAGTGGAACAGCAACAATGTCTGTCTCTTTGTCTAAATGCTTGTTTTTAGTGGCATCTATTTCAGACGTTATCTCCCTCTGATAAATTACCTCAGCTATCTCCCTCTGATGGATTACCTCCCCAATATCATCTTGCTCCTGGTTGATGTCTGGTTTCTGATCTGGTACAGATAAAAGCTTATTCAGACGATGAAGTGTGTACAATTGATCAGAATCTGAAAAGTAGAAAGCAAACTGCACTGACAGATGCCCTCTGGAAGGACATTATACTATCAAAGAATACAATTATCATAAACATTTATTATTATTATTATTATTATTATTATTATTATTATTAATCTTGAATCTCAAATTACACATAGCTTTACTCAAATCTTTGTTTTATGGTGTGTGTGTGTGTGTGTGTGTGTGTGTGTGTGTGCAAATGTCATAATTTGCCCTGAAAAGTTAAGCCTTATAAATTTATCATTCTGGCATCTGAATCAAAACAGTTGCATTCACAAGTTTAATCAAGCTTTTCCTTCATCAAGTAGTCTTATAGTTCTTTCTTGCTTATCTATATATTCTAGTATATCACAGTTAGAGTGATCAGATATAACAGACACCAAATATTGACAAATGTAAATCCAAAGATCGCCTATGTGTAAAGACATGTGATACCTTCTAAGTTAAGACTTGTTTGAATCATATTTTTACTATCAAATATGCACAAGTTTTCAACCTCAGCTCTTTGTCCATGCACACAACTCATAACTGACACATTTTTCATGCATAATCAGGTGCCAACTCCCTTGTACATGATTGGCACACATACTTGGTTAACTGTATATGGCCAATATCAATGAGATGATAACCTAATAAGGGAATCTTTATTTATGGAACTTGAGTTGGACAAATGAGATTCACTCCATCTGTAATTGGTCCTCTAAGCAAGAGGAAATGCTAGCTGACATAGCTGTTACAGAAGATTGACACATTTTATTTTTAAAAACAAGAGAACACTTTGCATTTGTGATGACAGCACTTAAACTGAACTTAAAGATAAAACAACAACATAAATTTTACTTGATAATTTTTTTAATTTAATTGGTATTTATTTCTGAAAGTACTTTTTCCACTTGACATGAGATTTCCATTGATCAAAATTTCATTGAATACCATCATTTATGGTGTGCTAGGAACACTGCTTGGAAAGAAACTGTAACAGAAATATATTACTAAAATTTGATAACTTCATAACGTTAATTAAATTTCCAGGTCCAATCTACCATTTTCCACAAATGAGTGATGTATCAGTTTCAGTTACCATTTTTTGAAAACAATTTTCTTAAAGATCAATTTGCTGTTATTGTGTAGTAACAAAAGTGGGACCCATGCCTGTCTGATCCCAAATATATATTATATGAAAATCATTTAAGAATAATTAATGTATATTTTTTCCTGGAGATTATAATACAATCAAATTTACATCTCACTGGTGGAGTGATCAAAACTTATCTCAAGTTAACCCCTATAATACCTCATGTTTACAATTGCCATTTTGATACTAAAAAGGTAATACACAACATTACCCATGCACTTTTGGACAGGCAAAATCATGACATTATTTTTCTTTAAAAATTTTGTGGATAGTGATGGCTTACCTTCAACCTGCTGTATCCATTCCCCTTTATCCAGAGAGATTTTGCAACAGTGTTTATGCACATCAATTCCTTCTGTGCTTTTCGTCTCAGATATATCAACCGGCTGACCAAGGAGGCGCTTTATCAAGGTAGTTTTTCCAACCCCAAATTGCCCTACCACCATCACTCTTATATTGTAAACCTTCTCCTTTCCAGCATGCAGAGCTTTTTTGTACAGCTGAATGGAATTATCATCCATACTGAGGATCTCCACAGGAAGGAGTGGGTCTGAAATTAAAATATTTTGACATTTATCAATCTCAATGAAGAAAAGGAAAAGGCAAATTGCTCACAATGTGTACAATAAAGTAATCATGCATTCTTTTTGCAATGCAGATAATCATTTCTTGTTTTAGGCAGATAATAACAGTATGCACTATGTTAAAGGTAACAGGATCATAATGTGAGATTGCAAATAAAATATACATTTAGTTTGTTTTCAAGCAATATTTAGGCAAATTTAATGAGGATGGAACTTGTTAAAAAAAAACTTGCAAACATGTCCTAGGTAATGTCACTGCCACATGTATATATCAGAGAGTTGCTTCCCTTTGTCAATGTTAGGAGCTCTTCACTTACAGAGTCCACCGTTATCCTGCAAAAAGTTCACCTGCAGGTTTCAATTCTTTTTTTTCGGTATCTTAAGAATATTAAATCAGCTGCAAAAAACTTAACATATATGACGGAACACCATATTTTCTATTTAAACCCTATGATAATCCTAGTGTGCTAGAAACATACAGATCTATTTTGCACTTATCATCAATATATGACTGAACACCATATTTTCTATTTAAACCGTATAATCCTAGTGTGCTAGACACATAGAGAACTATTTCATACTTAACATATGAATAAAACCGATTCCTTAAAACATAAGAATTTCCCAGATTTCATTGTTTGAATGATACGAATCACCTCTGTGTACAATATAAATAATAGACTGGAAGACATGTCAGGTGCCATTCATGTTTGACAATTATACATTTTTCTATCCTTCAATTCATCTTTTACAATTTCTAGACGTAGATTCTTTCTAAACACAAAGTTATGCTCGGTAACCATGTCACTGATCATGAGAAGAAATATCCAACAGTTAAAATTTAAAAACACAGGAAAATTATATCATTCTGTATTTGCTGTGATTTCTACTTGTCTACACAGCAAACATATCATTTAAGTAATATATTAAGTAATATATTTCAAATTTAAATTGAAGTTGTTGTACATTTTTTTCACCATCAATAATGTGTGCATTGCATGTCATTACCGGTTTGTATCAATATGTTTTCTTTCTCTTGAAAGATGTTAGTTTCCGATTTATAATACTGTGGATTTAAAGCCGTATTTAACTCACGATGGGCTATATCTGGCAGCTAGTAAATTAGTTTACAGAAAAGAAATGTACACTATACACTAATAATACATTATGCCATATAACATCATTAAGATCTACATAGGTCAATTGACATGATTGGTGTGTCAGGAATAATACACTATACACTAAAAAATACACTATGCCAATGTAACATTTTTAAGATGTACATGGGTTAGTTGACATGATTGGTATGTCATGAAATGTTCACTATACACTAATAATACACTATGCCAATGTAATATC
This sequence comes from Unio delphinus, assembly GCA_029339505.1. NCBI lineage: Eukaryota > Metazoa > Mollusca > Bivalvia > Unionida > Unionidae > Unio > Unio delphinus. The sequence continues at coordinate 684,876 of JAQISU010000002.1, read as the reverse complement.
ATGAAGATGTACAAGGGTTAGTTGACATGACTGGCATCATGAAATGTTCACTATACACTATTAATACACCATGCCAATGTAATATCATGATGTACATATAGGCAAGTCAGTGGCATAGCTAGGGGATGCAGGGGGTGCAAGTTTCACCGGGTGCCATTGGGGAAAGGGACATCGGAAGAATAGGATTGGAAGATTCAGTGTATACTTTACCAAAGTAAACTTCAAAAGAAACAATTAAGTAAACAACTAAGTGCATGCCTGGATGTTTGGATGATTGATATTAACTCTAATTCAGACTGAATCTGGGTCAAGCGTACTTAACACCTATGGCACCAAATCCTCTCTGCTATGCCTAAGGGGGATGGGGGAGCATAAACCTTGCACCAGGCGCCGAACACCCTTGCTACGCCATGGGGGCCAGCTGACATTACTGGTGTGTTCACTATACAATAATAATTCACTATGCCAGCTTAATCACAATTATGATTATACACTATGCCAATGTTACTACACACACACGCTGTACAATAAGTGAAGAACAATAAAAAGCAATGACAATTTATACAATTTATTGCATTGTTAAATCAATAATTATAAAATTAATATTATTAATAAATCTAAATCTGAATTAATAATAAGTATAGACTAATAAATCATATTAAAATATTAACTTATGATATATACTTGAAAGCAATTACAATATAAGTTTGCTAACCATATAGTATTATAAGTATTTGTTCGTTGATGATAAAATAGATGTTTCCTGTCGGTGGACTGTCCCCATATTGCATTGCTGACACCCCACCCCTACCCCACATAACGAATCATAATGTTTGATAGAAAGTAAAAATCTATCATCTATTTTAAGACTAAACACTGGCTATCATACAATATTTTTTAATTATTGTTTAACAATTTTGATACATTCCCCACCCTCACATACAAGAAGTCATGTAGCTTATTTTTTACAACAGTCTATCGTACATTTCAGGTACCTAATTCAGAAATAAACAGCCTGGTTATCCTTGTCAAATTGACAATCTAACATTATTCTCTATGCCAGTGTGTGACATGCATGCTGACGTAGGATAAAAATTATATTTATTTTTTCAAAAAACATTAGCATTGAGGTCTGCGGAAAAACTTACACCACCACAGTACACGTACGCTGCCATTTTTAGGCAAGGCTAAGCCATCTGTATGAATCAGTAAAAACCGGTTTTTACATCGCCTGCTAAAAGTTTAAATGAAAGCGCCACCTGGTAGCACTAGCTATTATATAGCTTGAAAACTAATAATAATAATAATAATAATAATAATAATAATAATAATAACTAATTATAATACTACTACTAATAATAATAAGATTAATAATAATAATAATAATAATAATAATAATAATAATAATAAAAATGATAATAAAATAATAAAATAATAATAATAATTATAATAATAATAAAAGTAATAATAATAATAATCATAATAATATACAGAAAAAGATAAATACATGAAAATATAAATAAGACAAATAAACTAACAGCCACTGTACTTTTTATTTTCCTTACAAAACAGTGCTAGGAATGTATACGAGTTAACATTACTTAAAAAAAAAGTTTCTCAATCGTTTTTCCCATTTATGAACCAAATCCAAACTTCGGAATTGCACTTCTGTTAAGTGTCTGATTTTATATTATGTTGAAGAGCTATGCTACAAATGAACCTAAACAAAGTTCTGTCTCATCCGGTATGCTTGTACATTACAAAGCTCAAAGAATGCATTACTCGTACAACTCATATTTCTGAGACTGTTTTACCTCGTAGAGTACATTCTAGAGACTGCATAGCCCATACCGTATATAGCCCCCAAACTGTTTTGCCCGTACAGTACATAGCCTATACACTGCATTACCAGTGTAATACATAGCCTATAGACTGGTTTAACTCGTACAATACATAATCCATAGACTGCATTACCTGTACAATGCATATCACATCGACTGCTTTACCCTGTCCAATACATAGCCCATAGACTGCATTACCCATGCAATACTCAGCCTATATATTGCGTTACCTTGTACAACACATAACACATAGACTGCGTTACCTCGTACAATACATAGCCCATTAACTGAATTACCCATACAGTACACAGACCAAAGACTCCTTTACCTCATACAGTACATAGCCCATATACTGCTTTACCTTGTACAGTACATAGTCCACATACTGCTTACCGCGTACAGTTACATAACCCATATACTGCATTACCCGTGAAATACACAGCCCATAGATTTATTACCTATTACAATACATATTCCATAGACTGCATTATGATAAATAGTCCATTGACTGAATTACCCGTACAGTACACAACCCAAAAACTCTTCTACCTCATACATTACATAGCCCATAGCCTGCTTTACCTCGTACAGTACATAGTCCATTGACTGCTTTACCTCGTACAGTACATGGTCCAAAGACTTTTGCCTCGTACAGTACAGTCGAGAGACTCCATAGCCAATACAATACACAGCCCCAAAACTGTTTTCCCGTACAACATATTTCCAGAGGCTCTGTATAGCCTGCAAAATGAATAGCCCATAAACTATATGGCCAGTACAGTACATAGCCCATAAACTATATAGCCAGTACAGTACATAGCCCATAAACTATATGGCCAGTACAGTACATAGCCCATAAACTATATAGCCAGTACAGTACATAGCCCATAAACTATATGGCCAGTACAGTACATAGCCCATAAACTATATAGCCAGTACAGTACATAACCCATAAACTATATGGCCAGTATAGTACATAGCCCAGAGATTCAGCATAACCATTTTTCCAAGTAAATTTGCTAATTACAACAACTTTAAACTTTGAAAGACCTTAACCAAAGTAGGTGTTAAATGGAGTTTCTAGTGTGATTCGATCATTTGGTATATAAATAAATACGAAGATTTTTGTTAAATGTGGTCAAAAAGTTATTTTAGCAAACTATTGAAATAAATGTAATGGTGCGTTCGGGATAGTTCTGGTGTAGTTCATCATAAACATGTAAGTTCATGCAAAATTTGGCCTTTAAGGAAGTTAATAAAAGTATTTTTTTTTCTTCTCCTTTTAAATAAACACAAGTATAAGTGAATAGAAAATAAATGTCTTTGAAATGCCGGTTCTGGGGTAGCTCTGATTGCAAAAAAAAATTAATGAAAAATTGTTGCTTATACATTTCTTAAAAATATTTTCTTTAAACGGTACTGAAATAGATTGAAAACTAAGTTTGAGGCGGTGTTGTGAATCAAACAAAGTACGAAAGCAAGAGTGTTGAACTAAATGCAAAGAGTATGTTGGCTATTGAAATTTCAAGAAAGGACGCCGCCTTACATCAAATTTCAAGAGCGATTCAAACATGTCAAGGATCTCATGAATTAACTGCACAACATACTTTTTTAAACAATTACATATATTGTTACGGCTATTGGATTTAATTTATTTATTTTTTTAAATGTGAAATCCAAATTTGTTATTTTGCCTTTAAAATGAATTGATTGGGAGATTTTTTCTAGAATGTTCAGGCTGACTTAGATTCTCTTATTGTAAACAAGTTTTGACCTTGGCTTGTTTGACCTAAATCCTGACCTTGCTTTAGACATTGTCAACAAGCCTCTAAATCTATTGGTTAATTTCAGGGACAACATTCTATTTTTAGTTCTTAGGGGTAAGAAAATCTAGAGTATGTGATTTTTAGGGAAGGCAGTGACCTTCCATGACCTTCTATCAATTTCTAGAAAAGCGCGTGATCACTTGTTTACTTCAGAAAAACAATATATATAGCTGTATTTTAGAAGCTGACAGTAGTAGATGTTTGGGCTTTAAGATGAGTTGTGTATTATCTGTTTGAGTTAAATTATTCTGGACTTGTGTCAATTCGTTGGAAAAGAAGAATTATCTGGAAAAAGGACATATGTTTATGATATTCAATTGGATGATTAAAAACAAGAACTGTACCACGTGACATTGTCAGCCATTTTGGATTACATCGTCAAGATTCGAACCTGGAACTATTAGAACATTTATTTATTAGGACTTGCAATTCCATTAGTGGATTATTTTGTGAATTCTAAATTTGTTGGATTTGATTCTCTAAAACTGTAAGTTCAATTGTTTTATTTAAATAATTGTACTTAATAAAATCTTTGTTAAAATTTTACAAGCTTGTTAGTTTTCACTCTTTCTGTGTTGCTGCTTATTCGAGCCTAAGCACGTAACAATATAACATTTTATCGAATATACAAGTATCCACATCAACATTTGTATTTTTTATGTATGTCCTATCCAACACGCTAAAAGATTTGTTCATGCGTTGGAAACTTGCAGCATCCCATTTTTTTTCTTATGCTTTTACTTTGTTTATAAAATATATCTTCGAACTCGCTTTTAAACTCGTTCACCACAGATTTTAATTTTCTTTTGTTTTTATGTTGAAACAATCTTTTGTGACTGCCATCCTAAGATGGGCAATTAAGCTAGTAAAGATCATATATCGAGACTCACCATGACCCATGACCTCTGAATAAATGTCATGAATACTTTCTATGTCATAGTTGTAAACGGAAACAGATATAAGAGCCATTATATATATATATATATATATATATATATATATATATATATATATATATATATATATATATATATATATATATATATATATATATATATATATATATATTATAATTATTATTATTAATATTTTATTATTATTATTCTGTAATTATTAAATTATTATCATTATTATTATTATTATTATTATTATTATTATTATTATTATTATTATTACTATTATATTACTTTTGTGTAATTATTTTTATTATTATTATTATTATTATTATTATTATTATTATTATTATTATTGTAGATTTACATATACAGAATGCTCATATTCATCAGTACTGTAATGGAACAAGAAGAACAAAAATGGAACATTGGATTTTTTAAGCACAGATCATTCTGACCTCTTGTACAACCAGTGCATATTGTATTCACTTTGAATGGAAGAACTTAACATAACCATACATAATGACAATATGAGACAAAGATGAAATATGAGTATGTATATTAAGAATGATAATTTTCATAATTATGCATGTACCGGTACAAGAGGCAACTGACTTCAAAATAATACTTTTTTTAAGCTTAACACAGAAAGTGTGAACTTGAGGAAATAATGGAACAAGAAATCCTAAACTCAAAAGAGACTTTGGAGGGGCACTACTAACATAATTAATTCATAGTTTTAAATAAAAATATATCAATCAATTACAATATAAGTTATTAAGTGATGCAGCAACCTGTTCTAATGTGGGAAAACACATAAATCACACAAGGCCCACAAAAGCCACAGAGCCAACAAAACCAACACACCCGACAGCACCAACAAAATCCACAAAAGCATCAAAATGAATGCATAACGCCCACTATTCCCCAGACTCAACAAAACCCACAATGTCCACAATATCCCAGACTCAACAAAACCCACAATGTCCACAAACCCCAGACTCAACAAAACTCAACGATGTCCACAAAACCCAGACTCGACAAAACTCACAATGGTCACAAAACCCAGACTCGACAAAACTCACAATGCTCACAAAACCCAGGCTCTACAAAACTCATAATGTCCACAGTTCCAACAAACCCACAATTTTATTTGGAATATACAAACAAACATGAGCTAGTAATACATATGTACAGTTTGTAAATTTTCACAAATTTTATAAAGAAATTACTGACTCAATCTTTTACATATTACTAAATTATGATTGAATTGCCAAAAAATAAAATATGTTCGGCTATTGCATCACGTACCATGTTATGCTGTAACTCGAGCAATGGTTCTGATCCCAAGTTAAGTTATAGACCACATGTGGTTGCACCAAATAAATAAAGAAGAGAAAACCAGACTAAATGCAATGACATATACAAATTAAACAATGGGGGCTATTAACACATTGAGTATGTATTGTACGGTCTTAAATGGTTAGATAGAACTAGTCATTAGTCAAATTAACAAAGATGTCAGCCACCAGCTTTGATACTTCCTATGACCAAAAGGATTTTAGTGTGGGAAAAGTAAAATATATAGCATTACCAATATCAGGTTTCTAACTAGTAATATGTGGGGAAAAGTAAAATATATAGCAGTACCAATATCAGGTTTATAAATAGTAATATGTGGGAAAAAGTCAAATAAATAGCAGTATCAATATCAGGTTTCTATCTAGTAAGATGTGGGTGGCAGCGGGGTGGGGGTTGGGGTTATGGCAATGTCAGAGACAGATATGAGGGAAGCAATGAAAAATCTGGGCTACTAGAAACTAATGTAACTTGGGTGTAAGAACATATCAATTAAAGTTTTTGGGTTTCAGGAAGGCTTTGACAAATCTGGGCAAACAGGTCAGTATCATAATATATCAGGATAACTGGGTCATATTCATACTATTTCAGCCCCATTTAGTAATAGTATGATTTGGGGGAAGGGAGCTGTCATTCATCTAGTAATAGTCAATCATAGTCTGTATGTGGGGAAAGGGTGTAGGGTTACGATATGTGTTAGTAATGGTTAGCCATTCATAGTCTGTATGTGAGGAAAGGGTATGGGGTTACGATATGTGTTTACAACATATAGTGTGCAGGTAGAGAAAGGAAAAGGCAGAAGGACACAAAGCTGAAAGAAAAGCAGGCTGAGAAAGGAAAAGGGACAGCAGAGATAAGATGTAGTTGGATTTAACCATGGTGTTTGCATAAGAATTTGGAAGATTTCTTAGAACCTAACAGCATTCGGGAGGGTTTTGAACAAAGAATTGGAATCAAGTGTCTAGACATAAGAAAATAAACTTATAAACCTATGCCAGGTATTAATACTGGCAAAATCATAGTAAGAGTTGATACAAGGGACGCAAACAAAAAGTCCTTGAATTTTTTAAAGTACCAGTCCAAACATGGTTTATGGTTGTATACAGGTACGACCATACAGTACTTGTGGTCAAACAGGCCATGACAAATGGAAATGTGTGCAAACAGCACAAACAACAAATGACACGCATGCACAAACAACTTCACACCAGCAAAACAACACACCTAGTCTGTCCTATGCCCATACTGCATCGGTGATAACTGACACACCCCAGCAATCAAAACAAACCCCTACCAGGGAGGAAGAGGCCCAAAGTGGGGAACCAATAACCGACAACAAAAGCGGCGAAACTAAGGAACCCACAACAATACAAATGCCGAAACAACTGATAATCACAAGAAGAAAAAAAATTCACACAAACAACAGATGAAGAACCAGAGAGCCTAATGGAAAATGTGTCTGAGGAAGATGATACAACAAGAGGAAGGACACCAGCACCAGAACCACACCCAGAAAGCCCAATGGAAACAGAGTTAGAACTGGAAAAAAGCATCAAAGACACCCCCCCCAAAAAAAAAAAAAGAGAAAGAACTTATCACCCAAGCAGAATGAGGGAAATACACGCCAAACAACTGAACAATTAGAACCAAACACCTTTGAAGAAACCCCATATACTGTAATGTGCCAAGGGGTCAAGGTCAAATAAAATGGAATAGATGGACAACTCACACCTTTTTGAGTTACTAGATCTCTGCAGTGAATTGTAGTGTCAGTAAATGGTGTGTTCACCAGAATGGTCCTATTTAGATAATAAACACACAAAAGAAAACAAATATAAATAGTCAACACAATTTATTATATGACTTCCAACATTGTATGTGTTTGCTCACAAACTTAAGGGCTCAAAGATGCTGAAATATAATATTTACTAATTTTCAGAACATTTGTTTTGATATATTTTATTAAAACACTAGTTTCAGTGGTATATTGCATGCAAAAATCAGCATCAATGTTCCCTTTGTCCCAAATTAATCTTGCACACACACAACAACAACAGAAATAAGTTAGTATGTCTCAAAATGTGTTCGTATGACGTACCGAAGTGGTAAGGGTATTTGTGCTTATTAAATAAAAGTCCCCATAAAGGGTTTAGGCTGATGACACTGTCAATGTGTCATCAACACACATTGACAGTGTCGTCAGCCTAAACCCTTCATGGGGACTTTTATTTAATATAACAAGGAAATAAACGTTGAAACAATATCAGAGAAACATTATAGTAGTCATTATGAGTACTAAATTTAATGTGTCGGTAGTAAGTAGTCTACCTTCTTTTTTGGGGGGCACCAGACAGAGGCCCCCCCCCCCCCCTTAAAAAAAAGTAAAAAGTTTTTATGTATGTATGTGCTCCCCCAGGTATGTTGTTTGTTGTTTTTTATTTTCCATTTAACTCCCCATTTAATTTTTCCCCATCGGGGTTATATATTTGATAAGGGGTATTTTTAGTATCCCTAGTGTTTCCTTCGTAGATCCTTACTAGGTTGGAGTTGATCTACCCACAACTAGTAGTCTACGTTTTTATTTATTATTTGACCATGGCTAGTGTCTTCTTATATCCTTGTGTTTGCTATTTGTGTTAGTGCTATTTGTGTTAGTGCTATTTGTGTTAGTGCTATTTGTGTTAGTGCTATTTGTGTTAGTGCTATTTGTGTGTTGCTGTATATAATTATACACTTGTATTTTTGTAAGGATAGCCAGTTCTGTTCAAATTTTTCATAGATGTCTTACTTTGTGTCTTCCCTCATGGGGTGACACATTTCCTTTATTTAGTTTATTAGTTGTTATTTTAATTTTGAATTTTATATAAATTGAAGTGTTTTATTTAAATATTTAGTGTGCTTCAATTTATTTTTACTACTATTTTAATATTTTTAGGTACGGTACGTCTGCCTTGAGTCAGGATCTGTACGAATTTATTTGGTTGTACAGCTCCTGTCTCAATTAGGGCCATCCTGTAATTATTTTTTTAAGTTATTTGTAAGAAAATTCCAAAATTGTTTATTTGTCCTTTAAACGAGAGCCATGTCTATTTCGGGAGATAGACATGACAGAAAAAGTATGGATTTAGTACCCAGAGAAAAAGAAGTGCATAATTAAGGGTAAATTATACATAAATTTCTATTAGGGTACTTTTTTCCAAACTCTGCTATAGACCTGCTTACTTCGCGTAGCGCCATGTGATTTAGCCCCATAGCATCCTCATTATGTACTTTCCCTCTTAGCTTATCTTTAATTTTTTATATTTTTATTTTTTTATTTATTATTTCAAATTCACTTATAAAATTAGTAAATCACTACAAACAATGTGCTGTCATTTTAAATATATGCTTAATTTTACTGAAAGAATAATATGCAAATTATAAATTGAAAAACATATATCTTCTGTTGTTGAAGACTCACTGTATCATCATGTATTTAAAAGCTGATAAGGAAAAAGTTAAGAACTTTGTATAAATCTTTTACATAATTTCGGCTGATATTTATATATGTAAAATGTCTTAAGTCATGTAAAGAATGTTAAGAATTAATCGTGGTATGCATTCACAGTAGTCTATCTTCTGTTGTTTTAAGAGTATCATGTGTGTGAAAGCTGGTAAGGGCAAATGTTAAAAAACTTTATACTAATGTTTTACAAAATACTGAGTTACGCATTTTTACAGTCCAAAATGGAAAATTCTCCCTCTGATATCTAGAATATGTATATAAACATGCTTCGACTTGATATTTATATGTGTAAAACATAGTAACAGCACATAAAAGTAACTAATTCTCACAGTATACATGTAGTAATTATGGTCCTTGTGAGTAAAGCTCACCGCAATTCCTTTTATTATAATGCAAAGATAATCCTTCCTAGCAGTTTACTAGTTTCTGGCCATATTATATTTGGACTGTGATAAAAGTAAATAATTCTCATGATGTTATATTTGTTCTGTAATTTCTCATATCCATTTTTGATATTCCAGGTGGCTTTTCTATGTCATTTAATTTTACTTAGTTTTAAATAATAATAATAATAATAGTAAATAATAAAATTATTCATCTCTAAAAATGTTAAATTGTAGTGTTGTGGCGCATTTGCCCCTCGTCCGTATGGTCCCTAAATAGTCTACCTTTTTTTTGGGGGGGGGGGGTACCAGACAGATGTCCCCTCCCCCAATCAAAATAGTCTACCTTGCTATTAATGCTTGAAATTATTGGTTGGGATGACTAGAAACTTTTGTTCTGTTTGTTTGATCGTGAGACCTTTACTGGAGTCCAGCAGAACCACAACTGCCAAAACGGCGGATCTCACCCCTATTTATAGGTTTTGGGAACACACTCGGGAAATTCATGACAATGACTATATATGGAAGAATTCAGAAAGATTAACTTCAGCGCCTCCTAGTGGAAAGCCGAGCGCCCAATACACACAGTAGTAAACATGGCGCCCGATTTCAAACGACAAAGATAACAATTATTTCACAATAAATGATACAAAGATTCACATTGATGATGAACAGTTTCATCATGCTGGCGACACTTATGAACTTACATGAGTATTACCTTAATTCTACAGAGAAAAATGGATACAATTACCTATTTCTCTCTCAAAATAAACGGTAAGTAATAACAATTTACAATCATATCATGTACACTCTGGGCTTCAAAAATCTTTACCCAGATGATTAATATTTAAACAAATAATTTTTATATGATTTACATATTGTATCAGATTATCTTTGTTTTGTACAATGGTCATATATCAAAAACTGTTACCACAGTTACTATTATTTGCATTGGAAATAGGTAAGGGAATGTAAACAATAAAAGAAGCTTATAAATTCCCTCAAACATTAATGAAATTTGCAATTGCACTTTATAAAAATATAAGTTGATAGGTAGTCAGGATTGTTTCAATACTCCAATCACCGCAACCATCAAACAAATACTAAATTATATTATTTCAACACCCCTAAAAACAAGTGAAGGCACAATGACCCAACAAGAACCAGTGAAAAGAAAAACAACCCAAATGAAGAAGCAGCCACAAAGTCAAGTACCTGAAAAAAGCGAGGCTACAAATCGATGCAGACAACTATGCAAAAGAGAACAAGACAACTCCAACAATAGACAAACCTAAAATCAATGTACCAGAAAAAACTGAAGAAAAACAACAAACCAATACTGACAGTGAATTCAAGACTCTGCCCTCAAGCCCTCACAAGAGGAATCACAAGAAAAGGCAACGATAAAGGCAACATTAACAATAACAAAACACAATACAACCAAGGCAACAAAAACAACAATAACAAAATACATCACACCCAACAACAACCACATCAGACAAACATGGGTGACAACCCTAGTCAATAAATCAAGCAACAAAGTATCATGAAATAACACTAACCACAATTTACAACAACCTCAACCCTTAAAATGGATGATAACTACAGTTTGAGACTTGCATCCAAGAATACTAGAGGACTAGACATACCAAAAGCTAAAGAACTCCGAGAAATAACACAATCACATAACATCATTGCACTACAGGAAATACACAACATATACCAAACAACCATCAATTTTACTGAAGATGAACTAAATGCCATCATGAGAGTACAAAAAGATCCATGCAACATTAACTCAGGAATAGGACTAATTATTAAGAATAAACAAATACAAAACAACTGGAAACATTACACCACACCCACACCTTTCAGAGGAAGACTTTTACACATAAAAACACAAAAAACACATCATAACTGTATTCACACCTGCAAGACATAAACAAAAACTACCTTTTTTACATGATCTCTCAAATTATTTATCTAATTATAGACAAGAAAACATTATTTTATTAGGATATTTCAACGTATGCGTAAATGAAATAGATCGACTTACACCCTATATTGATAGAAGATCAACCACAGCTTTAATAGATATGATAGAAAACAACTCGCTCATAGATGCTTTTCGACACTTACACCCTCAAGAAAGAATATACACATTTTAATCCAACAACTATGCCTCAAGAATCGACCATATATATGTCAGCAACAACAACACACCAAATATAATTGAATGCAAAATCATAAATGAAAATCTCGCGGACCATAAAACAGTTACTCTAAAATAAAAAACACCAGCTACAATCAAATGGGGAGAGAGTCACTAAACTCTATAATTCAATTTTAGACCTATCCGGATTACAACATGAAACAGCAAACTTCCTTCAAAACACAACTAACCTAAATATAATGTAATTTTGGATACAATAAAAGATCAAACTAAAACCATGTGTCACAAATATTATAGATTACAAAGCCAGAGCAACAAATTGATTGAAAAAGAATGCGAAAGAATACTAAGTAACAAAAACACAAGCGAAGAACAAAAAACAATAACTAAAAAATTACTCAATCAATTACAATTATACAAACTAAATGGAGAAAAACAAAAAAGTGGTTTATTCCAAGATGTGTACAATATTGGAAAGAAAATATATAAAAGGGAAGAAATTAGAAGAGGAAACGATAGATCAATGACTAAACTAAGAGCAAATAACATAATATTACAAGAGAAACATGACATCCATTGGATTCAGGACATGGTCATTTAAGAGTTATGCATTGGTAAGTAACTGTCTTTTGAATGCATATGTGTAGTTTTTTTTAGTCTTCTTGCTATTCTGAAGCGATAAAAGACTCGTGAGATAAAGTCGAATTGAGTGAAGGGTTATGGTCACACTTGCATTAATTGTGATTATATATATATATATATATATATATATATATATATATATATTATTGATAAGGGTAATTCATGTTATCAGACATTTCGCCGTACTTCATTGATAAAACATCAGACTCCTGTGGATAAACTTAGTGGTGGGATTTAGCGCGAGAGGTCAATAACTGACACCTTAAAAGGTCTCATGTGAACCCCTCTACTAAAATTTAACAGTAATGCTAACAACTTTCAGATGAATCCTTTTCCTCTGAGAAGATTTAAGAAAAAAACAAATGACTTTAAATAGTGGTGGGACATAGCAAGGGATGTCAAACTTGACACCTGAATAGGACCCATGCGGGCCCCTCCATTAAAAATAACAAAAAAAGCCTCAAAATTGTAGTAATTACATACAGCTATTTAATATCTCTACAGCCCACCGACATATACTAAAACTGAATAAAAACCCAACAAGTGAACAACTATAATGAAAACATTCCAGATAGCCACATGGCTACATTAATAAGACCGGAATTGTAACATATTTACAGCATATAAACATAGTAAACACATGACCTGTTTGACCTCACACAACCTACAAGCAAATGACTGATGAATGAACTTAACGGTGAGGCACACCGTGGGTTCTCACTAACAACACCATATACTATTATGGACAAATATATGGATATAAATAGTGTTGAGACTTAGCATGGGAGGTCAACAACTGACACCTTAAAAGGACCCATGTGAACCTCTTTACTATAAACTATCCTTTAATACTAACACTCTATGAAAAACAATTTATTTCTTCTTCTTTGGATAAACAAAATTAAATACATGATTACAAATAGTGGAGGGACATAGCAAGGGATGTCAAATTTGACCCTCGAATCTCACCCATGCGGGCCTCTCCACTATAAGTAAACAAAAGGAAAAACTCAAAATTTGGATTTAGCATAGACCCATGCAGGGTCTACTGTTACGTATATTTGATTTAAGTTCTTTATTTTAATTGTTTGTTTGTCAGATTCAAATTTGACATTTTAAGTTTAAGATTCATTATTTGGGAAAGTTTTTTTAAAAAGTGGGGTGACTTGTACTTTACAAATAAACACCAGATGTTAACCTCATTTCTGACCTGGCTTCAGAGTTGCAAACAAGCTTTTAAAATGATTGGTTGATTCCAAGGACATTTTGGAGTTTTGTTATAAACATCTTTCTATTTATAATACGGTGTGCACGAGATTTTTTGAACGTAAATTTGTTCTAAAGATTCTAGAAGATCATGTGACCCCTTCCTTGTTTACGTAAAAACAGGTATATAAATTATGTTTTGGAGCAAACTATTTAGTAGAAGTTGGGTGGTTAGAATAATAAGTTGTATTGTTTAGAGTTATTTTAAATTACCTTGTATTGGAAATTATTTCAATTCATTTGGATCAAGAGGATTTATTTTGTTATTTATCCGGAAAATAATTGTGCTCATTGAATTTCATAAGACCAGAACTGACTTCATCACCTGACATCGTCTTCCATGTTGGATGCTTCACTAAGATTCGAACTGGGAATTATTTGGACATTTTATTACCATGACTTTTGCAATTTCTCTAGCGGATTATATTTTGAATTATTTTTGGATTTATTTTGTAATTGATTCTTAAAACCGTTAGTTTATTTTTCTTTTCTGGAAAATATTTGTCCTCAAAAAATTGTTTAAGTTTTTACAAGCTTGTTATTTTCACTCTTTCTATGTTACTGTTTATTCGAGCCTAAGCACGTAACATAGAAGTTGGGGGCTCATCCGGGACCTCTCAATTACAATATGAAAAAGAGAAGAGAGAGAGAGACAGGAAAGGGAGAAAGAAAAACAATTACAATATGACAAAGAGGAGTAATCTGTTTTATTTTTTATCAACAAAAGGACTTTTGATCCAATGCGCTATGGAGCAATAAAACAGATCATGCCGATAAGTGGCTAAGGCCCCAAACAAGAACAAAACTTAAAGCCATACACATACACTATACACAAACATTGCCCCCACTCAGAAACCCCCCCAGCAAAAATGAAATAAATATAATCAAAAATGAACAAAAACGAATAAAAAAAAATGGATACAATATACATACACGCATTACAAGAAGACGCATATAATTACCAAAAACAGACAATTCCTTTTGGACTTTTTTTATATACAAAACTACATTAGGTAAATAAGGAAAAAAACTGGAAGAACTTGATATATGTTGTCCAAGACATAAACACAATACAATACACACATTATAGCATATACACACTGGACAAACATGACTCTGGCAAAGTCACTACGTGAACAATTTAAAGAAGACCGAAGGAAAGGAAACCCACCAAGGGATTAATATAATCCTGTGAGTGAATAGTACAATCCTTGTTAAAAGAGAAAAACTGTACAGGAAACCATAACTTGCTGATACTCTAAGGTGAGGGCAATACCCAAAGTCAGTACAGGCGGAGGGTAGGGAGTACGAACAGTATGTACAAAGTACAAAGTACAAAGCCAGTACAGGAGTACAACCAGTGTGCCTCTTTAGGGGGTAAAAAAAACCCCTACTTTTATATGATAAACAAAACAAATATCAACCCTGAAAAGAATCTTTTTCTAGAAATAAATTGGAAAACAAACTAATAAAAATACATAACATGCATGAGAGGACAAGGGAAACATACACTTAAAAATATACATAATTTCGGAAAACAAGGGTGTTACCCAAAATTCAAACCAACGTAAAATGTTGGGGAGAGTTCAAAGGGCATCATCAATGAAAAAGAAAAAGGGACAGCAGAGATAAGATGTAGTTGGAAATAATATTAAGACAAAGATATACAATATAGTAAGTTAAGAGACATAATACCTAATACACATAATGAAGTGATAATCTGAATGGACAAATATAGTGAGAAACAATGTAGATAAACATTAGTGTAGAATTTGGAGAGGCGGACAGAACTTGTGTGTATACTGGATATAATCAGTAGATTACAAAATAACTAAGTGCTTTAATTAGTATTTCTGTGTGCATGTTATTTTTAAAATATTAGGTTAAATGCTGATTATTATTATTATTATTATTGTATTATTATTAGTATTATTATAGTATTATCATTATTATTAGTATTGCATTATTATTATTATTATTATTATTATAGATTTAGATAAACAGATGAATGCTCATAGTCATCAGCAATATTATGGAACAAGAACAAAAATGGAACATTGGATTTTTTTTTAGCACAGATCATTCTGACCTCTTGTACAACCAGTGCATATTGTATTCACTTTGAATGGAAGAACTCAACATAACCATACAAAGATGAAATATGAGTATGTATATTAACAATGATTTTCATAATTATGCATGTGTAAGTGTTTGGTTAGAATACAGTAACTTCAAATTACTTCTTGTAATCTGAACTCCCAAGTCCTTTCTGTACTAAGGTTTACCTGGCTAATGACTTATATGGTTAAGTACAGCTACCATTCACCATGTAGCTATGTTACAAAGCAGGTTAGCATGCTGCAGAGGATGATTAAAAGCCAAGGAGTGCATAAAGGAGAAAAGCAAAAGCTGGAAATTGCATATTATATGTATGATATTATAAAGAAGGTTTGAATAATTATTAAACATTTTCACCTTGTAACTCACCTTTACTCATCAATATCTCACTATCTTCAATGGTTTGAGTCTTGCGCTTGGCCAAAGTATGTGAGAAAGTTCACCAGCAGCTTCCAGTGGGATGGTGGTTCTTCCAAGGGTTTTTTCTGTACCAAATATACTGACTTCCATATATAGCCATTTATGTGCCAAAAAAATGGTGCTTTCTGTCTGTGTTTTATATGCTGCTGATAAGCTTACTGATACATTCCATGTCGGTGGTGATGATGTTATGTATTTAATGATGCCATCACAATTTACTAAACCATGTGACCTATTAAGTTAAGCTTATGTATTTAATGATGTCATCACAATGTACTAATCATGTGACCTATGAAGTTAAGCTTATGTATTTAATGACGTCATCATAATGTACTAAACCATGTGACCTATGAAGTTAAGCTTATGTATTTAATGATGTCATCACAATGTACTAATCATGTGACCTATGATGTTAAGCTTATGTATTTAATGATGCCATCACAATGTACTAAATCATGTGACCTATGAAGCTTATGTATTTAATGATGACCTATGAAGTCAAGCTTAGTTTGAAATATCTATATTGATTGACAAATAAACAGTCTATAAACTTGATCTAATATGTCTTCAGTTTTTCTTCCTTTTAAAGTGTTTTTTTTTGGTGAAGAATTTGATGGAAAATAAAATCAAAGACAATTTAATTTAATGATATCTGAGAATTTACACAACAACATCTGGTTCCTCCAAGTAATTCTAGTCAAGACCTTAGATATAGTGGACATGTTAACAAATTTAGGGATTTCAGGAAAACTGACTATTGCTAGTCAAGACCATTGATATAATAGGCATGTTAATAAATACAGGGATTTCAGGAACACTCACTATTGCTAGTCAAGACCATTGATATAATGGGCATGTTAATAAATACAGGGTTTTCAGGAAAACTATTACTAGTCAAGACCTTTCATATAGTGTATAAGAACTAAGACATGGACATTAAAGTGTATAAGTATTAAGACCTGGACTTTAATGTGTATAAGTATTAAGACCATGGACTTTAATGTGTATAAGTATTAAGACCATGGACTTTAAAGTGTATAAGTATTAAGACCTGGACTTTAATGTGTATAAGTATTAAGACCATGGACTTTAAAGTGTATAAGTATTAAGACCATGGACTTTAAAGTGTATAAGTATTAAGACCATGGACTTTAAAGTGTATAAGTATTATGACCATGGACTTTAAAGTCAACAAGATTTATGACCTAGACATTAAATTATATAAGAATTAAGACCTGGACATTAAAGTGTATAAGAACTAAGAAATAGGCTTTAATGTGTCCAAGTATTAAGACATGGACATTAAAGTCTATAAGTATTAAGACCTGGACTTTAACGTGTATAAGTATTAAGACCATGGACTTTTAAGTGCATAAATATTAAGACCTGGACATTACAGCGTATAATAACTAAATAGACAATTTAAAGTATATAAGTAATAAGACCTGGACTTTAAAATGTACAAGTATTAAGACTAGAGAATGAATGAAAATGTCAATTTGTACCCAAGTCACATAATTGTGAGCCCATTTAGTCATTGGCTTGCTGCAACTCCTGATCATAAAGTCTACAACCCAAATAGTACCCCCATCCCTTATGGTTTCTTGGAGATCAAATGTCCAGTTGCACTTTACTACCTCTCAAGTTACTTGCCGTCTCTAATGATGCCTTGAAACTGAAGACAAATCACAACTACTACTATCAGTTTCAAATGCAGTTGGCAGTGACAGGACTGGAATGGTGTACAGTAATTTTTGTGTGTAGTTGGAAAATGACTTTCATGTTGAGACTATTCTGTTTGACGAGGAATTTTGGCAAGCTGTCAAGGTCAAACTTGATCTTTTCTATTATAGATTGTACCTCAGTTAGTAAGTTCTCCTGTTTTAATTTATTCACATTAATGTTTTGTAAGATATATTAAAATGAATTTTCTATGCCTTTTTATTATTAAATCATTCTGATTCCAAGCTATGTATTTAGTTGTAACCAAAGTGATTGTAACTCATTTACCAATGTGAATTTTGTCACACTGCTTTTAAAATCTACAAACATAAATTGTCAATTTTAAATTCAGCTTAGTAGGTTTTACTTACTATTTAAGTATATAGGCCAAAACAGCCAACTGTGGCGTTTTGCCCGACCCAAAATAGTATAGAAACATGTATAATCAAAGTAATTCGGACAAGCCATTGTTTAATGTTAAACATGACCGCAGGCTAACACTATCCCTTACGTAAGTTTGCTGTGCCTAGGGTGGAAGCGCTTGTGCAGATCAAAAAAGTTGCCCGAAGGAGTGAACGTGCCTTATCTTCTTGTTCCGCAGACTGACAGCCAGGTTGAATTGGTCCCTTAGTCGATTGGACAGGGCCACAGCGCTACCCAATCAGAATTGAGATAGGGACGGGACCCTGATTTGGGCTAAGTATGATATCCTTAAACCTGCCAGCAAGATTTAGTTCGCTATAGTTTGTTAGAGAGATTGCCAGAAGATAGCAGCTCCATTCAGCCATGCGTTATTGGCGGGGAGAAAAATCTTAGGACAGGATTCTAAGTGTAGCTTCTAAAGAAAGCTTCAAGGGACAGACCAGTGATAGTGGTCCCAGTGTCTCTGATAGACGGAAGAAAAGAGAAGGAAGGAGAGAAGTTGGGAGAGGTGAAGTCCAGGAGGAGTGGGAGGAACAAAATAAAGAGATGAGTAGAACCAAAGGACAGGGGAAAATCAAACTCACACTGAAAATCACGAGATGAAGTAGGATGTCACTTGGAGGACAAGTGATTGAGTTTATCATTTAAAATTATCGACATTATTAAATTCTTATTATTTTGAATTTCATCTTCGTGTTCTATATAATTTAACTGTCGGCAGTGCTGACTGGGGGCTCAGAGCTGTACATCTATTTCGTAAGTAATTTAACTTTATAACTTCACGAGCCAGGGTGGAACTTCCATAATATTTTAATTAATATATTGGAAGTACCCCACCCTAACCTTTGCAAATGCTACACCAACCATAGATGCATTATACAATTGTGTATCATTTTCACATGAACTCTTTGAGTATATATATATTTATTGACACACACACATCTTACCAAAGGTATCTGCATGAAAATCAAGATGTCAATGAAATATGTCAATAAAATAACTAGATTCACGCATCTAAAGGTATTTGCATGACAAAATACCAATGATATGTGGCATGATTTTAAGGTCTAAAAATAAACTATTTAAATGTCAATAAAATGAACCATTATGTGGTACTTTCTTGGCGTCTTTGTTTTCAATTACATGTTCTACATTATACTCCCATGTCACAAAATGTAATTACGTTCATTTAATTATTGGTCGTTTGAACAAAGTCAGTAAATTTGCTGCTGTCCACAACTGATTTATTGACCTCGAAATTGTAAAAGGCACCACAGACTGTAATGACTTGTATTCTTTCACCTTCTTAATGTGTCTTTCCACATGTATACTCAGGCTTGCAATGTTTTGATTGTCCTCCACCTGGGAAGCTGTGAACTGCCCATCGATACACAGAAAGTGTGGTGTTGCAATGGAAACACCAGTACTTACGAAAACTTTGTGTAAAACAAAACCTTTATCTGCCACAATTTGGTTCCCTGGTTCTAACAAATCTTTAAGCCCTGACAGCCTTGAAACCTCCGCATCACTCATGCATCCCGAGTATAAGGAAGACACAAATGTGATTGCACCATGTGCGTTTATCCCTACCAAACCTTTCCAGCTGTTGTGTGTTTTGTAGTTTGAAAAAGTCTTTGATGTATGCACTAGAGTTAAGGGTCTTTCTGGTTCCTGGGTAGGACAGTTGAAACTCGAGAGGCATATTTGCTTGAACCATCTTCATGACTTGGCCAAATATTTATACTTCCCAGTAAAAAATACAAATAATTTGTCCACATGATCATTTTCTGACTTACAGAAGACCTGTGAATATTAAATCAAACAGACATATCTTCAATTGAAAATCCACATCTACACAAAAAATGAAAAGTTCATCCACTGGGTCCATTGCTTTTTTATGTCCTCTGATGTTGACGTGTTTCCTGGTGCTGTAATATAAGATATTCATTCTAATGGCAGTAGGTTTGATGCTATTGAAGAAGGTTCTAAAAACCTCATGCGGAAAAACAAGTGTAAAATTCTATCATTTCAACGTCATCTGTAAATCTGTTCAATCCAAATTTCTCCATGTTTATTTTTTTAAATTCAAATCTTGCAGTTTCCTTTCCTTTTCATCTAATTCTGTTTCTGCTTTTGTCAGTCTCTCCTCCAGATCTGTTATTTTTTACTTATGCATGCTATATGCAACTCACAGGATCTGAAGAAGAAATAATAGCGTAGCTTTTCATCAACATTTGTAACTATAATGGAGAGAACAACAAAACTAGCAAACTTACTAGCTTCACTATAATTTAAAATTATACAAGTGTTTTAACAGAGGCTGCTTCTCTCTCTCTCTCTCTCTCTCTCTCTCTCTCTCTCTCTCTCTCTCTCTCTCATACACACTATGAAATAAATGTTTAAAACAAAAGTTATGAAGCTATCGTTTGATTACATATCAGTGCCATCTCATAATTTCTTATATAAATGCGCTGCGTGGAAGTACGCCCAGTTTTCCACGATCCCGTTATGTGGAATGGGACTAGGGGTAACATTTTTAGAAACATATCATTATAAAACACACACATATATATACAATCATCTCATTCATCGACGGAATCTATTTTGCGTTTGGATTTCTCATTCTTACATCATTCAGTTGCAAGTAAAAAAGCAACACTCATCCAGTTTCTTACCTTAAAACTCGGCCCCGCATCGTGACGTATTGCAAAATCCATTTTCTACGAAGCTCTATCTTTTTCACTGCTGGAATATGGTGGAAGCTTAAATCCATATGAATTCTACCATTCCCGTTGCACAACGAAACAACAATAACTCACGATTTTTTTCCCGTCGCCGGTATCAACTGTAGCAGCACAGGCACTTGATTCTGAGTAAATTCATGTATACACTCACCATGTTATATGGTGAGTGTATACATGAATTTACTCAGAATCAAGTGCCTGTGTGTAGCAGCCACGGTTGCGAGGTAGAACAAAACTGGCGCCTATCTTAGCCTCGTTTTGGATGCGTTGACCCAGGGTCATATGAATACATGAATATATTCTAAGAATGGTCTATACACTATGCCAATGTAATAGTAAGATGTACATGGGCCTGTTGACATGATTGGTGTCAAGAAATGTACACTATACACTAAAAATACACTATGCCAATATAAAGTCATAAAGATGTACATGGGCCAGTTGACTACACTATACACTAAAAATACACTATGCCAATATAAAGTCATAAAGATGTACATGGGTCAGTTGACATGATTGGTGTCATGATGTGTCAAGAAATGTACACTATACACTAATAATTCACTATTCCAGCTTGATAACAATTATGATTATACACTATGCCAATGTTACTACACACACTGTGCAATAGTAGTAGATGCATTTGAATAGCGGAGAACTCGCCCCATGGAGAACTGGCCCCATGGAGAACTCGCCCTGGGAGAACTCATCCCAGGTGTCAGGAGAAGTCGCCCCATAGTGGTCAGAGAAGTCGCCCCACTTTGCGTGGAGAAGTCGCCCCAAGGATAATATATAATAATTCTGAGATTTCGCCACACGGTTGTCAAGGCTTTATTTATTGTTATTTTTCTTCAACTTAGTAACTTATTAAATCTATAAAATTTGCAATTCTTTTCTCCGCGTCGAATGAAAGACAATGGCATTGTGCTAATTCTTTTGGACATATGCACCTCTTTGATAGAGTATTTTGTACCCGGTAATTGTGATCTTTCCTCCGTGAGCAATATCATGTCATTGTATTATGTCTGTATTGTAGTGAAACCATTTCAGTATTTCTAACTCCGGCTTGTTTCTATTGAAAAGAAAACTCACCGATATAATTGAGGCCACGATTAAATTCCATTGAAAATAGTTAAATAATAAATCAACTGTTAACAATGAACGGTTGAACAATTTCGCATTTAATTTGTGCAAATTCTGGTACGAAATGTTTTAAAAGAAACGGACAACGTATTTTGTTACATGAAAACTGAGTATCTCTATAATTGTATATATGAAAGTGATGATTATTCATAATAGTAGTGTCTCTTATGTTTGCACATCGCATCAGTGTATGCTACATTTAGACAACGAAAATGGTTTTTTTTTCTTCTTTTCTGTCTATTTATGTACTATTAAAAAAAATCGTGCAAATTCTTGAGATTTGCTAACCAAAATTTACTTGTACGTTTATTATAAAAATCCAACCAAATAAATGATTATTGTTGATGCATACCATGTTTATAAGTGCCATATGTTGTGATATTCACTGGTTATAAAATTTCGGCATGAAAGACAATTCGCTTAGAGAGTTATTATTGGTGTTAAACTGTGCTGAAATATTTGATGAAAACTGCGGATCTCTATAATTTTATATATGAAAGTGATGATTATTCATAGTAGTTTCTCTTCTATTTGCAATTTACTTGAGAAATTTAGCAGACTAAATTTTATTAATTATACGACACAGATTAGATAATGAAGGATTCGATTGTATTGTGAAAGGAATTACATCTCTCTCTCTCTCTCTCTCTCTCTCTCTCTCTCTCTCTCTCTCTCATATTAAGGGCTTTGTTCAGCGCAGAATCAATTGTATGTGTAGGATAATTTATTTTTTGTAAATATGTTTGGAATTTATTCAACGAATTTTGTAATTGACGATCATCTGAAATAATACGTCGGTATCTTTTCGACTGGCTATGTGGTATACCGTTTTTAAATGACATGAGATGACATGAAGATTATAGACATATTGGTGGAAATTAGTTTCCTTGATATGAATATTTGCAGAGATAGTGTTATCAATATTTTATATCACATTTACATCTGAAAATGAAACATGCGTACTAGATGTAGTATAAGTAAATTGAATTGTCGGGTGAACATGATTTAGGCAATCAATACAATTCTACAGTTCTTCGGTTGACTGCTTCCAGATATAAATGTCATCAAAAAATCTGAACCAAAGAAATGGATTCAACTTTTCGTTTTGAAGAAATTCCCTTTCAAATTTAACCATGAGAGGAAAGTGTATGAAGGAGCCATATTAATACACATTGCCGTACCCATTATGTATATGTATTTCGTATTATTAAATTGAAAATAATTATTTTCCAAGATAAGTTTTAATATTAAACAAATATCTTTACAAGTTGGTATATAGTGATGTTACATCTAATAATACCAGGATTGAAATTAACAGATAGCTGTGGAATAGACTTCAACTTTTTAATGAAAAGTTGTTGTATCTTCAATATATGATTTCATTATGAGTTTTGGGTAATATGTAGAAATGAGGAGTACGCATGTTAAGAGGGAAAGTATCAAATTCCTCGTATACGGATTTTTTTTTTAGCCATCTCATTAAAGCATGTTGAAATTTTTTATTTAAGTTCTATTGACGGATCTTCGCCAATATGTTTGTAGTAGTTTTCATCATTTAATTGACATTCAACTTATTTAAAATAATCTTCTTGATTCATAATAATAATAGTGTTTGACTAAGCATCATTTGTAATCACTATACTGTCGTCATTCATTAGATTATATAAAGACTGAATTTCGTCTTAGAAATATTACTATAATATTGCTTTTATGATTACCAGTTAATATATCTTTTGTGATCGCGTATAAATAAAAATCTAAAAAATGAATCACGTAAAAGATGTTTTAATTTTGCCATAGAAAGGTTATCTGGGTTTTGGGGCGACTTTTCCAGACGAAGTGGGGCGACTTCTCCAACCAATCTAGGGCGACTTCTCCAGATACGTTGGGGCGAGTTCTCCCAGGGCGACTCCATGGGGCGAGTTCTCTGCATACCGATGCATTTCAATAGAAAGCAATGACAATTTCTATAATAACTTTGTGCATTGTGAAATCAAAAATAATAAAAAATAATAATAATAAATCTAAATCTACACTAATAATAACTATACACTAATAAATAATATTACAATATTAACTTCCCCTAGCTAAGGTGATTATTGTTTACCGTTATTAAATGGTACATGTACATTAAAGAGAGCTGGACAATTAAAGATCAAATACAAGAAAATGTTTAAAGGCTTGTGTTACATATTGGACTATTTAACTTATAGTATATAGTTGAAATCAATTACAATATTAGCTTAACTCTCTGATTTATCAAATTATTTCTACTTTCCTAATTTCCTTCCTAAATTTAGTCTCCATCCACCTAAAACAAGTTCTTAATTTGTAACTTCCTATTTAACTAATAATTTACTTTAAATAAACCTTATTATTTTTTTTGGGAATTTCATCTTTGCTTTCTCATTTCAGTAAGTAATAATTTCACTGTAATGAAATCAGCGATCTTTCATTCTCTTCTCTCTGTCGTTCAACTTTTAGAACTTAGTCTTACTCTCTCCGTCTTTCTCTCCAATAACTAAATTATATCACCAAATACCCTTTTATTAGCTACGAACATGGGCTGAAATAAATGGTGAATAATTGCCCCCATTACAGTCTTATAAGTATTTGTTCCTAGAAGCTAAAATTCATGTTTCCAGTCAGCTATCTACATATTTTTTTTTTGGTATTTATTAACACTTTTGACACGATCCCCACCAGCATATACAAAGAATCGTGCAGCTTATTTTGACTACAGTATATCATACATTTCATGTACCTAATTCAGAGATTAGATTTATTTTACACAAAAATATTATTTCATTGCTGACACCCCAAATAACCAACAGTCCAAAAAGGTCAAATTTCACAAAATATTCTGAAACATTATTTCGATCTGGAATATAGCAGAGGTCTCAAATTTTGCTTCCAGTTTCTGCTTAAACCAGAACCAATAAGTATTCATTGAAATTATATGATCGTATTACACTATCATCAGAACACACACACACACATATATATAACATATATATATATATACACACAGTAGACCAACAAATTGTTCTCCATTTTTTTATTTTCATGCTTTTTCAGTTTTCCATGGCTATTCACAGAATAAAGTATTATGCTTAATTACTAATTTAAATACTAGACACATCACACTAGGTTATTAACATACTCAGCTGACATCCTACTAGGTTTTTAATAACAGTCTAATATATAATTTATAATTTAGTCTAATATAGATATTTTAATTTTAGTCATAGAATTTCTCGTTTTATTATAATATACCGTTTTTAATATTGGTCTAACAAACTTTTGAGTTTTACTATTAGTCAATACAGAATTTGTATTTCTAGTCAAATCTATATTTATGTGAATTTAGAATTTTTAATTTATTCTAACATAGAATGTGTAATTTTAGTTATTTATAAAGTTTGTTTTTGTAATTTTAGTCTAGCAAAGAATTTTACTTTAACTCTAATCTACCGGATATTTCAAATCATCAATGCTTTGCTCTAATAAATAACGTGGACATTTCCAAAACGCTGCTAACCAATGTATAATCAAGTACCTTTTAACAAAATTCCGTCCATGAATCAGGGTCTAACCTGTGTATATTGTTACATGTTAGACCTTGATTTATCAACTGATACTCCTAATTTGCTTTGTAACGAGCCCCTGTGCCTTTAAATTAAAAAAAAAAAGGATTCAAAATTCCGTGACAGAATTGTATATTATTACTATGTGGTGTGATCTAGTGTAAACAAAAGTGAGGAATGTCGCGTGCTATGACGTCACTACAAAAGCTCCGCCTACTGGGAAAAGTGAATTACATGTACATTACATTCATCTAAATTTAGTAACCAGCCGCCATTAAGAAAGTCTATAGCAACTGATAAATTTCGTGTCAAAGTTTTCTGGCGAAAACTAAGATGCACATCAGTAATTAATTGACTTGGGTACAACTCTATTATTGTGAAATTTTAAAATACTTCATTATTAAATTTTAAAATAACAAATAGTATTTAACATAAATACACGAAGATGTCGACGCTGACATAAAATGAAAATGAAATCATTTCTTCCAGTTTTAATTAATTTAATTTAAGTATTTCGATTTTATTTGATATCTTTTAAACTTTTTAACTTCAAATTAAAGTTGTAAGTATAACATTTATATCTCAGTTGTTTTCAAAAGTGAATCTAAATCATGTAAATAAATGATATATGTAGTTTTCGTTGTGGTGTGATGTAAAATAAAATAGAATTACCTGATTGATGTAAAGACTCCATTTTGTAAACAGTTATCACATTACTTAGATAGCTTGTGGTGTAAAGTAATCCATGCTGGTCATCATAGAATATTCCATACGGATTCGATGACACTGTGTGTATGGTCACTAGTTGACCGCTGTCTGTCAGCTGATGAATTCTGTTAGAGTCACACACATACAAACAATCCCTGTCAGCCATTATTGAGCTCGGTGATTTTAAATTCTGGTGTTGATACAGAAACTTTTGTTTGTGTGGTTTAAAAATATCATAAGCATAAACACCTTTAGTAACGGAGTCATCAATATCACACGAGATGTACACGGTGTTATCTTTGATGGCCACATTATACGTTTTATACCCTTTACAGATGTCGTGAGTTGAGTCCATACGTCCATCTCTAATCGATAAAATTCCCCAACACAACTTGTTGCCTTTCTTCCTACCGCTGACAACGAGTTTGTCTGAATTCCATTTTGCCAATGAATCACAGTAATAAAATCCTGTCTTTAAAGTTTTGACGAGTTTTACGTCATATCTTGGATTTAATGACAGGATTGCAACCCTACCATTGGACAGACTCAGAGCGACTTCATTCTTGCTAATAAGACAGACATCATTGGGACTGGACTTCAGTACGTGTGATGTAGAAATCAGTTTACCGTCATGACCATTGTAAACCTGAAGATTACTCGCCTTCCAGTCTATGACTAGCAGCATGCCGTCAATCATCACAATGCCACAGTAGAAGGAAGAATTGTAGGCTGTGGATAAAAAAAAAACTTACATCAGGATACGGAATACACAAAATACAGACATATATACTTTTAGTAAACAATGCAAAATAAACTTATACACATCTTTAAAGCTATTTCTGACCCAAAACCATGACATAGTGTCATAAAATAGACATATATACTTTTAGTAAACAATGCCAAACAAACGTAAATACATCTATGCATCTATTTCTGACTTAAAAACAATATCCTACAGTTGTAAGTTTACAGACCACCACCATTATTGTAATAAATTATTATTTCTGTTATAGTTCGTTATAAAAAAAAAATCCCTAATTCGTGTCACACTAAGCTTTGAAAATGAATTACATTTTTTTTTGTGGTTACATTGAATGACGATGACCTGAATATTTACCGAGTTAAAGATAGGAGAATTTAGCTATGATATGTAGAACGAACTGTAAAAAATACGTTCGAGTAAAAACGACAAACATTATTCAGCTTAAAGTAGGACTACAGGGGTAGATGTGATTTTACGTATGTTTCAAGTAACTCCTATTAATTACCATATGTGATTGTAACTACAAGTAATACAAATAATATCAAAATACTTTTAAAATAACATATTTTTCTTGTATAGTATAGATGCCAATTTGTAACTTTTTTGTAACTATTACTATTACTGCAAGCTACTAGTAATACGTTTAAAAAAGTAATAAAACTAAATTGCTCAGAATCAACTTTGGCTAATGGAGCAGCGTTGATTCTACATAAGCTTCAAGTAACTCACGCCATATGTGATCTGTGGATTAAATATTTATCCAAATACGTGAGGTGATAGCCTGATGTCTATCCCCACCCTACAAAAAAACGTATTCCCTGGGTCACATCATAAAAATTATTGAGACCACCAACTAACAACCATAACACAGACTTTCTTAACATGTAAAGACAAATTTACACATATAACTGGCACTTAAAAGGCACTCCATCCCTACCCCTGTATAGCAATTTTGAAACTTTTGAGATTATCAATTTATACCCATGTACTCAATTGCTAGCATGAAAAGACAAATTAATTAATGTATACAACTTATTATCAAGACAGGAACCACCCCAACTCCAATGAAATTTTTGGACCATACCTAATAACTTGAAATTATTGAGATCCCAGTCATATAACCATATATATGATTACAGTTCATGAAAAGACATTAATATATGCAAACAATATAGGCCCTGGGGTTTATTTTATGCTCTTGAATCAAGCTCGCGAGTCATTCATTGAAAGCGATCGATTTTCGCTCCCTATAACTAACTACCTACTTCTGACATACTTGCTAGGTGACAATAATTCAACTTATGTGTCTGATTACTTTTACTTGAATTATGTGTCTGATTATTTTTACCTTATTTTGTCTGAATATATTTTTACTTGAATTTTATGTAAAGAAAAATAATCAGACACAATAAGGTAAAAATAATCAGACACCTAATTCAAGTAAAAATAGTCAGACACATAATTTAAGTAAACAATAATTAGACACATAATTCAAGCAGAAATAATCAAATCAGATGACGCACATGGTAAGATTTTAAATGTAAATTTGTTTTTTCTAATTCTATGAATAAAAATTTCCTTTTAAAAATATAAATGATTCAAAAAGTTACATTGCAGGGGAAGCAAAAACGGGGATGTACTCGGGAGACAGAGATTGCCAATAAAGTCTACACAATCAGTATTCGGTACGAGCACTCTCAGTAAAAAGACAGTTACTGAAAACATCCCTCTCCTTCTAAAATCTATACACAATTTGGTGTACGGACATATAATCCCGCAACAGTTAATCCCATGACAGTTAATGCCTGACACTTAATCCCCCGACAGATAATCCCATTGACACTAAATCCCGCGACACTTAATCCCTCCCGCGAAAATGTAAACTAAGAAGAAATAAAACAAATGTATTTAACGCAATTTAATAAAAGGTAATCAGAAGTCTGCAAGTTGAATGTTAAGTGAAATAGAGAACTAAAAATTAAAATTAAAAATATTTATTTAACGCAATTTAATAAAAGGTAATCAGAAGTCCGCAATTTAAATGTAAAGTGAAATAGAGAACTTTAAATTTAAAAAGTTAAATGTATGACAAGTAAACAATGGCTTGCAGATAGACAAGAATTTCGCTCGAAGAGTAACGTTCCACAGTATTTTTGACACGGGTCTTCTGCGTCTGGTATCTCTTGGGGACAGACAGCTGCGAACCAGTGATTCCTTGCAGAAAAGACGTTCTTTGCATCTGAATGTCTCTCTCGATTCCCTTTAAGAAAGTCCATAAAGTGGGATGATGACACTGAAAAAGAGCTTGTAGTGCAAAGCGCCAACCTTTCACAGCGTTTGTTGTTCTGGCAACACCTTCTGACGCCGTTTCAAAGTGATTCCATGTTTCGATTTGAAAGATTGCCGGCCTGTATTGTTCTCCACGTCCAGGTGTCCGTCTACCACGAATATATGTATGTTCAAAATATGATAAGAGTTCAGGCATTTTTTCATGATCTGGCATGCTATCGGCTAATATGAGAAAAGCGTCTACGATATCTGCAGCTGGAACCATCGCCAAAGCAGGTAAACAGCGAACGGCCATGCGTATGCTGTCATTAGACTCGTAATCAACTTTCATGCCGATGTCGTTAACTTTGCGTATAGCCTTTGTGTTAGGTGGAAATAGCAACCCATAACGTTTGCATTTGGATAGGCGCTTCGAAAGGCACTTATTGCTGCACTCTCAAAATCAAGGAGTAATCGATCAGGTTCTGCTGCAGGGACCAATTCTTTTACTGCTTCAATCATGCGATCATATATGGCACATGTTTTACTTTGCAAGAGGCAGTAAAGGGCGACCGGGGAGATTCCCGGCACTAGTTCGAAATGTATGCTGTACAACTGAAAAAAAATCATAGGTACTACCTTGAATGTTCCATCTGCTAACCACAATTTCGCTCTGGCTAATCCATCCAACAGCTCGTTATGACAGAGAATAAGCAACCTTTCATTTCCAGATCTGGAATCATGCAAAATCATATGTTGGAACTGTTGAGGAACGCAGAAAGTCATATCTTTCGGAGGCGGTGGTAGAGGTATCAAATCCAGAGCAGACATCAATTTCTGACGCTTTCATTGCAACGTTCTCTTCTGGGATGTTTTCTTTGGTAAGGCCATAAGTACGCAACTATCAAGATGCGTACTTACTTCTCCAATGACAGCTTTAGTTGTTACCGAAATTTCTCCCATCTTGTTTTTCATATCAGCGACAGCCTGCATCGCTAAGATAGACTCCTTGTTTCCGTCGTGATGATTGTGTTCAGCATCGCAACCGCGTATAATTTCATCGTCCTTGGTAGCAATACCTGCACAGCATCTGGTTTTCTGGTGAAGTTTGCAACGCCAATGAATTGTCCCATTCGTACACTCCCTATGTTTGACGAATTCATATGGCTTGTGTAGCAAAGACTGCTTGCCTTTTGACTTTGTACCAAAAGCGATCTTATCAGCCATAATGTATTATTTTTTTGTAGACTCTACACTGATATTACTAATAATATTAATATTATTATTCAATTAATACTTGTCCAAGTGAGTTAGCCAAGAAACTCTCTGACTTATATAGTGGGAGTTATGGTGGTTTTCTTAATTTCAGCCAATTCAGCCAATCCGGTCCGTACTAGTTCTCCAAAGATCAAAATTATTCATGCGATCATACTATTGTATAAGCTTATTATTTAGTTGATGGATTACTGTTGGTGTTAATTGTTAGCGATATTAGCCTATCTGTGAGCATATAATGTGTCGAATGTGTTTTATTTCTTCTTAGGTTACATGTCCGCGGGAGGGATTAAGGGTCGCAGGATTAAGTGTCAATGGGACAATCTGTCGGGGGATTAAGTGTCAGGCATTAACTGTCGCGGGATTAAATGTCGCGGGATTAAGTGTCACCAAACCCACAATTTATACTGTGTATAAATTAGAATGGGAGTGAATGTTGCAGAGTTTTTCATTTTACTAATGGAAACAAGCATGCTTACAGTACTGTACCTTATACATTAAATTTTAAAAAAAAGGTGGAATAAATCTATCTAGAATATGAATACGCTGAAAATATGAGCTTTGTACTTGGCTGATAGACTACTCTGCTAGATACAAGGACCAAAACCAATCATATTGAAATTTGCATATATTAAGCACAGGGAATAGTGTTGAGCATGGCCATCATTTTGGTGAAAGGCCTTGAGTGCCAAAAATTAACTGTTGGTCATTTAAATAAAGCTAGTGACTGTTTGACAGCTTAGTTGTATCTTGAGAAGTAAACCATACTCTCTATTTATGGTAGATATAAATTTAGTAGAAGTAAACCATATACTCTATGTTTTGGTAGATATAGTTTTAGTAGAGGTTAACCATACTTTCTATACAAATTTAGTATAGAATGCTTTTATCAGATGAACTGTAAAATGTAAATCAGCTTATGTTCTAACATTGTTTCATTTGTCAGTAGTTTTGGATTTGTGTACTGCAAAGATGGGTTTAGATTTATATAACCATTGGACATTTTTGCATGTTTTAAATGCCCTTAACAATTTAGTGACTAGGCTGAGCACAGCTGTGTCAATATGTTCATGCCATGTGCAATTCTATGATAATTGTATGAGTTCCTGTGTTAAATGGTGCCTTTTTACAACTCTTGCCAATGTTGTACATGTACTGTGAATGTGTCAGATTGTATTTCAGAGGAGCTTTCCAGTCTTGCTACAATGATTCATTTTACTGACATTAAATTCACCACAACAACATCAAATTGAAGGAAATTTAAAGATATGTGTCTACTGTATTGGATTACATTTCCACATATTTTAGCACAGAATAGCACAGTCTAAAGATCTCCACCCAAATCCATACTGTTCTAAAAGTATTTTACAGTTCCAGATAACATATGCTAAATAAAATTGCATTGCCAGCTTTATTATAAATATAGGAGCATGCTACTTTTGTAAATTAATTTTTTAATTTTATTCTTGGACTATTCAATAAAATGTTTTTCCCAACCCCAAAAACAAAGAAATTTGCTTAACATACTATAATTACAATCATCACTTTACAATTTCAGGAAATATGTAACATGCTTGTTAAAAGTAATTGTAACTGATAACTTGTGTTCCAATTTGATACATATACATTGAGGAACTTGTATTGATAGACATATTATTCATATATTGAAATAATCCAATTTGACTTTCATGCCCATATGGGTAAGTTTTTATTGTTTACATATTTGTAAACATTTTGGATCTGGAATCATTTGACACAAAACTTGTAAAGTAGAGTAAGCTCAAATCACATGAAGTAGACAATCAAAACTTAGTAGACATGTCTATAATAATAGAAGGTCAGATTAGAATTCATGCCATTATTACAATGTGTCCCATGTTTCGAAACAAAACTTCATAACATAATTTTTGGACCCAAAACCTGTTTATAGTAATTTAACCTTGTATTGACTTTAAATTCCCAAGTGATTTTCCAAGGTTTGTATAGAGTGCTGATTTCTTGTAATGTGCTCCACCTTCCCATGAAATATGTTGTTGTTGTTGTTGTAGGGTTTAACTCCTTTTTTTTCAGCACATGGTAGGCTATACTTGGCGGCCAGTTATTATTGGTGGAGGAAGAACCCGGGAAAACCCCCAGAAAGAACCACCAACCCATGAGAAGCTACTGGCAAGCTGTTCCACATAACTACATTAGCTGAATCTTAGACTCGAACCCATGCAGACAGAGGTGAGATGGCAGTGATCCGTAACGGAGGGCGCTTTAGACCATGTGACCACTCAGGGACCTCATGGAATAATATTATTACCTATGTCTGTTTCCTAAAATCAAACATTGATTGAATTCTCATACCTCTGTGACTGTTTGCGCTCATGTTTTCCCCTTAACAGGGAAATATAACTATGTGACTGTGTGTGAATAGAGTCCTGTTTTACTGTAGTATGTTTTCCCCTTTACAGGGAATATAACTCTGTGACTGTATTTGAATAGAGTCCTGTTGCACTGTAGTATGTTTTCCCCTTCACACGGAATATACATGAAAATCTCTGATCATTTGAATAGAGTGATGTTGCACTGTAGTATGTTTTCCCCTTCACAAGGAATATAAATCTGTGACTGTTTGAACAGAGTGCTATTGCACTGTAGTATGTTTTCCCCTTTACAGGGAATATAACTCTGTGACTGTGTTTGCATAGAGTCCTGCTACACTTTAGTATGCATCCCTGCCCCCACTTTTCACAGGTAATATAAATGTGACTGTTTGAATAGAGCACTGTTACACAGTAGGATGCAACCACAACCGCTTCACAGGAATAAAACTATGTTTAAATAGAGTACTTTTACACAGTATTATTTATCCCCCATCATGAGTAATATAACTGCACCATCACTAGGGTCTACATTTCATGTGCCATATTTGTCTATATTTTGATGCTAGATGTATCTCATTAAGGTGATCCACTGTCTGATTGCCAAGAAAAAACAAGTTCAACACTTGGAACTGCTTTTCCTAATTTTTCATTATTTAAAGTTTCCATTTATTTGTAAGGTAAATTTTGCAAATTATTTCAGAAATATAAATGATTAAACCTTCATCACAATAATTCATGCATGAGTGTTATATGGTGAGTGTATACATGAATTTACTCAGAATCAAGTGCCTGTGACGGAACTGTATAAACCTGGTGCTTCCAATGTGTTAGCAAGCTATTGTCATTAGTGAACTATCACATAATCATTTTATTTCCATCCCTAACGCCATTTCTTGTATCAAGTGTTCCAGAACCGCATGCTTTTTAAACACATTCCCTTAGAAAAGCAGTTAAAACATTGAACTGTGCAAATAGTACATTTAGAGTTATTATATTTCCAATAAAAAAAATGTTTGATTTTAATCAGTACATAGAAAATTGCATAGCATTGCACACATCGGCCGTTTTGTTTACATTAGTTACAGTATCCATGACCGTTGTAAATTAGGAAAGGTCACAATTTCGTTGCGTTCGTACCATAATGCAAATGTACGACAGTGGACATTTCTATGTTTTGTCTTCTTTATGACATCATCGGTATATTATGACATATTAGCATTCGACCTTGTAACAGCTAAAGGCCTGTGTTATATCGCCGCAAGAAAAGAATTCATTACTTATTCAACTAACATAGTTTGACAAATCTTTCATTTATTTCAAAAGATACTATGGTATGCATCAAAAGCGATAAAGTTCTAAACTGAATGTGCAGCATTTACCAAAGGTGTGACTTTGTCTAGCAGCATTTTATTGTGACTGTTATTCTTAGTACACATCAAGGCCAAGGTCACGAGGTTGTCAGGTGTAGCTTATCAGTGACTGTTTATCCATGGGTTGGACTATACATTTTAGCAAGAACATTTTTTAAATAAAATTTACGTGTGTGTATCGTAATAATGGTAGGTATAGGACTGACAGGGGGAATAACCATTTCTGACTTCCCGTTTTCTGAGGTGGCAGGGTCCAGTTTCGTAAATTGGCAAATTTCTTAACTTAAGCTTATGGTGTGAGTTTTTGAGCTACTATTGTGTAATAATTAAAGATATGGATAAATTTGTGAACTAGGTGTTTCAGGCTTGTGTTGTTCTTGAAATTGATGTCAGACATGTACACTTTCCATAGTTACTCTGCAGTATGTTGATAGTGAAATACCAATAGTCGGCTAGGAAGAAGAGCTAGCCTCCCATAGCAGTAGACACGTGGGTTCAAGACAAGTAGAATATCTCAAAAACGGCTTGGATGACAACTATTATGAATTGCATCAAGCTATTTAGTAGACATTGTTTTTCAAAATTTTCCTCCAGGGAAAGACCTTGCGTTTGCACTGTGAGCACCACATGCTGTCAAAAATGGCCTTCGGATGTGAAAAATGCATGTATAAAATAGGGGTTGGGGTACATAAACATTTTATTCTAAGAACTTCAGTAGACTTGTCAGGTGAAGTGTGTGATATGATTATGTTGCGCTACATAATACCTATCCAGAAATATGTGCCTTTTTGACCTCACTCACGTATTATATTTTTAATGAATTTTTTATATTAAGCAGATGCATGCGACATTAAATTTGTACATAAAAACTGGACCCTGCCCCCTGAGGCCGCTTAGGTTTCAGAGCAGTGGTCCGCTGTTACGGCATATTTTGAGATAAATTTGGATCGTTTGAATGTTATATCATTGGAAACAAACAGGATACATATCCGGATACTTGTTTATGGTATAAAGCGGCCCATGGAAGAAAAATTAGTATTTTTGCAGAGCGTTGAAAGTTGTAAAAGTTTTATTTCCATACATTAAGAGGTGGTAATACTCATAAACACGGTAGGTCTTAAGCTTCCTACAATTTGGAATATATCCATGTATATTTCATATTTCTGACTAACCACATTGACCCCATTGTCGTTCAACGGCGTTAGTGTGAAAAATTCAATTTAATAACATTTAGAAGTTATTTCATATACATATATATGTTGATTTTCATTCAGTTAAGCAAAAATAGTCTTTATGTCTTCTCTTCAAATGTATGTATCAAACTTGCTTAAATGAACGGTGTCAAGGCAAGATTATATCTGTATGAATTTAGTCTTAGAAAGCTAAATTCAAAATAATGACAAAGAATGATGTAAACAGCAATATGGGGTTG
The DNA here is from genome assembly GCA_029339505.1 of Unio delphinus. Lineage (NCBI taxonomy): Eukaryota > Metazoa > Mollusca > Bivalvia > Unionida > Unionidae > Unio > Unio delphinus. Next base: position 648,646 of record JAQISU010000002.1, on the reverse strand, counting down.
TTTCACAAATTTCCTATATTTCTCTACTAGAAATCTTCAGTACAAAATCAAATGTCAACAAATATAAATTCAAACTATCAATGCATTTTTTTTTTTTCTATTGACAGTACCAACTTGAATTGTCGATTGATTTTGCAATCTTGACTTGAGCAGGAGTGACACCTTATTATAAGGTGTCACGCCTGCTCAAGTCAAGATTACAACACAAATAGCAGAATGTTTTTCAATTAAGAAATGAAACCCAGAATGCAAACAGTTGATAAAGGCTTACATTTTATAAGGCTTATACAAAGTAAGTATGTATTAACCTGTTTGCATTCTGTGTTTCATTTCTTCATTGAAAAAAATTTGCTACTTGTGTGCATGACATTAACTATATGACACTCTGTTGCAATAATGTAATAAGATGTATACTATTACCATGCTCACACATATTTATTTGTTTGTATTACATTTTGTATGTGGATGTGTTGGTATGGTCTTATATGCACATGTACATGCATTTGAGAGAGAGAGAGAGAGAGAGAGAGAGAGAGAGAGAGAGAGAGAGAGAGAGAGAGAGAGAGAGAGAGAGAGAGAGAGAGAGAGAGAGAGAGAGAGAGAGAGAGAGAGAGTCAAAATTTACATATGTCTTATAGGCACATGTACATGCATTTGAGAGAGAGAATGAGAGATGTGGCCGATTTTTTGGAAAGAGTTTGTTGCGTGTTTGTTTTTCATTTTATCAGTGTATTTTGCATAGTAGGGTTGTTATTTGGGGGCAAAAGGAAGATCAAGCTTTTTGGACCACTTTAACACATTCGCTAACTTTATTGCATTGTTGGTCATAGGAAAAGGCCCACTGAGTTATATCCCCCTTTTTATTGCCCTTTTACAACTATTTTTCATTTCTCATTTTGGTGGCACTCTATAGTTTAGAATTTTAAAGAAAAATAATTTTCTGGGATTTCTTCACTGATTATACTGGCAATATAATAAAGACTTTGTATATCTTAGGTGTTGGGAGAAGAACTTTCAATTCCCTTTATTTTGATGTATGATAGATGGGTGTACTTTAGGTTCTAGAGTATACAGCTAGGGTTAACTTAAGATGTGCTCGAATAAAAAAAACTGCTAGCTCTGCATGGTCATTTTCACTTCCTGGACTTCAGAGGTAAATTGTAGAAAAATGATCTGATAACTTTTTTTACTTTTCAGATGTTTTGTAATTTGTTCATTGCACTTTCAGAAGCTGCTATTGGATACTTCAGCAAAATTCGTTTTCCCTAGTTTAATAACTGCTAAAGTTAGTGTACTTTTGATTAATTCTGGCTAATTTTTCAAGCACATGGGAGCAGTCATTTTGTTATACCATGTGCTTAGATCATATACAATTTCCACAAGTGCAGTATCCAAAGAAATATCAGCCACATTACATCAAAGTAGCATTGACATATGCCAACATTATCTCCATTGTGCATGTTACAAATGCAAACAACTTCACCTCACATACGTCACTATCTGAAAAGTACATACCAGGTACTAACTGGTGAGCGCCCCCTTTGCTTCTTTTTCAACAGAATTTTAGGTTTTGGCTTTTTTTCCAACTTCACTTAAAAATAAGATATTAGAATCATCTTACTAATTGTTAAAGTATATGGTGACGTTGCAAATAATTGGAAAAGTTGTCACCTCTTTTGGCTAATTACAGTTTTTCTGTCATTTACTTTCATTTATCAGTCATTACATATGCTATTAATGATTTCACAATTTAAGATAGTTTTATTTTTTGATAAATCCAGCATATTTTTTATATGAAATATTTTCACTTTTAATGACATATGGAACTTTGATATTTACACCTAATTAGAAATTATAGGTAAGCCGATTAAATTGCTATCAAATGTAACGATAGTTGTTTTGTATGTAAAGAGCACATTGACAGTTCCTTTGATTTAAATGTGATAAACGACCTAATTTTTTGGGGATATTGAACAGATAAAATCTGGAACGTGTGTAAAGTTTTTTAAATAATATATAATGCATTTGTTTGTTGTTTTTTTTTATTAAATTTTTGTTTTCACGCGAGGATTAATTCATAGGTAAATTTAGAACGCATTGATTTAGTGTCTGGAAATTCTCTACTCAAAATAGGCTCGCATCCTGGATCACTCCTTTCTTATAGAAAAGACGCGATTTTTTAGAGAACATTTTTAAAAAGTCGTGAAAGTCCCGTCTGTATCAGGGACATTTCTGAATCACATATATTTCAAGCACAACAAAACACACACATAAATCCATACCATGTCATGTCAACATAAAGACAATTCAACATTGACCACTCATTTTTACCAAAAGACACAGTAGTACCTAGATATAACAAATAATCATCATTTTTCATTATGTAGAAAATAGCGTGAAATATCATGCACATTACAATAATGACTACAAACAATATTGTGATTTATTCAAATTTAGCAATTGATACAGTGTATTTGCTTGCAAGATTGGATGGGATAAGAGTTTGGTCAAGGCCAGTTGTGTTACAAGAGTTTGGATGGAATAACAAGATTACGGTAATTACATTGCAATAGGCAATGTCATCCCTGATTACGAGATTGCATTGAAATAGCAAATGTCATCCCTGATTACGAGATTGCATTGAATTAGGCAATGTCATCCCTGATTACGAGATTGCATTGAAATATGAAATGTCATTCCTGATTACGAGATTGCATTGAAATAGGATATATCATCCCTGATTGTGAGATTGCATTGAAATAAGCAATGACATCCATGATTACGAGATCGCATTGAAATAGGAAATGTCATTTCTGATTACGAGATTGCATTGAAATAATTAGTGTCAACCTTGATTACGAGATTGCATTGAAATAATTAGTGTCAACCCTGATTACGAGATTGCACTGAAATAAGCAGCGTCATCTCTGATAACAAGATTTTTAACATTGAAATAAGGGGTGTCAACCCTGATATCGAGATTCGACTGAGACAATTAACACCAATCCTGATAGCAAGATTATACTGAGATAAGCAATGTCAACTCTGATAGCGAGATTCGATTGAGATAGGCAGTTCAAACCTGATTGCAAGATTGTTAATATACAAATAAGCAGCCTCAACTCTCACATCAAGCAGGTTAACATTGAAATAATGGAAGCTAACCCCGATAGCAATAATGTAGACAATGAAATATGCAGCGTCAACCCTCATTGCGACATAGCCTTGAGATAAACAGCTTCAACAATGATGACACAATTGCTAATATTGAAATAAGCATCGTTAATGCTGATAGCAAGTTTGCTAGCAGCGTCAACCCTGATAGCATGACTGTTAACATTAAAATAAATAGCGTCAGTCCTGATAGCAAGACTGTTAACATTGAAATAAACAGTGTCAACCCCGATAGCAAGACTGTAAACATTGAATTAAATAATGCTAGTCCTGATATCAAACTGTTAACATTGAAATAAATTGCGTCAACCCTGATAGCAAGACTGTTAACATTAAAATCAATAGCGTGAGTCCTGATAGCAAGAATGTTAACATCAAAATAAACAGTGTCAACCCTGGTAGCAAGACTGCTAACATTGAAATAAATAGTGTCAGTTTTGATAGCAAGACTGTTAACATTGAATTAAATAGCGTCAGTTTTGATAGCAAGACTGTTAACATTGACATAAACAATGTCAACCCTGATAGCAAGACTGTTAACATTGAAATAAATAATGCCAGTCCTGATAGCAAGACTGTTAAATGTGAAATAAATAGCGTCAACCCTGAGAGCAAGACTGTTAACATTGAAATAAATAGCGACAGTTTTGATGGTAAGACTGTTAACATTGAAATAAACAATGTCAACCTTGATAGCAACACTATTGACATTGAAATAAACAATGTCAACCCTGATAGCAAGACTGTTAACATTGAAATAAACAATGTCAACCCTGATAGCAAGACTGTTAACATGGAAATAAACAATGTCAATACTGATATCAAGACTGTTAACATGGAAATAAACAATGTCAATACTGATATCAAGACTGTTAATATTGAAATAAACAATGTCAACCCTGATAGCAAGACTGTTAACATTGAAATAAACAATGTCAACCCTGATAGCAAGACTGTTAACATGGAAATAAACAACATCAATCCCAAAAGCAATATTATCAGAATGGTGTGATATGATGAAATAATGAATTCCTTGTTGATGCAGATTAGTAGACATACTTGTATCTGGCTAAATGAACTGTACGATTTCAAGATCTTATAACTTTACAAGATCAAGTTATCAACGACACAACAGGGAAATTTAGACGTAATTTGTTAAAGTAAATCGTGGAAATAAAACATAGCATTATATGGAGCGTAACTAGTTTTTGAAAGATAACGTTTTTCTAAAGTATTCTACATCTCAGTTAAAAGATAGTGCACAATGCATCTGCATCGCAGTTAAATGCTATAAGGTACCAGACTAGTACATCGCAGTTGAATGCTATAAGGTACCAGAATAGTTCATATCAATTAAATGCCATAAGATACCAGACTATTACATCTCAGTTAGATGCGATAAGGTACCAGACTATTACATCTAAGTTAGATGCGATAAGGTACCAGACTATTACATCTCAGTTTGATGCAATAAGAAACCAGATTAGTGCATCTCAGTTGAATGCTAGAGTGTGTCATTATATTGCATCACAGTTAAATGCTATACCAGACTAGTGCATCGCAGATATTAAATAACAATTTCTTCCTTTTATTAGCTGTTAACTAAGAACAGTTTTGATATTCCTCATCGATAACAAGATTTTGAATTGGCTGCGATGGCGGACATACTGTATGTCGAATTGACACCATGCTCATTTAGGTCCAACAAGGTATCGTAAGATGTCTCCTGGTAGAATGACAATCACAATATGTTGAAGCTGTTCGTCGTGGTACTCATGTTAGAAGTCGCATCGGCACCATATGTTATTAAAGACCAACTGAATATCAGAACAAGTCGCTTGTAAACAAAACCTACTGAATACGACCACCTATTAAGGAGGAGTTTGTGGTCTCTTGTATTTGAATCTTTTTTGTTTCAGCACATACTGGGCTATATATGGTGGCTGGTATATTTGGTACAAGAACCCAAGAAGAACAACCGACCCATGAGAAAGAACTCGCAAGCCTTCACACGTACCCATGTAGGTCTGTCCGAAATTTGAATCCACGCGAACAGAGGTGAGATATGAGTTATCTATAAATGTGAGCGCCTTAGACCACTCGGCCATCATATGTCATGTTAAGAAGGAGTGGCAATAGCAATAATGTTAAGATGGCTATTGAGGTGGCCATTTTATGTGCAACGATACCGTTTGCGTTTTGCACGAGCAAGACAGTAAAATGTCTTCTTAACTCAGATCAAGTGGCAGTAAAAAGATATTGAACGTCAAATCAGTAGTTTGGTTAGGACCGAATATACATTAGAAGTCTCCTAGTGAAAACCTTGTTAATATGACCATCTATTCAGGAGAAATACTGATACCAATAGTTTTAAAATGGCAGCTATTGTGGCCATATTGGACATCGCATTGCTATATTTTCACTTGAGACCAACTAGTCATCATAATAATTATTTTCAAAGAAAACTATTTCAATTGGGCTCTCCATTCAGGAGAACTAGCTTTTAAAGATGACCGCTATCACGCCCATTGTCAACGTCAGATCGGCACCAGTCCATTTTGGGTCAACTAGACATTATAAGAAATGTTTTAGTGAAAACCTCATAGTCGTGTGCCATCTGTTTAGGAGGAGTAGCGATAGTAACGTTGAGCACTGTGCCAGCTATCATGGTGATAACAAACTTGTGTGAAAGAACGATCAACTATCCCAGTATATATTCTTGCCCATGACCAGAAGAGTTAAAAGGCAAATGAACCGTAGTTACTGTACGGCCCCTAAAATAAAACAACATAACAAGTGATATTGTTTTTCAAGTATTCCTGCATGTTAGCAGTATACATGAGAGGACGAGATCACTAGTTGCAGGAAAGTGATCCAGTATTTAATTATTAATGCGTCAGAGACCTGACATTTGAATTAGTTAATGAATGCTTTCATATAATGTGTTGTGGTTGAGTTTTAAATTTAACTGGTTGTCTCGCACTCTCAAATGGTACCTACTCACAAAGCTGTCTCAAGACAAGGTCCAGGTAAACCATTGAATACAAGAGTATAAATGTGACACGTATAGGGTTTAAGAATGTGAGGTGAAAGATTGGGAACGGAATTAAAATTTTGAAAACAGTTTCGGTAGTTGACTAAAACGATGATTTGGTCAAAACGTCACTACGAAGTAGAAAAATAGTCTCAGAAAGCGTTGACGAACATCTAGATTACCTATGAAAAAAAAATGCTGAAAATTGTTAGCTTATTTTCAGCACGTGATTTTTGTGCATATTCATTGTGATATCATGAAATAGAATTTAAGATATAATAAACTGTAATAATAAAATCAATACTATGTATGGAATCATAAAATAGAATGTATGATATAATAAAATTATTAATAAAATCAATACTATGTATGGTATCATAAAATAGAATTTAAGATATAATAAACTATATATTAATAAAATCAATACTATGTATGGTATCAGAAAATTGAAATAAAAATATCAATAGGTTTATGTCATATTATCCAAAATTTCAATCAGTGGCGAGAATGATCGGTCGTGTAAAAATGGTTTCTTCTAGGTTTCTTTGAATGTTTTTTAGTTCTCGTGTATTTGCATGCAAGATTAATATTTGATTACAAAACCTTAATTTACTTATCGGTACCTAATGCATGGTTACTAAATTCAATTACAAATCTGCATACATCGTTTAAAATGTAAACTATGAATTTTAGCACAATAATTCAATCCTCTAGCAAACTAAACATTAAAGTCTATTTCATTTTAGATTCTTTTTTTTCTGATGTGTTAATCATAATATATTATGTAAATGAATGTGGTAACTTAATTTTTAACTACTTTGTATATCTCGCAATAATAATATCAATAATAATAATGAAAAGTGTAACTTTAAACAACACCACCATCACCACCATCATCATCATTTCTTTATATCTTACATAATGCATACTGGTTTTACAAGGATGATCACTACTTGTATGGCCTTAAGCTTGCATTTAAGCAACCAAGTAGATTATTTTGTATTCCTTTATGTCTTCTTTTTTTGTTGCTGACTGCTTAATGTTGACATGATAATTTTGTAATTCTTAACCTGATTCACTTCAGAATAAGGTCACAAAACCTAGAATCTGTGTCACAAAGCTTTCTTTACATCCCATAGTTGGAATATCATATTTCTTGTGTGTGTGTGTGTGTGTGTGTGTGTGTGTGTGTGCAAAAAGACTATCCACATGCACTAAAAACATAAGTGCATATAAGTTTTGTTTTTGTGGTGGGGTATTTATAATCACAATAAATTAGTTATAATTAATGCATCAAAGGGTTAATAACCATTACTGTAACATTAAGATAACCAAATATTAACTAGTGGTTATTATGGGATGGGGAAATACCAATGATACAAATATACTGATACATATTCATTAATATTTTACAAGGCATCAATAGGAACACTTATTCCTGCATACAATGCAATTAGAGGTAAAACGCTTACGGGTTCGGGCAGCGTGACAGATTTTGCTATGTGGCCGAGAAGTGACACTGTATGCCCAGTTCTACAGCCCATGTCACGGACAATGTATGCCAAATTCTAAACCCCATATCATGGACACTATGCACAATTCTAACCCCATGTCTGGACACTTTATGCCCAATTCTAAACCCCATGTCACGGACACTGCACGGTTCTAAACTACATGTCACGAACAGCATGTTACATTTTTAAAATGCACTTGCAGAAAGTAAATATTTTAGTCATTTGAACAAATCTGCAGAGATATTATCTTATCAAACAGTGTATGTAGGAAATTACCGATTTTGCATATTTTGTAATGTATCTAGTCATTTTAAATGTCATAGTACTGTCACAGTATAGAAAACATGTTTATATTTTTTAGTGAGTGAGAGTAGGATTTTTGTACGTAGCTTTAACATTTTTTCATTCATATCGCTACAATGTCTGCAATGAAACAGTTAATAGTGATGTCTAGCACTGGGGTATCATGCCGCAGTCATGTAGTATGATGTCCCACCCAGTCAATGCTAGAAATAACCTGGCCGGGGATTGAACCCACGACCTCTCGGTTCCTCGGTGGACGCACTAACCACTAGGCCACCCGAGCAGTTTATATTTTTGAACAAGTCATAGTTTGTTATAAGTTCAGTATATACCTATCTTGTTACTATTTAAGAGCTAGTTTGACAAATTAACTTAATTTTAAACTTTATTTTTCGCTGTTGTATATTAGTGGATTCAGACAGGGACCTTAACGGACTCGTTAGTTTTCGTATATAGGCTACAGAACTTTTACAGGACATGCAAATTAAACACCCACCCACCGCGCTCCCCAAATGACGTCCCTGGATTGTGAAGACCGGTAAGCATATTTGTATTTGTTATGGTAAGTTTGAATTTTATCGCTGTATGTCCTGAATCAATTAAATACTGCTCACCGAGACAAAGCATTGTAACTATGTTGAGAGTATCAAAGCTTACCTGGCGCCGATTATCGTGAAAAGACCACACCGAGTCGCAGTCGATGAAGCATTGAAGCCATTGATCACTGTATAATCGCAAAGATATCTCAAATACTATGATTTAAGATGAGAAATAAAACTAAGTAACAAGCTTATTTTCCAAAGAGGAAAAAAATGTTTCCCGACTTCATACATTGATTATTTTGTTCCACAACGTATCAGTGTTCCCGTAAGAAAGAACCCGTAGTCGCAAAAATATATGTCCCCAACAGATGCTCTGATGAGAACATTAACACTAGTTGAATTCTACACATATTATATTTCAATTCGACCAATAATAAATGAAGAAAAATTCGATCAGATCAACAGTTATGGAATACGGTACTGAACATTTACGGAACAAGTACGGTAATCCACACAGTGGTATTTGTTCCACTCCAATGCGGCACTTTGCACAGCTTTTGAACAAGTTGCCAGTCGTTATGTACATGTATTTCCGGCCGTGGGAGAGAACAAAACTTGACACAGTGACGTGAAATGAAACCAGTTTATTAACATAAGCAATCAAAGAACAAGACTATTTGTAAGCATGATTTATTTCTTTAATACGGCTAGTACCGGTAAACATTTTAGTTACAATGCAACGTACAATGGATTTAATATTTCACAAGTAGTGAGTGCCTTCATCCTCTCAGATCGACCTGGAAAAAATCTTTTTTTTTTTTAGTTCTTGTATACAACGCGCACCCCCGACTTAACATAAGAAAATTAGGTAAAAAAAGTGCACGTTATACACAACAAAATACGGTACGAAATTCATCCGATTAGTAAACCTGATATTAACAGACTAGCATCAATGAGATTTTCATCGTTGTCTTCGTCAAGGCTGAATCGTGTAGCTGAGTGAGTAATTGAGCATTTTGTAAATGCGACATTGAGTAACGGGTTAATGGATCGACGACGTGAAAAAAAAGCCAATTGGACCGAATTTGCAAAAAAACACCGGAGCTACAATAAATGTTGTTTCCAGATTGTATAAATAGATAATAGGTGTAACAACGATAACAGGAGAGGTTTTGTATTATTTAAAACCCTACCGAGCAAATGGAAGAGCTCCAATAAACATAGTTGATCATAACGCACACACGTGGGCTAGCGTGGTGACTATATTCCCGCGGCATCGAATTGTAAAACTTTACCAGTCTCGGAAATTATATCTGATGCTATTCACCACATAAGTAAAAACTATCCCATGTCTGTATGGCTGCTTTAGAGTTCCAATGATGGAAAAATGATCAATTTTTTTCAACCCAACGGCGAATTATATCGTAGTGATACTAATGAATAAACGAAGATTTTCATCTGACAACATTGACGAATTACTGAGAAATTGTTTTACGATTGCGTCAGTCGCAGCTCATGTCGCACGAAAAAGAAAAAAAAAAAATGGAAACCAACACACGCTCGAGTTCTCAGTGATGTTCAGTTAAGCTGTTGTGAATACAAACACAGCAGTTTGTGGTATACCCGGTATAACCGCAAAGACTTCATTTCGGTTGATATGCCGCGTGTTATCCCGGGAGTTTTTTTTTATAGGTAAAGACGAATGCGCCAGAAATTTTGTCACCATTTGGACATCCCATGCATGAGATGACCCAATTGAAGGACCATTATCTGATTTTGACCTGACTGGGTTTGTCTTTTGAGTTCGCTGAGGATCATCATCCGATTTGTTATGTTTGGCTTGGTAGACATCTTTCAGAAGCGCGCTGAGCTTTCATAGTGCTGTTATGATACATGCTTGATATTGTATTATTAACATTGTTGACGGTAAGTGTAGCAATTGTATCATATCATGCGCATACAAAAGTTTGGTTAACTTCTCCTGAGTGTATTAGTCATGACGAGGTCATCAGCGATTTATCGAGATATGCCCAGCTACTCGCATTGATCATATTGTCAATGAAGCTCCTAAAATTCTCAAGACTAAACTCAGCAACAGTGAAAAATAAACCGCAAAGGATCTTGCTAGAAATATATTCGGTAAGTTTACTCAGGGTGGTGGCGTGATTAGTCATTCACGATTTATTATGAATTCCGCCGAATATGAATTTGTGGTTGCTGATAAGGCGACGAAAGAAATATTATCATTCAAGGACAACCCCATCTTGTCTGACGGAACACAAGTAGGTGTTATTGGTTAAATCAACCGCAAATTACCGCAATACACGCATCTAAGAGTTTCGTTGCTCCCATATGTCTCAATCAATTTATTAACGATGATAAACAGATTTCCGCGCACCACACTCAGAGTTGTCACGGATTCGTTTTATATCGATATGAAATACTCGGCGTTCTTATTGAGGATGCATCATGGGGATCATGGAGAATACAACAGGAAGAGAAATGCAATTATAAACCAACTGCAGGTGTGATGATGTTGGATTGTTATGAACGCGATCAGATATCACAACTATCTTTTGCGTTGTCCGTGCATGATCCGGTATCCAGACACAAAACTGTGTATTTGAATGGACCTGGCTGTTGTGGCAAGACAAATTAGGTGATCGAATTAATTACATTTCCAAGCGATGACATCATTGTGTTAACACCAACACATAGACTTGCCAGGGAGATGAAAACCTGAGAAGTTAATTTGAGTACTTATCATAGCTTTTGCAGATACAAGGGTGATGTGTGGACACCGGACAGGATGGGTAATAAATAAATTCCTGGGGATATTATTTGGGCTGAGATATGCACAGTGTCGCTGGACACATTAAAAATGTTTCTTGATAGGCTGATGTCGAAATAAACACAGATCTGATTATCTGTGTAGATCATGGTCAGCCACCATCATTTACTGGAAATCTCGAACACGATTAGCTTAAACGTTTTGTTGATTATTATGAAGAAATCAAATCGATGTCGACCACAGATCAATTGATGATAAATTAAAAACAATTTAAAAATTTAATCAGGTTGTTGCAAATAAAAATCAGTGTTGGGCATTAGGCACAGTAATAAGAGAAACTTCCATGGATGATTTCTTGCAACGTGGACTCCAAACGATTTAATAGCAAGTAAAAAATAACTCGTGATAAACTTCAGCAGCAATTTTTTCAGTTGCATAAGAAAAAGTTCCCGATGCTACCAACGTCGTTGTTTTATAGACCAGCTTATACACGACGTTAAAACATCAACATTGATATACCAGGACGATCTGAGAAGCAAAATCTAGTATTAAACGATATTGGCATGGTTGATATTAGCATTGTTGAGGATGCCTTGTGCGTGGAAAAATCTCCATGGATGTTAGGATACGCGATGACAATTAACTCATCTCACAAATTAACTATTTCTGATACTCGAGTTTGGATCGTAGATAATCATGTCGAATGGTCAAACTTTTTCTTTTTTGGCAGTGTCTCGAGTTAGAAGAATATTTCAGCTGCGAAGAGTTTAATTGAAGACGCAGGTATCATCGATGATATAACCGACAATAGCAGAATCAGAAAAAAATAGCCAGTTATAAGCTAAGTGATAAAAAAGTAATTAAGATTTTGATAGTGATGTCGAATGTATCATGATGCTGAAGCAGAAACAGAATAATCACTGTGCGAGATGTAATTGTGTAATGTTATAGTGGTATCTGAAAAATGATTTAAAACAATTTACCGTGGACAGAAAAGATAACAGTCGTCGTCATACACGCGAAAATACGATGTTAACTTGTCTCGAGTATAATCGACGTCCAGTGTTAGTTAATCGCTCGGGGCGACAATTGTGTGTCTTCGGGAATTATTTGTAATTCTTCTAGCATAAATCCACATTGAGGAGCAGTTGAATCTAATCAGTATATTGCAGGTCTACCCGTGGATGTAACTACGCTGGAAATTGTGTGTTGTGATACTCCAGACTGTATCAGTCACTCTGTTTTTTACCACCTTCAAGTTCACCAGGTTCAAATCAATACCTCACGGTGACATTATCCAGAACTGGATCTGCTGACGAATCACCTTGCACAGGTATATGCGCGCGTGTGATTGCGTTAACAGGTTCCATGTTAATTGTGCGAGTAATTTCATTATTTAATGCAGATATCACACTTGGTAATCTTAAAAACCCATTCGCGAGATATTTTCTTTTGAATTTACTACATCCCGTATTGATATTCAAATAACCTCTCAGCAAGTGTTCAATTAAATCTCTCAACAACGGCCTGATCACGATGAATTGCAGTATGTCCTCGTTTTTTTTTTTGATGTTGTGTTGTTTGATCAAAAATGATATTGCGCCTTGAAATTCTTTGCCAGGTTTAACTTGTAATAGCCATTGTAGACCACCTCGGTGATAAATTCTTTTAAACGTAGAAGCTACTTCACCAGCTGGTTATATTGATAACGGTTCTGCTTCTTTGTATCTACTTGCAACATGAACGACAGTTAATGCGTATTTGTAAGTTTTGCGACGTCTAGTATAATGTGGTAAAAATAAAATATCAGCCTGATGAACTTCAGTTGGGAATCAATCATCAAAATGTTCGCATTGTATTCATTTAGGCAGCGATAGATAGATTTGCCATATCGGTTGTCGGGCTAACCATGTTGCTGCGGTGGCACAGTCAATGCCTACAATTTTGGCGAGTTTACTAGTCGTGGCTCTACCTCTCCTATATCCGCTCGGAGAATAATACACTGACTCCATTATTAACTTTAAGCCCCTAATACTAGTTTACTTTTCATAGAGGTTTTTAATAAGCAGTTCCTTGAAAGTTTTTTTTTTTAAAACTGGAATTAAAAGCGTGATTCAATTTCACATCTGTGATGTGTTGCTGCTAAAGATCATTTGATCGATAAGATACATTATGGGCGTGACAAACATGTTTGATAGCATTTATTGGATAATCACCTGGTTTTGGTTCGTCTTGATTTTCAAGTTGGATATCAAATCTGGAATTATATCATGCAAGGTGGGTTTTTTTCATGTGTATTTGGCCCATGGAAATCCCGGTAATTTGGCTAACTTGGCTGAAATATCATCCCCGTGTTGTATTTGTTTGAAACCCGACTTATAGGCGGGGATAAATTTAAGTTTGAGTAACACAGCGTTCACACCTAACAGTAAGCGCTGGTCTATTATTTTTCATTATGATTGTCATTAATTCATTTGTACCAGTACTCATCTTGTATTTGCACAATATAAATCCATATGTAGTAATTATGACATTGTTGTAATTGATGGTTCAGCGACAATAACACGAGAACCGGTCAAGCATCTTGCAGCGTTGCCAAATTCTATCAGAATGATTATAATTGGACCGTCTGGGAGTGGTAAGACACAGTTGTTACTTAATTTATAAGGAGGTGGTTAAAATGGGATAAATTGTATAAGATAGCTCCGTCTGCACATGATCAGCGATGTTATGCAGTGCTAAAAAGAATTAATGAAAACGCAGCGACGATAAAGGAAGACTGTGATGATGTTGAATTTATTTCTGATATTGATGAAGCGCCATCTGTAGATGATATTAATGGGATTAGTACTAATTTAGTTGTGTATAATGATGTTATGTTGGATAAACAATCTAATCCAGCCCTGATATTTTCTCGAGAAAGGCATGATTTTACAGACGTGATTTTATGTTACGTAACGGTATACAACAATACCTTATGTAATCAGGGATAACTAATAGTATTGCTGTGATTAACGGATACGCTAAGAAATATTCATCAGACTTCATGAAACGGAGATATAGATTACAATGATTTTAGAAATGTATGTAGCATGCTCGTGCAACCCCGCATGGATTTATAAAGATAAATTTGCATGATCCTCGAACACGTTATTGGATCGGTCTTGATCCAAATTTTAATTGATATCAGCATTGAGGGCGCTACCACATTAACGAGGTCAAATCAGTATACGTATACACGTTGGCACACGCATACATATGTATCATGGCGGTAAAAATACACGTTTTTGGTATCATGGAAGGGACGGTGAAGCGATTGAAGCTTTCTAAAGGTGGCCCGTTCACCATTAGGATGGATGCTATTATCCGTGTGTCTGAATCTAAACATTAGGACGGATGCCAATCTCTGTGTCTAACCATTACGACGGATAATACTATATTGATCTAGTAATTAAGGAAGATCATGTTATACGTGAATAAGCAATAGAGTGGATCATGTTATGTATGCCTAACCATTACGATGGATGGTTTTATCTGTGTTTATACATTAGGATGGATGATGTTATCCTATTACAGCTATGCATTATAAGTAAATTTATAGAAGGGTACATACGTTCCCCAATAAAACATGTAACAACGGCCAATAGACCAATGCCATATAACGTCACGTCAATAAACCTCATTGACGCGTTGCGTTATTGAACAGAAAAGGACGCGATGAGACTACGACACCTCTATTCGATGTTTTGAGAGTTGAAATCAGGCGAATATCGGCCCGGTTTTAACTTTGTATTTCTGGTCATACTAACAAATGAAAGCAAATTTCCGACACAAATATAATCGTGTTCATGACATGTTTACTTGTGCAAATGGAAATCTGCCATTGACTTGTGTTACGTATATCTGATTTAATATAAATTTATTTTAATTTAATTGTTTGTTTGTCGGATTTGAATAATTTTCATTTTTCATTATGTGCTATTGTAATGTACTTTTATGATGATGTTTTTTTCTTCAGAAAATCGGTTGACTGAATTATGTTTTGGTAAGCAAGTAATGTTGACCTAGATCCTGACCTTTATTCAGTGTTAACCGCAACCATGTACACAGGTTTTGTTTTAGTTGTTAAATGATTGTTTGTTGTCAAGGTCAAGATTGCACTAGTGAATTAAAACGTAAACAGCGTTTTGTTCTTAAAGTAAAATGATTGTTTCTCTTCAGGGTCATGTTAGGAGTACGTAATATAAACACGATCAAGTCACCACTCCCTTTTTTCTCTCGATTTCGCAAGTTGATGATGTCTTTTGCAAAACTTAGTATTAGAATACGATACAATTACTTCGTATTGAAATATAGTTAGCATCTGATGTTAGATCCTTTTCTTTTGTTGTAGCCAGTGTTTGAATCCATGTTAATTTTCTTAAGTTGATTTGGATTTTAAAAGAATTAATAAGTATCTCGGGAAATATTTGATGTGCTCATATATAATTCTTTGATAGAGACAGTCTATCAAAATTGTATTCGGATTTCCATCACCGGAGTGTTATTTCTTGTGAAATTACAAGCAACTGTAGATAAAAAAAAGTACAGACTACATCATACGTCATCATCTTCCATCTTGGATTTTCCTAAAGGATTCGAACTTGAATTTATTGGAACATTTCATTACTAGGACTTCTATAATTTAATTCGTGGACTATTCTTGGATTACGTTCAGATTTGATTTTTAAAACTGTAATTCTATTTCCATTTTTACAATTTTTTCCCCCGAGAAAAACATTATTTTGTTAAATTTTTATCAAGCGTACCTGTTTCACGTTTTGTTTGTTATTTTTTTTTAGAACCTAAACACGTAACACAATGTAGATTATGTCGCAAGTTATCCCGTACGAAATGTATCATCACTGAAATGTATCTTACGTTTCATAACTAATGCAGTAGATTAAAAGGACATACTAATATCGTAAGTTTATCATTAGAGGTGAAAACTGAAAAAAATACTGATGATGTAAATCCGACATAGTCAATTCAAGGCAATGTTTTTATTTTGTCATTGCTAGATGATATTAGGCTATGCATAGCACCTTCTAATAATGGTATTTGATATAAGAGAGCTCAAACAATAATTAGATATATACTGTCTTTATTTTTGTGAATGGCCGTTTCTCCCCCACGCACTCTTTGAGTTATATCGGTAATGCTATGTTGTGGGCTTAGTGGAAATTTGCTGAAAGATTTAATTACTTATATTAAACCTTAAATAAAAAAGCTAATATAACTACGTAATCAAGATTTAGGCGTATTGAAATGTTGACTACGGTATCTAATGTTGTGTTTACTACAATATGAAATACCATGTTTACGTATCGAAGTGTTAGCCTAAAAAAATCCACATAATGATTGTTATATATGACATATCGTTACATACCTTTTAGTTTCAACGTCCCATGTTCGACTGTACTGCAAATAGCCTGTTTTGAACTTGCAGTAGCCATGGTGTCTTTTCAAGGAATTGTGGATACAAACGTGTTGACTCTAAGACGAAGTGAGTTGTCAACCTAAGACTGTGGCGACGTTAAGGCCTGGGCTGCAAAACGTAGAGCAAACGTGCAGTCGAAATCAATATATATATATATATATATATATATATATATATATATATATATATATATATATATATATATATATAACTATTTTTCAATGTATTAATTATTCAAAGAATATCCACTTGTGTGCAAAATATCAATGTCAGATATATATGTACTTGTATAAAATACCAAAATTGTTTTAGGTCCAAGTGGCCGAGTAGTCAAAAGCACTTGTCTTTACAGATCACTACCATCTCACCACCGTCTGCGTGGCTTCCAGACTTTATAGGTCCAATGTGGGTATATGAGAAAGCTGACAATAACCTCCAATGGGTCGGTATTTCTTACTGTGGGTAGATTATATACATGCATTTGTTGGAACATGACAAAAGATTACTTATTCCAATAGAAAAATAAATTAGTCGGGTAAGGAAACATTCACGACCTAGCTCGTTGCTGTATACTTATTACATTATGTGTAGTGTTTGGTTTGTTTATTAATAGCAATGAGGTCTTGCACAGAAGCATAGAAGAAACACACTGTAAAATCACAAAGGTTCGATTTTGAGGGATTTGTGTACATTTTATAAGTACCAGTCTTTTTATATGATTATAAAGCTGAAAAATGTACATTTATATTACTGTGTTGACAGTGGGGGACTACTGTCTAGTCAATGTCTGTGGCTGGTCAGCCTAACGAAACACACATTCATTTCGCCTATGTTCACAATTAACGGAGATTCTTAGCGGGTCAGTTTATGAAATGCTATTGGAATTACTTTAATTGTCGAAGGCATTTATTTTTCATAAACGATACAGACGCATAGCATGTTTGAGTTTATGCTTGATACAGATGTGGAAACTACCAATTGTATTAGTAACATCCTGAGTGTAGGATGGTTAATACTCTAATAAGAACTATGGTGCATCAATGCTCAGAAATGAAAATATTGATAAGGTTTACATATTCTTTTGGAGGGGGCACAATGAGTAACAGGGTTAAAATTAAAATTGCCAGTCTGAAAATAAAGCCTCTCGTGTTTGTACGTTCAGCCAATTACGCGCAGGTATGTTTCAACCATCTTCCATAATCAAATTCATCATACCTCTGAATGTGATACGATTATGCACCCATGTAGAGCACGTGCTGTTTTAACTGAACCATCTAGACTGATTGACAAACAACACTTAGGACGACTGACGAAGGACGGCATACCAATAACTTACCTGGCTTCGATCTGGTAAACTAGAACAAGTGCGCAAATACTTTTTACCACTTTCTATGCAAAGCAATAATAATGGGTTTTTTCCTATTAATAGATGAGCCATGCATATATTGTAGACTCATTTAGGATGTTGTTGGTTTGGTGTTTAACGATATTGCTTTGGGCTAGATATGATACACCTGTTGGCAATTATATCTGGTGGGAGAATTATCAGAATTTTCGGACTAGTGGCGAAAAAAAAATTTAATGTGTCCTTCCATTCACAAGTGATAGACAACGGCTGTATGCATATCATCAACCGGGATGCTAGCTGATCGATGTCGGGAATGTAGCAAAACCACCCAGACAAGCTGACGTTTTAGCTATGCTACAAGCTATGGGAGTAGACATGTAGCAGATAGATTGGCTGCAAAATGCCGGATACAACAAATATATGTTTTACCCGGTAGACTTGGAACTGCCCCTCCTAACGCAAGAGAGTATAAATGTCGAAGACTTGACGGCTGAAATAAAACAGGCAACTCCCTTCACAAGAGAAATAAGGCCCACATCTGTCGAAAAGCACATAAATGGCTTGCTCCTACAAGTGGAAACTGAGGAGATCATAAAAAACAAAATGTACACCAAACTGAATGTTAAGATCATATCGCATAAGCTGGCACAAATATGGGGCTTCAACCCCATTGCATTTGGGGTAAGATAATCAACCATACCAGAGAGGATGCGAAAAAATTTCCGCCGTTCTTTTACTGCATAGGTTTCAAGCTACGCTTATGGTATAGTGATTGTGAAGAAGACCGCAAATTCCCCAAGTGACATAGCTTTGATTATCATTTGTTTATGTAACGTATGATGGTTCTTATTTTACTTTTCTTGTTTTCGATTTTCGAATATGCACACACACACACACATACACACACGAGACTGTAAGTGCATCAATTCAACTAGTGACAATACTAAAAATATAAAGCGTAGACAATATTAACCTATATTGGTGGGTGGAGTGGGAGTAATGAGAGGTCATCATATTTAGACACATAAATACATATGCATTGAAGGGCTTTAATAAGACATTTCAATGCTCGTTGGTTTGCTTACTTTTTTTCAGCTTTTGTTGTTATCAAGACAGTGACCATTACTTTAATATATTGTAAGATATGAAAGAATGAATTCCTAAATAAATAAATACAATAATAAAATAATAAATATTGTTGTGCACAATTAATGGGAACTAAAAATAAGAAGCGTTAACAATAGCTAGACGTACAGTCATTCCTACCTACCTGCCTGCCTGCTTGCCTGCATACCTATCTACCTACCTACCTAACTAAATAGCTGCTACATACATACATACATACATACATACATACATACATACATACATACAATGATACATACATACATACATAGCGCTGTATGACAAAGTTCTTTATCAGTTTTTATAAGTTCATGTGGCAGAATTGCAGTTTTCCAGTGTTTTCACAACATACCAAACGTGTACACAAAATAGACTATAGTAACTGGATAATTAGACTGAGAAGGTGCCTTATTGAGTACATATACTTTGACGGGATGCACGGAAAGTGGACACGACGAAATACAACCGCCAAACTTATCTCTACGTATCAATAGTTGTTGTAATATCAGAAAGTTTCATGGGGATATTTGGCAATTTTCCAAAGAAATCATCAGTGGTCTCATCAATTTTTCTAAACAAAATTACGAAGATTTGCAAACGCGCCTACATGTCAGATGTTTTATTACCAAATGACTTTATTTTTTTCGAGTTCATGTTGAGCTCGCCTATCGTTGTATCACAACATTTTCTTTCTCGATCGTTAATACTATCTAGTACAGTTGAAAAAATAACACCTGATCTAATCTTACCAGTAGAATCAAACACCGCTATGGAGTTTTCGGTTACTTCATTATTTTAACAATAATACTCCATTAAGTCTAACAATTATTACTAGTTGTTACTTTGCCTTGTATATAGTGAAATATAACCACCTCAGTTTGCCCCACATCTACAAGATTTAACAGTTCGGATATTTCATCCTCGATCATTTTTTTTTACATCCTTGGTTGTCAATATTTCACCGGTGAGTTGGTTTAGGCTCGAGAGAGATCTCCCGTAAATATCAATCATTACATTTTAAGATCTTTCTAAAAAGTGATGACTCGTGTATTCGTGTACGGTTTTATGAGGAGGTCATTACTGGCATCCATGAAAGTTATATTTACTTTACCATCAGCAACACCAGCACCTCGCCTGATTGCACCATTATCTTTGCCTTTTCTTACGAGGACTGTGTTTAGCTCCAAAGATAACCTTTATTACATTTCTGCAAAATCAGACTCTATGAGACAGTGGAAATCGCACATGAAAATAATCTACACGGTCCTTTCAACATTGATACATGTGTTACAAATCCAAGGATGTAATTAGTATTAACACTTTTTATAATATCAAAAGGAGCACCTGGCCTGTCTTCATGTTCAAGATCATCTGGTTGATCAGCAACTCCAGTAGCTACTGGTGTCTGTAATTTGACATACTAAACATGATATCAATAATATCCTTAGAAAACATCATAGATGGACCAGCCTATCTTGTATAATCATCAGAATATCTCGCTAAACCTATTATTGTTGTGGCAATATTCACATCATTCTGAATATATTCAATCTCTTTTCCATCAATTATATATGTAGCGCTACTGAACAGTGCCATAATCCCATTGTTAAGAAAACCAACTCGTGCATTTAATGCATATGATACTGCTACATGATTAACATCTTCAACAGTTGTTACGAGTTCTCCTTCTACTTCAATAAATCCTTCGTCGGTCAGGAAGTATTTACTTGTATCCTGAACTTGAAGTTCGATCCTTGATCGACTATTTGGCTGTACTGCATTATAATAATAAAACTGATAATTATGTACAGATTCATCTTTGAGCATCGGTGCGTCTATATCAAATACTGAGTTGGGTGAAGATTTGAACATTTTATTATAAATTTCTGGATCTAAATCGTGATCTCAAACCGCATCCCGCTATTAAATTTGCAATAATATTTATTTGTACTTCGTCAGATCCTTGATTTACCAAGGCTAGTTTTTGATCCGCGGCTTGGTTTATTGTTTTAATGACATTTGCGGGTATAATTTACGTGGATTGCGATTTTACTGGCTGTGGGTTCATCGTATTAATCGTGTTAGTCTTCCTTTGGCTGCAGGAAACGCCTTACTAGCAATATTACCAATATCACCAGGAGCTTTTTCACCAATAACATTAATAGTTTTCATCGATAATTGTTTTGCGATTGGTGTTTTTTTGGAAGCCATCCTTGCAAATAACCCTTGAATAACATTACCAAGACCATCTCTGTAAATTGTTCTAAAAACGGGTAATCGTGAGTTTATTGCCCTGACCATGTAGGTTTATAATGGTGATAGTGAATGATCATCTTATTTATTATCATTATGTCTAATCGTAGTGACGGTGCAGATCAGTCACTCCGATAACCATCAACGAGTTCATCGATAAATTCTTGCTATGCACCGATATCCACGAAACCGCTGTAAAATAATATTTGAAGATATCAGCGGCTTCATTAATTGTTTCCGGTGAGTTATTTCCAGCTCGTGCTGCCCCAATGAGAATTTCTAATCGCACTCTGTCGGAGAGAATATTATTAGGACAGGCAACACGACCAATCTCGCGAGTTCCACTCGGAAAAATGCCACTTCGTGTTGCTCCTTCTTCCTCCCATGTATTAAATAGTTTTAAGGATGATCTTTCTACTTTTGCTATTTTTATTTGTTCACTAACATTTTCAAATTTCGACAACAGTCTTTGTTGCGGTGAGAATGAATGTTATTGTTGCAGTGCGAAAGACTGTTGTTGTTGTTGCTTAAACCTCTATTAAGTGTTTTTATTTTTCAAAAAGCGTATCAAACATATAATCATCACGACTGACTTGATTTTTATTGTAATATATATATATATACGATATGCCCATTTATTAAAATTATCATTACTTACTGTTTGATAACCTGATTTTAACATTTAAAATTTATCATGCACACCAAATTGTAGTTTTGCAGGTAAATCAGGTTATTTAGTATTTTTAATATTCTCGATAGATTTTCTCAAAAATTTATAATGAGATCAATATTCTCCCTTCTTATTTCAGGTTTAGCTGTAAGTATTTCTTTCACGTCAGTGATTTCATTACGAAATTGATCTTGAGTATTTCTTGATCTACAGGAGGATGTTTTGCTGCAACTTCAGTACTTTTTGATATTTTTTCAAGTTCAAGAGGAACACATTTTTTTTTTACTTCTTCTCCATCACTCTATCCATATATAACCTCCCTAGTGGTTGTAGTAACGGGTTTGGATAATTATTCTATGACATTTGCAAAATCAACTTGAAATTCTTGTTGTTGCTGTATTTTTTGTCTGACAGAATCACGGACGGGTATAATTTATTTTGTTTCGCCGCTAGTTTTTCTCGAGCTAATCTAGTTATTAATGATTATCCTACCGTTATTGTTATATGATATGTTATAAATCGTAGCAGCAGAGAGGGTGTGACAATGAATATGCGTCTCGGTTGGTCAGATGAGTTATTTCTGTTTTTTAACATTATTTTGTTCGGTTTTGGAGAAGGCCTTTGTTTGCCAAATAGACGCCTAAAAAAAGTTGTAGGGTTCACCCTCTCTGATGCTCGGACTCCATTTTTCCTTAGTACGCCACTGGCTAACACAGTATTTTAAACAGGGCACATTGTAATTCTCACTGGCTTATAAAACACCAAACAAAGCGTTGCTGACGTGGCACAGAATTTTTCACTCATTATTAGAAACATCAGACATCAGTTTTTGAACACGGCTTCCAAGTCGGTATATAAATCATGAACAAAGAGATGGTCAATTATTTCCGACAGATTTTGATGAATGTATACAGGGCTTCGTTGAGCGGAAATTTTATACTTTATATTAGTGCTTTCAATATTTGGGAAGCTGTAGCCATGATAGAGGATACAACCACCTAAAGAAACATTGCGAAACAAATATTTACACGCTGCAAGTGCAGTTAAATAGGAATTAAATTATACCTTTCTATTTCTTACTTCATATTGTCAAAATTAAACATATTGAATATCTCGTTTTAAACTCTTAAAATCTTTGTTTACATGAAGCTAAGAGACGAGTGTTTCATGTACTGCTGTACTGCATGAACAAACGTATTGTTCTATTGTTGTTGTCTATAATTACTTTATAACAGTATACACAATATGTCTGTATTTTTGAACATGTCATGGCTTTGAAAATATAGGTATCAATATGTCCCTGACTTGTTATTATTTTCCTAGCTAATTTGATAATTGTACTTAATTTTTTAATTTATTTTTCTGCATATCGTATCATATTTTGTAGGATTGGGAAGACACATGTGGGTATATTTGTTTTTATTATTATGCAAACACCTTCATTTGTTTCGTTCTTTTGTACAAGCTTTTGAATTTCATTGTTCGTTGTTATAAAGTATCTGCTGGGGAAACAAAAAGCTTGCATCTAAATGATATTTACTTGAGGCTAACCATTAGAGTGGGCCTTTTTATCTGAATATAATCATCAGGATGGAACATGTTATCCGTGTCTACCTATTTGGGTGGATCGTGTTATCAGTGTATAACCATAGGGTGGATCATGCTATATTATGTCTAATCATTAGGGTGGATCATGTTATATTATGTCTAATCATTAGGTGGTTCGTGTTATCATTGTATAACCATAATGATGGATCATGCTATATTATGTCTAATCATTAGGGTGGATCATGTTATATTATGTCTAATCATTAGGGTGGATCGTGTTATATTATGTCTAATCATTAGGGTGGATCATGTTATATTATGTCTAATCATTAGGTGGATCGTGTTATCAGTGTATAACCATTAGGGTTGATCATGTATATTTCCAACCATTAGGGTGGATCATGTTATATATGTCTAACCAATGGATCATTCATCTTGAAAAAGTGTTAGTGCTACCAATAAATATATTGCATATCATGTCACACCAACAAACCCCTTTGGCGCGTTGCACGATAGAATGGAAAAATGGTTGTATGGGACTACGACCCTGTATTCTGTTTTTGCGAGCAGAATAAGGAGAGTACCTGCCTTGTTTGGTATAAATTTTGCATTTATGGTGATGCTAAACAAATGAAGATAACATTTCGATACAAATGTAATCGTTTTTCTGCCGATTGTACTTGGTGCAAATGGAAATCTGCCTTTGACTTGATCGACAATGTAGAAATTGTCAAAAGTTCTCCATTCTTAAAATATCATCATTTAAAATGCATCTTATGTTTACAATTAATGCATCATATTAAAAAGGCATACTAAAACTGTAACTTTATGATCATTAGAAGCAAGACCTGAAAATAATACTGATGATGAAACACCGACTTAGTAGAGGAAACATCAGTTGTTGTTCAATATCACGTTGTAATAAACTGCGTGTGGCACAATTTAACAAGAAAATAGAAAACAATTCAAACATTATTCAGATAGCAACTGTCGTTATACTGAATAAAATTATCATTTTATATTCATCCGCAGAGTCGGACCACTGTTGCGAACGGAAATTATTCTCCAAAGGGGCTTATTAAAACCTTAACGTGACGATCATTATAGGCAAGAACTAAAAATCTGCTCAAAGATTGCGCTGCATATATTACATTAAATAACAAATCAGATTGAACTATGGTATCTAAATTTAGGCTTTTTAAAACCTTGATTTAACTTGCACCTGCTGTGTTTAGTATAGTTTGGAACACCATGTATTATCATTGATGTGTTGGTAATTTTTATCAAGGTTTTTATATATGACTTATCTATTATATATCTTTAATTTCTAGTTCGAAAATCCCACCTTTGACTATTCTGCAAATAACATCTTGTGATCTTACAGCGGCCATCGTGTTTTTTCAATCGATACAAACTCTAGGTGAAATGAGTTATTAACCAAATACAGTGACAATGTTAGTTAGGCCCGGTCTGCAAAATATAGACAGCAATAAATACTGTTAAATTTAAAAATTATCGAAAGGATATGAGCTTGTATATAAAAGACCAATGACTTGGGTATAATTTAGTATTTACTATTATAGAATACCAACATTATAGAGGTTCTCGAGTTGACGAGTAGCCATTAGCCAATATCTCACATATCTTCCTTTCTATGTGACTAGTCGCCACATTAATTATTACATGTACACATATTCAACTGGTATCCGAAAATAACCGAGATTCATTTTGGGTCATATCGAACAATAAATACCTTTCAAAATAATGTTATTTTAGTAGTAGTTTATATATTAATTATATATGAAATTCTGCTTTTTAACACGGGCATATGATTATATATTCATCTATTTGGACCGATAATTGAACAATATACTGACTAGAAATTAGTCTCCTTTGCACATGAACACTGGCAATATGACTGCTTATTTCTGTAGTTATCTGCAAAATCAATCGAACTGACAATAATTCCACATTGTGCACACAGGCAATATGAATAAGTATCTCTTTAGCTAGAGTGATACATGCTTAATATAACAATAGTAATGAGGACTTTGTATAGCGCCTAATCTTTATAACATCTATAATGATATTACTGCACGAGAGACAAACAAATAACAAAATCCATGAAATTGGAAAACATCAAAAAATGCTGAAAACATATAAGATACAAAACATTATTAGGTCTCAAAGTTTGTTCCTGAGGTCGAAAAAGGTGAGTTTTAAGAGCACTCTTAGAAGGGACCACTGTGTCTTTGTGTTGAATTTCAATGGGCATTTTGTTCCACATCGTCGGGCCCTTATATTCGTAAGAACGTCATCCATATGACTCATTTTCATAGTGGAAACAATGAGTATACGATTGTCAGAAGAGTAGCGGAAGTGTCTTGCTGGTGTGTGCACATGGGTGAGGCCGCATAGGTATGTTAGACTGTAGTCTGTCCGTGAAACATAGCACAGAAAACAAATTTTGTGTTTGATTCTGTATCGAATTGATATCGAGTATAGCGTACAGAGCAGTACCTCTGCTTGAGGTACTCTAAAAATGATCCGAGCAGTTGTGTTTTGAACTCTTTGAAATTTCTGGAGTAAATATTGTGACGAACCCGACAGAATTGAGTTACAATAGTCCAGTCTTGAAAGTACTAATGAACACACAAGTGTTTTCTTGGCATCAACTGAAAGATATTTACGAATGGAACTGATGAGTCTCAATTCAAGATATGCAGCCTTGCATATGTTCATGACATATTGATGCACTGTGAGAGTACTGTCTAGAGTAACGCCTAGGTTTCGTACTGACTGTGAGAATTTAATGTTGACGTTGCTGATATTTATTGTCTGAGGTAAAGGGTGTGAATGAGAAAGTCTTTGTGTTGTGATCAGAATGGCCTCAGTTTTATCATCATTCATCTGCAGCTTGTTATATGTCATCCATGATTTAACATCAGAAATGCACCTCTCTGCTCCATGGATGGTAGCATCCACTTCGGTTGGGTGGCTACTTGCATTGTTGGGTGTAATCAGCGTACAATTTGTGAGACACTGGGTAATGTTCTATGACACTTGAGAGTGGCTGAGTGTATAGAATGAAGACAACAGGTCCAATAACAGAACCCTGTGGAACACCACAACATTGATCAACTGAGCTGGAATTTATTCAATTCGCATGTACAATTTGTGTCCTGTTGACTACGTAGGACCTGAACAACTGTAAGGCTATATTCTGAATGCCAAATACATGCTGGAGACGGTGAATTAATATATCGTGATCTATTGTGTCAAATGCTGCAGACAAATCAAGGAGGGTGAGAACTAATCTTTTCACAATCCAACACACAGAAAAAATGTCATTAGATACTTTCAAAAGAGCAGTGTCAGTATTGTGGCAAGGGCAATATGCAGATTGCTGAAATGACTGAATTCAAATGAGATACAATTTGGGTTAGAACAAATTTTTCTAAGACTTTTTATATGAATGGGAGATTAAAAACTGGGCGGTAGTTCTTTAAATCGTTATGGTCAAGTGTTGGTTTCTTCAGCAGAGGCTTTACGATGGCAGTTTGAAAAATGATCAGAATTCTCGCAATGAGAGAGATATTAATGACATCAGTTACTGAAGGCAATATTTGGTCTAAGTACTCAAGCAGCAGTGATGATGGAATTGGATCAAGTACACAATACTTTGGTGCGCTCTTCATCACGACCTTCCGTACTAAATCAATAGAGACAGGTTCAAATGTTCCTAACGGTTTTCGCTAAATTTCTGTATCATAACTGTATGGTGACAAGTCAATTGAAATAGTGATGTCAAGCGAATCCCTAAAGGTTTTTACTTTGTCACGGAAGAAATTTGCAAAGAGGTCCAAAAGGTCTACTGGAGAGAAGGTAGTTGGAAGTGACGTACATTTCTTCCTTGACATTAGTTTGTTAGTTATCTCAAAGAGCTCGTTGCAGCTGGAACTCTCTGTGATTTTAGTACTGCAGTGGGATACTTTTGCTCAATGGGCTATATTTGTGACGTTCTTCTTAGCGGCTTCATAGATTTGTTTATGAGTAGTGAATCTGTTGAAAAACTAAAGCTTCTCTGCTTTCCGGTGGTCTTTTAGCAGTGCGAAGCTGTTCCCTAACCCTGATATGCAATGGATAACCCTTTTTTATTGATACTCTGCATTTGGTGGCCGGGACATGTTTTTCAAACAATGAACTCAGGCAGTTATCGAGTTGTTCTGCTGTAGGATGTGAGTAAGTTGTAAGGGTTTCTTGGATGTATTGCATTAATTTGGTTATATTTATGATACGGAGGATTCTCTTAGTATCACATAAAAGTGGAGGGTAAGGGACTGATACGTGGAGATTGCATACAATGCAGAGGTGATCTGATGCAAGTTATATTGATCAGGCCGTAATCGCTTAGCCCCAATGTGAACACAGATAATGTGAATATGTAACTTGCGTATTTGTATAAGTATATAAAGATTGATACTTGCATAATTTACAAAAATTCCTCAGAATACAACCTTCCTAAATTACACGCCATATACTAATAACCTTTGGCTTCACTGTGCTAAATCTGTTGCTGCCTGGCGTGTCCTGTCCTTTCCCGGTAAATGTCATTGCTGTAAATAAACCAACCAATCCGTGTAAGATATTTCAGAATCGTATAACAACGTGTTAGGGTTACGTACAGGTTACATTACCTGTCTGATTTGTACTAGGTCACAAAAAACATTACCTTACATGTTTCTATGATGCAAACTATTACTTTAAGGAATTTTTTGAGTATCCAATGCTGCAATGTATGTATCCTATTCAGGTGGTTTGTTAAAGCAAATGCTGGTGGTTAATGAAAATTATTCAGAATTAGAGTGAAAAATGAACAAGGATCCAAAATGTCAACAGAAAACTCCAATTTTTCACTTATGTCTGTTTGTTTACTTTTTTATATCAATAATTAAAAACACGCATGTTAGAAATATTGTTATTCCGTTTAATTTTTTACTTTAGTATTCCAAAACTCATATGTTTGCATAAATACCTTTAAGTTTATTTATTTGACTTTAGTAATGCAAAACTCGAAAGGTTTGCATACATCTTCTTTAGTTTATTTATTTGACTAGAAACCCAAGTTCTTGCACCGATATTTTCTTTCTCTATTTTTGATAATCCAGCACATTCAACAAATACGGTCTCATTTCCTCAGTTTGCTTGTTTTGTCTCATCTTCAGACCAAACAATCTACCACCGTATTCTTGCCGCTGTTTCTATTATTAAATTCAAGTCGCCTTTGGCGTAGTGTAAAACAGTTATCACATCTACTAATGTTCAGTGTGCCTTGGCGACTGATTACTTTACGGACAGTATCGTGGTGCTGATATGTGGCAATTATAATGGTGGTGGTGATTATAATGGCTGTGATTGAAATTATAAACATGCAATCAAGATTTATTTTTTCTATAAGTACTCTATTTATAACTACAAATCAGAAATTTCCATGTAAGAGGGTTTGTCCGGTGCAAAGTAGTCATTAATTTTCTCCCGTTAACAAATTATCGTCTGTATGAACCATATTGTGCACTTCAGATCCAAAATGTATATCAGATAAGTGCTACCATGCATTTTTTTCTCAATACCATTCTACTGCTAGATTCAAGGTGTTCCAAATGTAGTATTCAAGGCAGATGATCAGCATGAGGACTTCTTAGATATGATATCTAGAAGAAATCGATATTTTGTCTTTAAACAAGGTAATCTGAAACACATGCAATGATTAATAAGGACGTGGCTCATTGATAGTAATCAATTAAAGTTTTCGAAAAAGCCATATTATTGTTCAAAGTGAGCCACATGAATCATTTTAACATAGAAATTACCACAATAAACTGGTCTCCTCTTAATATATACCTAAATCGATATAAGGATAATGTTTGACGACACATACCGGTGAAACATTGAGATAAATAAAAATATATAAATATATTTACCCTGATCATCATATACATTAGAAGCCTTGCCTTCTTCTTGCTTGCGTAATACATTATCGCTTTGTTATGGCAAACTGGTTAATGATTCTATGGTGACTTTATTCTGTGGAGTTAATAAAGTGTCACAATTCTGTTTTGTTCCGTCTAAGTTTCCAGATGGATGGGGGTGGGTGGATTTTAAGTTCTTTAGGCATGGAACAATACAGCTGGGTCCCAAAAATATATCGTATTGCGTTGTGCCGTAAATTTAGTTATATGTTCCATTTTTCATGTAAAAAACAGAAATTAGATACCGATATCCCTTACTGCAGCTGTAACATGTCAGTAGCTAGCAAAATGGAATGTCAACGTTTCAAACTGTATTTACTGTTTGAGATACCCCTATCTATAGCAAATTAAATATGGTGTTGTAATTTCACTACATACATGTGACCTGAATTAACAAATGTATAATGTCGTTGTATCTTTCTGACCGTAATGCTTTTCTCCAGTTTTCCTTAGCAACTGTATACAGGGCCTTAACTATAAGGTTTCTTGCTACTAAGGGTCGAGCAATATATTTTTAGGTACTATATTTTCTATACTAAATCATGATACACGGGTCAATTATTGTTCTGTAATTCACATTAAAATAGTGTTTGTTTCCCTTGTTAGACTCGTGAAATATGAATCACTGATGATAGAAGCTGTATGGTAAAGAATTACATTAGTGTCAACGACTTGTAATAACATTTGTCGAGGTTTCAGATCCATAACGTTTGATCATCACCCAAAGCGGAATCGTCTTTACACAAGAGTCGATTTATTTGTGCTCGGATTCTTGATTGTAAAAGGTTAATGATGATTCAAGATTGCGTAACGTTTCGCATTTCCTTAATACATGAGCAGAGGCTTGCGCTTTTTCAGCAATTTCTTAACTTTAAAAATGCGTTGTTTTATTTGGTTGTTCTCCAATGGTCTAATCCAGCGCATATTTATACTATGATAGGAATATCAATATTTAAAGTCACACTGGTGGAAAAATGATTTTTTTTTATACAATAGAAAACATCGAAGGTCAAGTCTGTTGCTCATGAATATATGAATTTCAATTTGATTTTGTAAAGTCAGTGTCAACTAAAAAAGTACTGTGACACGCATAATTCTTTCAGAATGTACTTTATGACGAAGGAAAACATAGCCGTTAAGTATATTTTAAATCGATTGTATGGAACAGGTAGTTAAAGAACATGTATGCATGTATGAATAACCGTACTATGGCCTATATATCCGCAACATGACTAATCCAGATGAGAAAAATTGTATGAAGACATGGAGTCTCTTATTGCAGAAGTGCCAAGGGCAGAAATCTCATAGATCCGTTGTATCTTCAGTGCGAGAGTGGACACAAATTAAGAGAGATGGCCAGGTATCATTAGGAAAAATGGACTCGGCAACTTTAAAATGCGACTGCAAAGCACTCCTAAAGAGAAAATGTGCTGAACATGGCTCCCTTATCAACAAAACAATATTACTGCTGCCAAACCTCAACAAGACGTCCTGGATGTATCCATGTTCAAGGCAAATACAACCTATTGATTACTTCACCATCAGGAGATGGGACATACTGGATATCATTGACGAAGGTTTTGAGAAGTACAGAATGCGGAATTGACCATGGACTCATCATTTCCAAACTCAATATTATGTATTAAGCCTAGCAGACTTACACAGGTAAAAATACAAGTGTCCAGAAAGCTTAATTACATCAAACTAAAACAATTATTCAGCCAACTGCATACAATTGATACACACTTCAAGAATGTCGAAGAAAACTGATTCCTTCAATGACTAAAAGTACTCAACTGCATCCAAAATCCCTTATTCCAGTGCACGTAAACATCAAGCTCGATTTGATGTGAACTTGAAGCAAGCTTGTTTGACATTCAGCATTATGAGGTTAGTGTCAGGACTGGACGGCCCGGTGACAAAATAATGTAACTGAGTAGGATATGATAAATTTTGCAAGATTGAGTTAGAACCGACTCATTACTGAGAAAAGACAACATTCCTTTCAAATAAATCGCGACAATTTAATATATAGGTAGCAGTTATAAGGACCTTTATTTTTTTCTAAAGAGTAAAGACGTAAAACAAAACTATGTGAAAGATGCAAGTCAGGACATTTTTATTGATTACAAAGCTAGAACGAAAATAGAAGATAAACTCATCAACATTGAAAAATGATAGCACATACATAAAAAACCATGACAGTGAAAAAGAAAAATGGTGCACATGAAATCACGTGATATGGTTACTACAATGTAAGGAATGTTCGAGTATGGTAATACATGACATCTTAGTAACACAGCAAACCGGCACACATGAAAACACGTGATAAGGCTGGTACAACGTCACCAAGGTCCTTGAATGGTAAAATGTCAAATGAAAAATAACGGATATAACATTTAAAAATACGACGTTTATTCTAACTCCATCTCAAAATATGCTGATAAACAAATACAATGTCAGATACCACAGCAGGTTTACCAGATTTTTAAGCAGATAAAGCAATAAAAATCATATTGATGCTGCTGCAAGTATGCGGAGACTTTAATGTCAACCAAACTTAATTGTAGAAGATATAGAAGTGATATGCACCTAGTCATATATCCATGGAAGATACATGTATTTTCATAGGCAATGTTATGTTCACATAAGAAGTACAGGTTAACAATGTAAACCGCAAGAATTCTTGATTTAAAAATGGGTCACACTTTTTAAAACAAAAACGTGCATTACGTTACATTTGGCTCTGTATTTTGGTTTATATTTATTTTATACTGCAACAATATTCAACGAGATAAACATTTAATATATTGAAACGCACATTCTCATATGCGGACCCAAGTAGGGGTGGGATGGGATATGTGAAAAGGAATATTGACGATTAATGGTTGTACTCTTTAATTTGTAAAGTCTTGCTATTGTTCACGATTACCATTTTATTGCATCAGTTTTGAATGCTATAGTGTGCCATGCTATTGCTTCTCAGTTGAATGCTACAGTATACCATGTTACTGCATCTCAGCTGAATGTTACGGTGTGCCATACTATCACATCTCAGATGAATACAACAATACAGTGTATCATTGCATCTCACTTGAATGCTACAGTGTGCCATACTATATTATCTCATTTAAATGCAACAGTGGTCCATGCTATTGCATCAAAATTAAACAAGATAACCATGTACTATATTCTTCACATGCTGATAGAGGGTGGGTGGTGATTTTAGCAATACTGAGAACTATAGGTTATTGGAGGCGTAAAGGATGATATTGCATTAAAGCTCGAGGCGTTTTTATGGAATGGCAGACTCTTCACTAGTCAAAAATTCTTCGGCGAGAAACGATTTTCAGTTAGCTGATATGTTGGAGGTACATGACCTCAAACTGGAATCATGTTCAGTTAGGAGCAGCACGATAATGTAAGATGTCATCTGGTAGAAACACAAGTTGATATGATTTTTCGTTCTGAATAAGTAACGACGAAAGATTACCATCATTTTCATCCAGGTCTAGCTGGATATTGTAAGATATATTTTAGTGAAAAATCACATGCCCATTAGGAAGGAGTGACCATAACAACTTGTTCAAGATGATAGTTATGGCGGTCATATTATATGTCAGATAGGGACCATTTCTCAAATATCAAATAGATATCTTAAGATGTTGCATGAAACAAATCCCACTGTAATAAAACATCCTTTTAAAGAGGAGTTTGTGGTCTTGTGGGTTGTACGCTCTTTTTCTTCAGCACATACTAGGCTAAATAGGGTGGCTGATATATTTGGTGGAAAAATAACCTAAGAAAACCCAGTGAAGGATAAGCTAGCCAAGGGAAGGTACAGACAAGCCTTCTCACGTATCCATGTTGGCCTATCCGAAAAATCAAACCTACACAAACAGAGGTTAGATATCAGTTATCCATAAATGCGAGCGCATTTGACCACTTGACTAAAATGAACCATGCTAGTAAGGAGTGGCGATAGCAATATTTTTAAGATGGCTGCTGTCGTCGCCATTCTGTAATGGCAAGAATAACCGTGTTGTTTCAGTACCAGCCAGGGAATAAAATGCCTCCTTAAATAAAGTGTCAGTAAGTATACATTGAACATGAAAGCAGTACCATCTTTATTTAAGATAGACCATACATAAGTAGGAGTCTTCAGTGAAAAGCCCTCGCTGATATGACCAACTTTTTTAAATGGCAGCTGGTGATACCAATATTTTTTAAACGACTATCGGTGCGACTATAGTGGATATCAGATTGCTACATTTTCATTTGAGACCATCTAGTCATAATACGAAATTTGTCAACGAAAACTCCATTTAAATTTCGAACTAATCTCCAGACAATTAACTTTTGAAAACGGCTGTAGAGTTTTAAAGTATGTACCACACATAAAATCTATACCGACCGACTCCGCTTAGCAAAATTAAAACAATAAAATGAAAAGAACAAAAGCAATTGATATTTCTTTTAACTATCCTCGCAAGTTGGCAGTATACATGATACGACGAGATCACTAGTTGCTGGAAAGTGATCTATCATTCAATTAATAATGCATTAGAGATGTTATATTTGATGTAATTAATGGATGATTCCATTTAATCTTATGCATGTTCTATTTTAAATTGCACTTGCAGTTTCGTACACCCAAATATTACCTACTCACAACAAATAATCTCAAATTCACATCATGATTGTTAATTTAACTATGCTGTTTATTTTGCATTGCCTTAAGTTTGCATTTCAGCAAGCATATTAGTTCGCGATTTTTTTCCTTCTTTTTGTTCTTTTTTATTGGTTACTTAATTTTGACATGACCACTATGTACCTCTTAAACTGGGTCGCTTCTGAATAAGTTCACAAGACCTAGAACAAGTCAGATTACGTTTTTTCAGATCAAAGAGTTAAACAGGCATTTAATCGGTGTGTGTGTGTGTGTGTGTGTGTGTGTGTGTATTAAATACCAATACACTTCGCAGGTTAGGAGGGGTGCAAAAATTTGTGAGCATCAAAGAAATTAATAACCGTTATTTTCAAATTAAAATAGGTAAAGCTGTTTGTGCACACATGTAACAATGTTTTACATGAAATATTAACTAGTGTATATTATCGGACTTGATATTTTAATAAAAAGACTCATAAATAGTCTGCATGTGTCTAAAGTCCATGCCACGGACACAATATGCATAATTTTAAAGCCCATGTCACGGACACTGTACACTGTACAGTTCTTAAGCAGATGTCCTGACACCATTTGCATAACAATGCAAATTTTTGGGAAACGTAGTAGCAGATTGTAAAACGCCTAACCAACTCTTCATCGGTTGAAAGACCTTTTGAACTTCACCTGATAAATTAGGTTCGTATTTTACCATCAACTCATTAACAAATATGTAGTGATACTGTCTTACCATACATGGACAATATAACATATTAAAAACCTTACATGCTTTGTAATGTATCCACATTCATTGTTCTATTTAGTAACTCCAACAAAGTATAATGTTCAAATAAAATATTTTATACAACACTGTTACCTGCACTCAACGTCGTTTGAACATCAGCCAACACGGTCTTTTAAACAGGCACACGATAATTGTGTCAATCATTTTTAGAAGCAACGGACAGCGCATTCCTTATTAGACATTATACATTAGATAACGCACTATATTAAGGAAGGCATAATGCAATTTTTACTCAGTACTGAAAATAAAAGACAACAGTCTTCTAAACAGGCTGCACAGTAAGTATCGTTCATTTATAGAAACGTCAGACAACATTGTATTTTAAACAGGTACCATAGTAATTGTCTCATATTTAGAAACATCGGACTTTATGTTGTTTTTGAAACAGGGCAAGTAGTAATTTTCACTATTTTTTAAATTAAGATCAAACAAAACTGTCTTTTAAACAAACCACACATAAATTGTACTAATTATTTTAAAGAAACAGTAGACATCACAGTCTTTTAAACAGGGCACAAAACAATTTCTCATATTTGGAAATACCAGAAAACACGGTCTTTTGAGCAGGGCCCACAATTAGTTTTACATCGTTTGGAACCGATCAAATAACACAGTACTTTAAACAGCGCGTATTGTAAGTCTGACTTCTGTTTAAAATAACACATACAGAAATATCAGACAACACGGTATGAATGAGCTAGGCACTTTAATGTTTACTAATGTTTGGAAACACCAAAGTACTAACGGCGGGATTGGGGAAGGACGGTCGCCCCTGGCACAGTTTTAAAGTATATATCCCGGACACCGTACGCATAAAGTGTAATTGCAGAACCTAAATAGGTTGAACGAGAGTTTTTGAAATTTACCTTATAAATTAGGTTCGTATTTTACCATCACCTCATTAAAAGTCTGTCGAGATACTGTCTTACCATATTTTGAGAGTATTACAGAAATTACAAAACGTACTATAAGTCTCACTTCTGTTTAAAATAACACATTTATAAATATAACACAACGCGGTATTTTTGAACTGGGCACTTTAATGTTCCTAATATTTGGAAACGAGACATAATACTAATAAACTACTAACGGCGAGGGTGGAGGAGGACTTTGGCCCTTGGCATCAGACCTCATGGCGCGAGAAAACCTCTTTGGGTCTTTATCGTCGCCTGGGCACCATTTACCCTTAGTACGCCTCTGGCTAACACATTATTTTAAACAAGGCACACTTTAATTCTCACTGGTTCTTAAAATATCAGACAAAGCCAGGCTGAAACGGCACATATTAATTTTCACTCATTATTAGAAACATCAGATATCAGTCTTTTCAACACGAATTCCAAGTGGGTACAGAAAACATGAACACAGAGATGGCCTTTTATCTTGGACTTATTTTGGGGGTAACTTATACAGGGCTTCGTTGACAGGGATTCTTCTACTTAATATTATTGATTTCAAAATTTGGGAAGCTGTAGTCAGTATATATAGATGGAGAATACACCTAAAGAAACATTGCGAGTCAAATAGTTGCACGCCGTAAGTGCAGTTCAACAGGAATTAAATGATACGTTTATATTCATTACTTCATATTGTGAATCATTAAACATATCTTTGAATAACTCTTTTCAAAACTTTGTATAAATGAAGCTAAGAGACGAGTGTTTCATGTTTTTCTGTACTTCATGAACAAAAGTATACACTTGCTGTTTCTATAATCATTTTATTACAGTATGCACACTATGTTTTTTTCTAGCATGTCCTGTCTTTGAAAATGTAGGTACATGTATCAAAATGTACCTGACTTGCTATTCTTTCCTAGCTAATTTGATAATTGTACCTAATTTTAAAAACTATTTTTGTCTCTGATGCAACATATCTTGTATGATTCGAAAGACACATGTGCGTATATTTGTTTTTACTACGATGCAAACACTTTCGCTGGTTACGAAATTAGTGATGTTTTACAGGATCTAGTGGTGAAATAAAAATTTGCATCTAAATGATATTTCATAGAGGCTAATCATTAGAGTAGACATTATTATATAAATCTGACCAGCATAATTCGTGTATTGTCTAAACTCAACCATTCTATGAATCTGCGTCATCTCTTTGGTATGACTCGGCCGGGCATCAAAGCCACGACATCCCGCTTCTGAAGTGAACGCTGTAACCACTAGGCTAAAGGAGAGGTGATCATTCAAAGGAAATCCGGAAGTTACACATTTATTTGAATTATCTGCACATCGGGGAATCTTATGCTGGACTTCTATAATAGAGACAATTTGATCTTTCATAATGGTAGTTCGAGAATTACACACACACACACACACACACACACACACACACACACACACACATCTCTGTCGCTATACATATATTTTGAATTTTTGTACTGGTAAATCTCTAAGCAGGTAACCAGTCCAACTTCTTGATGGATACTGGATACTTACTCATTATAACCGTAGTATTGGATCCACATGACAAGGCACTGTATAGGATTGTAACACACTTTCGAAATCATGGACGTGTGTGTGTGTGTGTTAGCTTTAATTAAATGTATAACTGTTGAATTGTTACACTCCTTTCACTCGACAATGGTATATTTAATTTGAAGCTGATCATATTCAAATATTTAACCACCATTACGCTATAAACAATCTGTCTCAATATATTAAAATTAACAGCATTGCGTCCATGTTCTCTTTTCCTCCTGGATACAGTGATTAAAGGTTTTAGTCGATTAACCGTCTTACACGTACAGCAGCAGAGAGGGTGAATCCTACAACGTTTTTAGACAAAATTTGATTGAAATCCTAAAACGAGCCGTCTTATAATCTTATTTTAACCAAAAAAAGGCGAACCCTACAACGTTTTCAGACAAAAAATTGATTGAAATCTCCCTACGAAATCATTTTAACTAAAAAAATGAAAACGATTTTTTAATCAATTTTGGTCGCAACTTGTTGTCATCCACCCTCTCTGCTGCTAAAGTTTTCAGTTCTGGGTTAATAATTCTTTTACGATTTTAACCGAATATTTGATCGAGTCCGATACGATATCGTGTCCGAGGATCATGTAAATTTATTGTTGCGAATCCGTGCGGAGTCGACTGAGCATGACTAAAGAAATCTTGAAATTGATTGAAGTCCATATCAGAACACCATGTCTGCCAAATATTTCTAAGAGTATGAGTATCAACTCCGTTGAATACAGACAATAAATTGCAGTTATCTCTGATGACTTTTGGAACCTGAGTGTAGCGTTGAGTGACATATATCACGTCAGTGTTTTTGTGACGCCCACGGGAAAATATTCTAGCAGGATTTTTTTGTTTATCCAACATTATATCGTCGTATACGACTAAATTGTTAATATCTCCATCAATATCATCAATACTCGGTGCTTCATCGATATCGGTTATAAAATCAATGGCGTTCTCACCCTTAATTTCTGATGCATTCTCGTTAAAATCCTTTAACACTTCATAACATCGTTGATCATCTACGCTAGGGGCAATTAAATACAACTTATCCCACTTCATCCATCTCATTATTAAATTGAGCAACAATTGCGTTTTACCGGATCCAGATGGCCCGATTATAATCATCCGGATAGAGTTTGGTAGCGCTGCATGATGCTTAATTGGTTCTCTTGTTTTAGTCGCTGAAAAATCAATTATATCCATATTTCTATACATAAATTATGGATCTATATTGTGTGAAGTGTAAAACGCGTACTGGCACAGATGATGTGACGACGATTACAACAAAAAATAACCGATCAGCGCTTTCTGGTAAATGCGTGCAATGTGGTACAAAGAAATTTAGATTTGTGTCTATGAGATCTGATTTAAAAAAAAACGAGGAGGTGATATCGCAGCCAAATTGGCAAAGCTCCCTGGAACCCCATGGGCAAAGTACCCCGGAGAAAAGCACCTCCCAGGATATAGCTACTGTGGACCGGGAACCAGACTTGATATCAGACTCAATAATCAAAATCAACCCAACCCCGGTGAAGAACCAATAAACGCCATTGATATGGCCTGTCACCTTCATGATGTTGCTTATAAAAGCAGCAATCTGCAACACAGGCATCTAGCAGATGTGAAATTAATTCATGCGTTAAATGCTATTCCTGATAAATCCTTCAAAGAAAAATTGTCTTCATTTTTGATAAAATCGGCTATGAAAAGTAAATTGATGTTAGGTGCTGGTAATTAATAATATGGAATCAATTTATTATTCTCCGAGGGGATACTGGAGGGGTAACGCTGCAATCAATAAACTCGCTAGAGCTGCAAAAGTGAAAAAAACCACTGCGGCTAATTGGTTATCCAAACAGGCACTATGGCAAATTTATCTACCACCGCCTAAACAAATTCTATTCTCGCATTTTGATGTGACCGCTCCTAATGAAGTTCATCAGGCTGATATATTATTTCTGCCACATGATCGTGGTTACAAATATGCGTTAACCGTAGTTGATATTGCAAGTCGATACAAAGAAGCAGAACCGTTAAAAACAAAATCAGCCACTGAAGTCGCTTCTGCATTTGAAAGGATTTATCGACGAGGTCCTCTGCGTTGGCCAAATCTATTGCAGGTTGATCCTGGCAAGGAATTTCAGGGTGCAGTGTTATCTACAATGAAACATCATAATGTCACCATACGACGAGGGCATACTGCGCTACATCGCGATCAGGCCATTGTAGAACGATTTAATCGGACGATTGCTGAGCGGTTATTTGGATATCAATACGCAAAAGAATTCATTCAAGAAAAGCGATCCAGTGAATGGGTTAAAAGATTACCATCTGTGATTACTGCACTGAATAACGAGATTACTAGAACAATCAACATGAAACCTAGCAACGCGATTAAAAAGAAGTCAATACCCGTACAACCACAAAAAGATTTCCCTAGAAACGCTAGCGTTTCCCAACCAATTCTTGGTAGTAATGTCATTGTGAGGTACTTATACGAACCAGGAGAGCTTGAAGGGGGTAGAAAAAGGGCTACTGATCCTATTTGGAGCGTCACTACGCATAAGATATCTAGTATAACACGATCAACTGGTAGACCTCCAGTCTATAAACTGGATTCAACTGCCCCTCAGCGGGGTTTTACTCGACAACAACTACAAGTGATTCCCGAGGATACTCAATGGCCACCGCATTGTCTTAACTAGCACCGTTGCGTCTATTGCACTCAAGACAAGTCAACATCACATT
Organism: Unio delphinus; assembly: GCA_029339505.1. Lineage (NCBI taxonomy): Eukaryota > Metazoa > Mollusca > Bivalvia > Unionida > Unionidae > Unio > Unio delphinus. Next base: position 608,135 of record JAQISU010000002.1, on the reverse strand, counting down.
ATTTCTGACATGACCGAGATTGTTATTTTTTCTGTCTACGGTGAATTGGCGAGGATCCTTATCCGAATACTGCCAACGCATTATACAATTGCAACTCGCGCAGTGATTATTCTGTTGTTTCTTCAAAGTGATTATTAATTTAGCATCAATATCAAATTCTCGTTGTTTTTTTTGTCCTGTTGTTTGTAACCGGAGAGTTTTTTATCAATAATTTTAACATCAATATCATCCATTGTTGTGTCATTATCATCGAAAACAACTCTTCGAAGTTGATTTATTTTTCGTACTCTGGATACTGCGAGATAGACTAAATTCGACCATTCGATGTGATTATCCACCATCCAAACAATTGTATCCGATATAGTCAATCCCTGTGAAGAGTGTATTGTTGCTGCGTATCCTAGCGTCCGCGGGGATTTATTAGCACGCAATGCATCTTCAACGACATTGATATCAACCAGCACAATATCATTTAATACGAGAATTTGTTTTTCACTCTGTCCTGGAATATCAACTTCAATATTCTGTTTTCGTGTATCCGATGGCCTATAACAAAGGGGTACTGGAAGCGTTGCAAATTTTTCTTTATGCAATTCAAATAACTTCATCTGAAGTGTATCCCTGACTATTTTTCTACTTGCAATGATCAAATCGTTTGGTCTCCACGCTTCCCAGAAATCATTCATTGGGGTTTCTGAAATCACTTCACGCGCTATTTCGCATTGGATTCTATCCGGTTGTAATCTAATTAGCGCTTTGAACTCGCGTAATCGTTCATCAAGTGATCTATAATCAGTGGTGATTTCTTCATAGTAGTCTACAAAACCCTTTAGCCATTCATGTGGAGATGCACCGACAAATGGTGGTGGTTGGCCGTGATCCCCGCACATGACGACTTTTGTGTTTTTGTTTAACAACCACTCAAGAAATGTTTTTAATACATCTAATGACACTGTGCATATTTCATCCCAAATTATGATTTCAGGAATGAATTTATCACCCATACGCTCAGGAGTCCATTTGTCACCTTTCCATCGAAAGAAGCTGTGATAAGTGCAAGCATTTACCCCTCGTTGTATCATCTCTCTGGCGAGTCTATGAGTCGGTGTTAGCACAATCATGTTAGAAACGCTAGCGTTTCCACAACGAAATAATTCAATTGCACGAGTTGTCTTTCCTCACCCACCACAACCGTTTAAATAAACTGTCTTGTATCTACATACTGGATCAGATACCGGTGGTGCATTAGAAAGTTCTGATTGAATTTCAATACGGTTACAACAAAGATATTTATCATCCATGGCAACATCTGCGGATTCACAATACTCATGTAGCATCTCCTTTTTAAATCGCCAACGCCCCCAATTTTCTTCGGGATCTGTGAATGCCGCTACAGCTGATTTGTACTTATTGTGTATATTCATCGAATCAGTGGCCACTCTAACCGCGGTATTAGGAAATCTATTTATCATCGAAAATAGATTAATAGAAGCATAGGCTAACATTGAACTTCTCAAATGTGTGTACTGGGAATTATATCCATCACAGTAGGTAACAACCGTACCTAATTTCTCACCATTGGATAGAAAAGCATCCTTACGGGATACAAGTTTTCCCTGTTTCATTAAATCCGCTACAATAAAATCGTATTCAGCGACATCTATGATCAACCGCGAAGAGTATTTTGCGTTATCGTATCGTCCACCCTGGGTAAATTTACCGATTATTCTTCTTCCGAGATCTTTTGCTTGTTCTTTTTTAATTTCAAATAACTTCTTAGACCAATTTATGATTTCTTCTTCACTGAAATCTGGAAACTGTTTTCGTAGTTCGTTGATTATTCTATCTAGATCGGGTTGTGGTAGCCAAACTTCTTTCTGAGCTCGATAGCATATAATAGCCTCGGAAACAATCAACGATATTAGCATACCACAATCAATCATATATCTCAATAGCACTATTGGCATCCAGCGTTTTTCAGATAGGTGTCTACCGAGCCAAACATAACTACACGGATGTAACCCTGTAGCTAATTCAAATGATATCACACGAGCGAATCCGGTTAAATCAAAATCAGGCAATGGTCCATTAATCGCAACACGAGTCATTTCATGCGTGGGGTGTCCAAATCGTTTGAAGTACTCAGCGCATTCCCCATACCCGAGAAAACTTCCGGGATAACACGCGGATATATCAATTGAAATCATACCATCACGTGAGTATTTCGTATTCCACAGTCCTCCATGACCAAATTCGACGCAACTCAATTTAACATCCTCGAGAAAATCATTTCGTGTTGGACGCCATGAGTTTTTTTCTCTTGCGAAGTGAGCTACCACTGATGGAATAGTAAAACTATCCGTGAGTAGTTTTTCATGGGAATTCTCCGGTGAAAAATCACTAGCGATTTTTCTCATTATGTTATCTAATTCTTCAATGCGATATAATTCACCATTTGGTTTTACAAATTGATCGAATTCTTCATCACTTCTAAGTAACCACACTGACACAGGATCATCCTTACACAACGCATGAATAGCATCAAATAATTTCTCTGCATAGAAAACATCCCCGACGAACTCCTTAGGGATATATTTCACGGTTCGTTCTCGTGGAAATATTGTTACCGCAGGTGTCCACGCGTGTTTGTTATGATCAATAATCTGTATTGGTGCTCCATTTTTGTTATATTTCGGTTCGTATAAAACCTCTCCGGTTATCGTCATAACGGTTATTGGGAATCGTAATGATGTTTCTAATTTAGCTATATCAGAAATCTTTGCACCATGCTGTTTCACTGTCAGTTCCCACTCGGTTATTTTCCTACGTCGCAGATCAGTTAGTTTATTTCCTCGGGATGCATTTGTGAAGTGTTCTATTATTCGTTCTGCTACACAATTAAACCCTGACGAATATTTCATAGGAGCTAGTTTTGCGATATCGGGTTTATCATTTAACGGATATATCCCATAAACCATTGCTGTTACGGGATAAGATCTTTCGTAGTATGGTTTGTCAATGCCGGTTAGAATCCCTGGTTTGGAATCTCTACTCACAATGACAGCTTTTTTATTCTTGAGGATTGGATCAAATTTATCCTTAATAATCCATTTGCCATCGACTTCGATAATGAATTTGATTCGGAAAAAATGCCGTTTTTCCCCAACACGTGAAATTATCACTGCTGCTTTTTCATCAGTCATGGTAGCATCAACAACACCATCAATTCGAAATGTTGACCAACAATAAGATGCTCCATCACGCTTGAATTCATTAAAACAGTCTCTGATTTTACTAATCATGGATTTATCAAGAATTGTATTCTTTGGTGTATTAGAAACTATATCGAGATTGAATTGAGCATCTTTCCAGGGTAATCTCTTGGACGTTTTTTTTGGTCTATCGAGATTAAATCTAGGACTAATTTTCAATAATCTCTTAAACTCTTTCATGTTTCCGTCTATTGGACGTTTTTTGGGTTTATCGAGATTAAATTTAGGATTGATTTTGTTACGTTTTTTGGGTTTATCGAGATTAAATCTAGGATTGATTTTTAATAATCTCTTAAACTCTTTCATGTTTCCGTCTATTGGACGTTTGTTACGTTTTTTTGGTTTATCGAGATTAAATCTAGGATTGATTTTTAATAATCTCTTAAACTCTTTCATGTTTCCGTCTCTTGGACGTTTGTTACGTTTTTTGGGTTTATCGAGATTAAATCTTGGATTGATTTTCAATAATCTCTTAAACTCTTTCATGTTTCCGTCTCTTGGACGTTTTTTGGGTTTATCGAGATTAAATCTAGGATTGATTTTCAATAATCTCTTAAACTCCTTATCAGCATTGAATTCAGCATTTTTCGAAGGCGTTTTCCTTAATTCCTTCATGCTATAATTAAAACAAGCATTTAAATGAAAGATTTTTATATAATGAATCACTGCAAGTGGCTTATGATTGGATCAATAACCCCGTGTAACAAATCATGCAGAAATGAGTTCTGTGGGTATCATATGCAAAGCTTTCGACGTGGAAGCCTTGGTCCGTTACCCTGTATTCTATGTGGAGTTGGGGTCAGGGGAAAATCTCAGTTGTGTCTAAATTGCGGTGGTAAGCGATACAGGGAGTTGAAGCGATATTATGATAAAAGAATAAAAAATGGACAATCAATCAGAAATTTTGACCCTGACACTGACAAAGTCAGTATTCTTGACGCTGACAAAGTCAGTATTCTTGACGCTGACAAAGTCAGTATCCTTGACAGAGTCAAGGATAAAATCATAAGAACTCCTCAAGACTACATCGAAAGATTTATCATTAAACCAAACGATGAATTAGACAAACAATAGTATAATATATAAATGAACCAAGAATTCAGACAACACCCTGTGATCACAAATTATGAAGCATCCAGTGATGGTGTTGTAAGAAACCGCAGACTGAAGAAACCAGTTGGGTGGGATAATGGTATGGGGTATTTGATGTTATTTGCTGGAAAGAAGAAATATTACTGCCATCGTTTCGTGTATGAATGTTTCAATGGATTGATCGAGGATGATTTTGTTATTGATCATATCGATTCTAATCCGAAAAACAATTCTTTATCAAATCTGCAGGCTATCACACAAAGTGAAAATTCCGAACGAGGGGGGACTGGGAAATACTCGAAAAAAGCGAGACCTGTGAAATCTTTGAATACGATAACTAACGAAGAAAAAATATTTCAATCAATGAATGAAGCTAGTAGGCACTTCGATATTTGTATATCCTCAGTACGATTCGTTGCAGAGGGAATAACCAAGACGGCTATTTCAAAAAGGACGGGACAAAAAGTTCAATTTAGTTATGTCTGATGCGTCATATTTTTCATTTAGAAATATATAATTGTTATAGAATAATGAATTCTGAAAACATGAATAGCATTTTATCCGAGATTTCAAAATTGAAAAGTTGGGATAATGAACTATCAGATGGGTTAAATCCTGATCAAATCATGTCTGATTTTCAGGATATAGAATACGGAGTTAACAACAATAAATACATGCTACCAAAGAAGTATGCGCTCATCAAAAGAATTCAGAATTCTATTAAGGACTCTCTCGCATTTTCCAGTGACGTAAGTGTGTTCGCTCCGTTGTATACCATCGTAGAACGAATACGAAAAGAATTGGGGTACGAATACGAATTGAAAAAGGAGGTTAATTCTAAAGTTAGAAACCTACGGGCGTTAATTCAAGAAAATGAAAAATTTTGATTGACCAACCATTTATCATTATTTGATTGACCGACTATTTATCATTATTTGATTGTGACCGTCCCTCAGAGAGATTTTAATTTTTTTTAGCATTTTTTGATTAAAAATGTCAAAATCAGTGAATAAAAAATTGATGGCTGGTTGGTCCGGTATCAAATACACTAAAAAATTCAAAGTGGGGAAACTATCAGTATTATTTATTTTTTATACAATTATGATACTTTCCACATCATTGATAGGATGAAATAACACTTCCATGACCATCCGATGGTGTTAGGTCGGGATTGAAAAATTGTTTTGCAATTGAAAAATTGTTTCTGATTTCAAATAATGGTCAATGAAGCATTAACAACCCGATTGGCTCGTGAACGACTGGATGCAATCAGGAGATTTGTACCAATTCGTGACTCTGTACGGAATAAACTACAACAACGACAGAGTCTTCAGATTGATTTTGCTGCGGGATCCGAAGAATTGTTTAAACCAGTAACAACAGCAACGAAGGGGATAGAGCGTGCTATACTGGGAGATGTTCCCGAGACGGGAAAATCTGTTATTGGTGAACTCGAAAAAATAGCAGCGAAAACTGAACAAACAGAACAGGCCGTACAAAAAATAGAATCAAAAAGAACAGTTGATGGTTTACGCGTGAGATTTAACGAGGAAGGGTTAGCAGCAATTGATAAGACTGATCAACCAGAAATTCCTGCGCTTGTTGTTATGACTTATGAAAACAGAAAAAAAATGTTGAAACCAGAACATTATAAATATGTTAAGAATTTCACTCATTGGGCTGATATATTCTACAAAATCAAAACTAAAAAAAGTCAAATTAAGACAGATAGTGCATCATACAATGAATATATCAAAGCGGTGGATATAGTGTATAAACAATATCAAAAACAAAAACCGCAAAAGCGACAGCAACCTGCAAAGAAAATATCTTTTTCACCTAAAAAACAACAACTACCACCTGATGATGATGATGATTCTCTTGATTATTTACAAAAAGACGATTTAGACGAAATGGAAAAACAGGATGAAGCAACTGGTTATAGCGGAAGCGGATTGCAAGATTCCAGTGAGAATCCAAGGATTTCATGTCCTGGTAGTGTTATCAATGATATATCACGATTAGAAGTTCTTGTAGGAGGTTTCCGAGCTGGAAATAACTCACCGGAAATAATTAATGAAGCAGCTGATATCTGTAGACGGTTATTTGCCGGCGGTATCATGGATATCAAAACCTATCGAGATTTCATTGGCGAGTTAGTGGAGGATTATCACAGTGATTAATCACCGAGACTGAATAAAAACGCTAGCGTTTCCAATTGAAAAATGGTTTCTGATTTCAAATAATGATCATACACTACAATCATGATAAACCAACCCCCGTCTACGTAGTTAATTCACGGTTTCCAGTTTATAGAGCATACTACGGAGATGGTTTAGGCAATACCATTGCAGGGTTATTTGCGAGAATGGCTCCAAAAGTGATGCCGTTAGCTAAACAACTAGGAATGAAAGCCATTGAAGTTATTCGTGATAAGGGTATTGGTGCTGTTGGAGATCTTGCTGGAAAAGCATTTTCAACTGCGAAGAATAAATTAACATCATTAGTGAAATCACGAAGTGATTTACGAAAAAAGAAACCGTTACCATCTACAGCAGAGATGCCTGCAAGTGTTAGTAGAATTATAAATAACGCAGTAGACGAAAAATTAGCGTCGATGGCTTTAACCCCCGACCAAAGCAATATTGCAAATATGATAGCAGGAAGTGGCTTTAAAAAACTACGACGATGAAAATCGTTTATGATTTCACGATTTAGACTCTGATAAATAGAATAAAATGTTCAAAAAATCACATGATCCGGCGTTTGATATAGACGCCCCAGTTGGCAAGGATGATTCTGTACGCGATTATCAATATTACGCCTATCATGCCATAGACTCAAATAGTCGAGCAAGAATTGAACTTCAAGTCCATGATACCAGTAAATACTTTTTGCCCTGTGAAGCGTTTATTGAAGTAGAAGGAGAACTTGTAACAGCTGATGATACTCCTGCTGTACCAGCACCGTATCCAGATGGTACTCAAGTCGGTTTTGTCAATAATGGTATTATGGCGTTTTTTGAGAGTGCTAGATATCTCATTGATGGAAAAGAAATTGAGTCCATAGATCGCGATGTTGATATGGCTACAACAATAATCGGGTTAGCGAGATATTTCGATGATTATACAAGATCAGCAGGACCCTCTATGATGTTTGCAAAAGATGGTAAGAATACCGCTGGAGGAAATCCATTTGTTGTAAGACGACCAAAAAAACGTGATAATAGTGATGCTGATGTCGAGAATATGATTATAAACAACGCCGTTAATTTCAATCTAGGAGCTGCAACACGAAACTCAATGTTGCAAGGATCGCGTAAATCATTTTCATGCGCGATTCCACTGCATCACATATTTGGATTCTGTAGAAACGTCAGAAAAGTTATCTACGGGGCGAAACATACAGTATCGCTTGTACGAAAGAGTGATGATAGTGACGCAATCTGGAGGATTCCAGCAGATGTTGCAAATCCAAATGCTGATGCCGGTAAAGTCAATTTAACAAAAATATCATTGTGGATGCCAGTGTTGACTCCAGCAATCACCGCAGAAGAACGATTACTATCATTTATGGACCAAGGAGGAAAGTCGTTGTTGAGTTGGCTAACCGTGAGTACAGATGTTAAACAATCAAATATCAACGGGTTATTCACGTGGAATCTAGCATCAAAACAAGGCGTTGCTGCGCCACGTCATATATTTATTGCGTTACAGGATAACACACGAGTTGGCGATCAACGTTTCAGTCATATGATATTTGATCAATTAGGTGTGAAAGACGTCTCACTGAGAATAAACGGCCAGCAGGAACCATCTGAGGATATACAACTTAATTACACAGAAAATCATATTGCTCGCGTGTATCATCGTCTGTTGTCATTTATGGCACGCGATCAAAATGTTGATACTGGTTTGCAAATATCACAATTTGATTTTAAAAATCTGTATCCGATCTATTACTTTTCACTGGAACATCTTGATTTAACAAGACAATCTGTTGTTGATATACATTTTAGAGCTAATGTGTCTCGTGGTGCTATTGCTAATTATAGAGCAGTTGCTGTCATTCTCAGTGATAAATCAATGCTACTTGAAGGTGTTGGTGGAAGAATGAGAGTGGTAGATGCCCCAGTGGAAAACATGTAATTGAAATTGTAAACGATTTAGAATCAATCAATTATGTATAATGTCATATAGTGTTATTAGTGTTGCGTTAACTTCCGGTCAATTAAAAAAATTGCAATCGGAATCAGCTAAAAAATGTGGAACCACAATCACGTTGAAACCCAACCAAATGACTGGTGGTGCAAATAAACTATCGCTGACAACTCGTCAAATAAAACATTTCAATGATGCACTTGCAGCCAAAAAAGGTGTTCAGATTACTCTTTCTGCGGCTGCTATCAAAAATATGATTAAAACAGGCGGTATATTTCCGTTGTTAGCTGCGATTCCAGCATTGATTGCAGCGGCTGCCCCAGCGGTGGCTAAAGCAGCGGCGTTAGGAGCCGTTGGTACTGCAGCAGGAATGGCACTAAAGAAGGCAACTGGGAAAGGATATAAAAAAAAGGGAAAGGGTCTAAGACTACCAGGAACCCCGTATTCGTGGTACAGCGGAAAGGGTCTAAGACTACCAGGAACCCCGTATTCGTGGTACAGCGGAAAGGGTCTAAGACTACCAGGAACGATTTATTAATTGAGGAATCGAAGATTCCTATGTCCAATTTTGATTTAATGGATGCTGCTAAAAAACTCGCGATTAAAAACTTTAGAGGTGTCTTTATGAAAGACCAATTACCACATCAACCAAACAGCGTTGAAACCGGAATCATTAATTTAGATAACAGCACCGGACCTGGTACTCACTGGGTTGCATACGCTATTGATCCACGTGGGATTGTCTATTTTGATTCATATGGATTAGCCCCACCAAAAGAGTTTATGCGGTATATAAAAACCCTTCCAATGAAGACTTGGTATTCTACGCTACCAACACAAACGATGATTGACCCACCAATATGCGGCAGCGAAGTATTAAATGTCCTTGACGCTATTTCTAACTCCTTGAGTAACCCAAGCGGAAAACCACCACATGTTGTCGTTAATGAATACACTAGTAATCGCTGGAGAAAATCGAAGATTTTTCGACGAAGTCGTCAAAAACGATTTTAGAGAGAGAAAGAGTTTTACAATAACATGATTGATATTTGGGGGAGATCTTTGAAACCCAAACCCGATGGCACTGCACCACCTGATTCTGTCAAGGATGTAAAAAAACTAATCAAAGATGAAATAGCTGAGACGTTGAACTTAACAAATGTTGATCCTAATGAAATAGTTGCATTTCAAGACAAACAGGGTAAATTGAAATCCAGTGATGTGTCATTGAATGATATTTTAGTTAAACAACAAAACGCAATCGAGAACACCGTTGCGTTATTTTCCGATCAGGGTAAATTGAAAACCAGTAATATTTCTCTGGATGATATTTTAGTTAAACAACAAAACGCAATCGAGAACACCGTTGCGTTATTTTCCGATCAGGGTAAATTGAAAACCAGTAATATTTCTCTGGATGATATTTTGGTTAAACAACAAAACGCAATCGAGGATACTATCGCGTTATTTTCCGATCAGGGTAAACTCAAACCGGGTGTACTCGTTTCGACGATTACAGATCGATTAAAAACTCTAAACGATGAGTTAAACAATTCTGTGTTTGTACTAACAACACTTGAATCTAGAATTGAAGAAAACGGAAAACAGTTTTCAGTTTTTCGTAGAAATATCATTGATAAATTTATTGGAACCCAGTTGGATAAAATTGAAATAAAACTCCCTGATATTAAAAAATCCATCGATGAGACGAAAACTTTCATCGAAGCCGTCAAAGGTGATTTTTCGAGGATGATAATAATCATTGAAAAAACAAAAATTCCTCATGAGAAAACCAATAACGTAGTATATACAATCCAACACGGATCATTTGAGTGGACACCTACAAACAACAAATTAGATATCACTGCAACCGTTAAAGGTATTTATCGATTAACACTAGTAACACCATTAACTCAATTTAATATATCATCGTCGAGTTCATCCGGGGTCAACAATACGATTTCAACGATCATCGACAAGGATAAAACTGAAAAGTTCACTATAACATATACTGATAAAAGTTTGATTGGGGTTTCAGTAACCTGGTATGTTGAATTCGTAGCGGATTTAAGTAAATAAATTGAAAGGATTTCACAATTGAAAACGCTAGTGTTTTTAAAATAAAAATGATTTCATCAACTCAATGTCGCTATGATCAGGTCAGAGAATTTCAGAATAGACTCAAAACCCTCACTGAGGAGTATCAAATAAAAATAAAAAAATACCGACGAAGAATCACCGCAATTGATGTTATTGTGTACTCGGTGTCAAGCGTTCTCACTGGTGCCGGAATAATACTAGCATCTGTTACAATGATTGCCCCGGTCGTAGTTCCAATTTGCATTTCTGCGGTGGCTACAATCGGGGGTATATCAACCGGGATAGCAAAAAAGATATCATCATGCAGCCAGAGTAAACTGCAGAATTACTTACTTCAATTTCATATTGCATCAACCGCATACTCGCAATTATCATTGATGATATCGTCGTCACTCGATAATACGATTATATCAGATAGTGAATTCTCAGCGATGGTCAGTATTTTTGATTCCGCCATATCGAAATTAGAGCGACAACATGAGTATAATAACAATGACAACACCGATGGAATCAGAAAACACGAACCCAAAAAACAAAATGATCTCAATAATATCAACATTACCAGATTGTGAGTTCTCAGTGATGGTCAGTATTTATGATTCATCGATACCAAAATTAGAAATAAATCATGAGTATAATAACAATGACGACACCGATGGAATTACTTCAACGAGTAGTGGAGAACACGAACCCAGTACAAACAAGCATGATATCAATAACATCAACGAATCCAGAATTCAGTGTGAATTTCCCCTCTCCGGTCCCAGTGAAGGAGATAGCGCTAGCAAAACTACGAATGTATCACAGTTGGCCTAATATCAGATCAAAATCATTTGGTGGTCAACAACCCAATAATTCTTTAGTGTTTGCGAATAAGAATAAACCCGACGGAACCCCAGACTGGAACGTCGTTTCGATACCAACAGGGTCATACCAAATCGAACAAATCAATGATGAATTCGCGCGTAGAATAAAATCGATTACTGGAGTAGAGTCAAAAATCGCTATAACAGTTCATGAACCGACGCTATCATCCGCAATTGAGATAAACACAGAAGGATACGTCGTAGATATCTATCAAAGTTCTATTAGAACCGTACTAGGATGGCATGAATTACCACCCCAGAGTAAAACTCTGGAGGAAACCGTTAATTTACCCGAACCACAAAAAAATGATTATATCACCGACAGAATAAAACCCGATAATCCAATAAAAAGCTATAGCTATTACAATAAATTTAATGTTTTTAATGTATTGAAAAATCCCATCGTTAAGAAAGATTTATACTTAATTCGACAGGATAAAGTCACTGAAAATTTCACAGCGTTCAATAACGATATTTCGTTGTTGTTAATATCTCTTAAATCCGGCTCTCTCACCCGAGATGAATTTATCAGCGTCGTAGAAACATGCAACAAAATCATCAATGATATGGAAACATTTAATTCACAAATTATTCAAGAGATATTAGGTGACAATAGCCCTGAAACAAAGAATTTATTTGCAGATGAATATAAAATCCGCGTTGAAGATATTCCAACATTCAAACTACCAGGATATAACGTACCAGAACTAAAAAAACTTCTCAGTGATGCCATCGATGTTGGTTTTAAAATAATTCATGATACATGGAGAAAAACAACATCATCGGAAATAAAAATCCTCAAACACAATAATGACCCAGACGGTGGCGGCAGGCATATCGCTCCGTTCAACGTGAATATATCCTCGGTGATTGCGCTTAATTTAGTGTGTGATGTTATCGAAGGAAGCTATCAAATTAATCTCGAACGATCAAATCAAGCTCAGCAAGGATATATTCTTTATTCATTTGCACCAACAGCTCCTCCAGGATTCCTAATTATTGAAAACCCAATTAATCCTGTCTATATGCGATGCCATAATAATTCATTAACCAGAATTAATTTCAAACTCACCGACCAGTCAAATAATCTGATTGATTTACAAGAAGAGGTGTTAGCGATTAGTCTGTTTGTGAAATCCTAAAGACTCGATCAAATTATTTATTATTTTTGTTAACCCAGAACTGAAAACTTTAGCAGCAGAGAGGGTGGATGACAACAAGTTGCGACCAAAATTGATTAAAAAATCGTTTTCATTTTTTTAGTTAAAATGATTTCGTAGGGAGATTTCAATCAATTTTTTGTCTGAAAACGTTGTAGGGTTCGCCTTTTTTTGGTTAAAATAAGATTATAAGACGGCTCGTTTTAGGATTTCAATCAAATTTTGTCTAAAAACGTTGTAAGATTCACCCTCTCTGCTGCTCGTACGCAAGGTGCAGTAAATAAACTTTTGACAAACAAAGAATTGTAAAGGCTGAATAATACCAAATATCCAATTTCTGTAATATATTTTAATTATCTTTTCTTGACTGCATCCTTTTAAGAAAACTAAGTTCAACATGGGTGTACTAGTTCTCTCTTTAACATCATTATCTACCTGATATCAAGAGAGAGAGAGAGAGAGAGAGAGAGAGAGAGAGAGAGAGAGAGAGAGAGAGAGAGAGTTTAAATCAGATTCCAGCACTATTGTCAAGGATTGAGGAAAATAATCAATGGGACACATGTTGCCTCAAACTGGTGGTAGGAGTAAGGCACTAGAAGTTGTCTTATAATATTTAGGATGTCAATACAGCAGACTGACAGCTTTATTCTTGCAGTTAAAATCTTTTCATTTTATGATTCACTGAAATTTTCAGTTGGAAATTTACACAGAAAGTCTACTTATGGTATGACAAATGAAATATGGCACGGTAGTCAAGTCCCACACAGACGAATATTTTCCTACGGATTGGCACATCAAGGATAATGCAGCTGTCTGATGTTCCTTAGGGCCAAACAATATATTTAAAAGGAAATCCATTTTTTCAGAATGAATCAGTATACAATTTACAATCAAGCAATGTAAAGATAAAAAAATGTGTTACCTTACCAGTTAATGGCGAGATATATCAATCAGATTTTGGTGCTTGCTGCGTATCAAAGAGTTAGATATGCGTTAAGGTCTTCTAATAACGTTCTCAAACTCCTGTGTCTTCTATGTCAGTTGCGGTATTGTATCGAGTCACTGTGACAGCTGTATTATAAGTCAAACGTTTGTACGTTTATATGTAACGAGTTACCTTGACGCCTGAATGCGTAGAAAGGTAGCAACATCAATGTTGACAATGTTAAGATTATGATAATGGTGTTTTGTTTTGTTTCGTTGTTGTCAGATATCAGCTAACATTGGCTACGGCATTAAACTGACAACGTTATCATGTTTAACATTTTCACCCTGATATATTAGGAATACTTCCTGTAAATGTTTCTTAGCGTCACATATCTTATACATCAGTTGCGTTTTTAATCGCAACTTCGAGATAGAATTTGCCGAGGGTTCATGGTGTTCCCCTTCCGTCTGTACAGCTATTTTCATGGCATATGGCATCACAGTAAGGTGTTTCTGCGCCTCGACATATATTTGTTTTGCTGCAAAATATTACGCGATTAAATTCACAAACTCGGATTCATATAATATTTGACCAACTGGGTGTTTCTAAAATATCGTTTAGAATAAACTGTCAACAAAGAACCATCTGAGGATATTTTACCTAATTACGACCAAACCAAATAGCACGCGCATATCATCATTTGCTGACATTTATTGGGACGTGATCTTATTATAGATACTGGTCTGCAAATTTTTACAATTATATCTTAGAAACCGATATCCGATTAATTACTTTTCACTAGAACATCTTTATTTAACCAGACAGAGTGTCGTTGACATACACTTCAGAGCTCGTGTAGATCGGTGGGCTTTCGCCAAGTACAGAGCAAATGTCGTCATACTCAGCGACTAATCGATGTTACTCGAGGGTGTTGGTGGACAAATGGGGGTTATTGATGCACCAGTGGAAACTATGTAACACAATTAGATCATTCGTATTATTATAAATATCGTATAGTCAAATTAATGTTACTCTGACTCCTGGTCAGATTACAAAGTTGCAGTCAGATTCAGCTAAAAGGATGGGAACTACAATATCGTTAAAACACATCACTGGTGGTCAGAATAAACTATCGCTGACAGTACGTCAGATTAAGCATTTAAATGATGCAAAAAATGGTGCTCAAGTTACGCTCTTTCCGGACGCGATCAAAGACAATTAAATCAGGTGGTATATGTCCACAAATCGCGGCTATACCAGCATGGATTTCCTCGGCAGCCGCTGCAATCAGGAAAGCTGCGGCGTTAGGTTCAGTCGGAACAGCGACAGGAATGGCACTACAGAAAGTAACGCGGAAAGGATACAAAAAAGGGAATTGGTCTTAGGTTACCAGGAACTCCGTATTCATGGTACAGCGGAAGCGGACTGAGATTGCCAGGGATGATTAATAACACCATTGCCAAATTTTGATTTAATCGATGCTGATAAAAGTTAAGAATAAAAAACTTGAGAGGTATATTTATGCGAGATCAATTACCAAAATACTCGAACAAGTTTGAAACAGGTCTTATTAATCACGATAACAGCACTGGACCTTGAATTCACTGTAATGCATACGCGATTGATCCAAGTGGAATCATTTATTTGGATTCCTTTGGGTTAGCCAGC
Source organism: Unio delphinus (assembly GCA_029339505.1). Taxonomy (NCBI): domain Eukaryota; kingdom Metazoa; phylum Mollusca; class Bivalvia; order Unionida; family Unionidae; genus Unio; species Unio delphinus. The sequence continues at coordinate 592,889 of JAQISU010000002.1, read as the reverse complement.
AACGGAATTTATGTATTATACACACCGATTAAAAATTCCTCACAAAATGAGGCTTTGTTATTCAATGCTACCAACACAGAAAATAAGCGACCCACCAATATGCGTCCGTACAGTAAAAAATGTCATTGATGCTGTATCAAAATCAATCAAACCATCCAAAAAACCGTACACGAATAATCACTTTTTAGAGAGATCTTAAAATATTTACGCGAGATCTCTCTCAACAAACAAACCCACCGCTGAAATATCGGCAATAAAAGGTGTAACTTTTTTATATCAAGAATGAAATATCCGAATTGTTAAATCTTGCACGTGTGGATCCATACGAAAACGAGTAATGTTTCCTTGAACGACATTATAGTTAAAATTTAATGGAGTAACCGAAAACTCCATAGCATTATTTCATCCCAGTGTTACGACTTAACCAGGTGTTCCTTTTCCAACTGTGTTAGATAATATTAATGATCGAGTACAAAAATCACTTGGTGAACCAACATCTGACACCGACGCGATAATAAAAAGCTATGTAGATGCCGTAGACAATATAATATCAACGTTGCCAAACGAGTATGATGCTCATGTAACCATGTCTTTTGCAAATCTTTCGAAACATCGATGAAACCGCGAATACTGTTTTTTGGAAAACCGCCGGTGGTCTCCATTAAACTTTTTAAAATCAAGACAAGCATCGACACGATTAAACAAACACATGATAATATCCTTAGAGATTTATTTTCCTGCTGTCGCTGAAAAACTTGATGGGATTAAAATACCACATCAACAAAATATCAATACCGTGCACTAGATACAACATGGACACCTCGAAATAACATTATTTCAATTACTGCCGAGGTCCTGGGTATATATATATATATATGTTTTATCTAATTGATTCTTTGTCTCGATTCTTACTCGAAAATCTTGATGTATAATCTTCAGGGGTTCTTATAGCTATAGATTAACCCTAATTTCACCGCTACAGTTTAATATAGCATCAAGTTCATCTACGGGCGTTGGTAGCGTAAAGGGTGTGCCGAAACATTAGTATTGGTAATTTAACATCAGTGTCACTCACATGGTATGCATAATTTGTAATTGATTTAAGTAAATAATATAACGAATGTCCAGCAGTATTGATGTGATCAAGTGCGTGAATTGCAAACAAAACTAAAAAATCTCATAGACGTGTATCAGGTAAAACTAATTTTATTGCTGGAAGGGGTATATTACTCTCATCGGTAACAATTACTGCACCTGTAATTGTCACACTTTGTGTTTCAGCGGCAACTAGAATTACAGGGGTTGCTAATATAATTGCAAAACAATTAGCCACTTGTAGTCAGAATAAACTACATGATTATATAATTAAATTACATACCGCTAATGCCGCATATTCCCAATTATCTTCGTGGATATCATCCACCCTCGACAACACTATACTATCAGATAACGGGTTCTCGGCGATGCTTAAGATATATGATACAGCGATATTAAAATTAAAAAAGCATAATAATATCTTTGATGGAATCAAGGGAGCTACTGCAACATATAGCCGCGAATGCAACCCCGCCAAGGACAACCATGATCTCAATAACATCAACTAACCCTGAATTCAGCGTGAACTTTCCAATGAAAATTCAGGTAAAGGAAATCGCGCGTGCAAAATTACGAGTATATTACAGCTGGCCCAACATCAGCTCAAAATCATTTGGATGTCAGCAGACGAATAGTTATTTGGTGTTTTACAAATAAAGATGATACCGAAAAAGAAGTAGATATAGAAATTATATCATTGGTATTTTCGTAGTTCATAATATAATAAATTTAACTTTAAATAAAAATAATAAGATATATTGACAGCACAATCTCCACTCGTGTTAAGGTGCCTTAGGACATTTTAGCACGCTTAGAGATGTACACAAGACAACACAAACCATATGAATTCCAATGGTGCATTATGATATCTTAGTAGGCTCAGGAGCAGCACCCGACACACAGCCTCATATGTGTCCCCTAGCACGTCAAACAACTGTGTCCGCGCAACAGGTTGTGGTTTGGTGAATGACGACACACAGTACATTAATATACAGTAAACCTTAATTTAGGACGGCACAACATTAACGGAGGCCATTCTCTTCATTCAGCAGATTTGTTTGCACACTCTCCCCCGAAATCAATCCCGGGAATACAAAATAGCACCAAACGGTGATGACGGCGTGGGAGAGTGTATATTTCTTCTGTTGAACTTCGAGCTTTGGGTCGGACCCCTACTTATTTAGAGCGGCCGCTATTACGCAACCGTCGACAATATGCCTGTTACGCGGTTCGAACCTCTGATTGTTGGTACGATAGTCATACGCTCTACCATTTGCACCACGAAACTTTCTTATATATATATATATATATATATATATATATATATATATATATATATATATATATATACACATATATATATATATTAAATTATTATATAATGTAAATAATAACCTTTAAAACGCATACATTAGTTTTAGATAGCGAAAAGATAATACAGTCCTCACACACATACAGTAGTTTTAGATTGCAAAATCAAAACACAACTTGAATTCATTACTACTTAACAGGTCAGATTATTTGACAAAAATATGTAACGATTTTTAAAAAAAAACACACTACGAAATCTCTGAGAAGGAGGAGTAACTATATCAGCCTTATACATAAGCGTTGGAGTCATCTCCCTTCGATTTAGATATATTCAAACCGAATTATTTTCTGAATTGTTTTCGAAAAGGCCGATTTATATACATTTCCGCGACATATTGAATCGAGGGCATGCACATATCGAACTACCTGCTGCATTCATTGATTGAAATATATTTTTTTCCTCACCCGTCTCAGCAATTACTGATTTTACACGTCTTTTTCCAAAACCAGGTTAAACCACGTTAAATATTTTGACTTTGTGTGATAGCTTGAAGGTTACATAAAGAATTATTTTCGGGATATGCATTAATGTGATCAATTACAAGACCATGCTCCTTCAAGAAACAATCATATACGAATATATGACATAGATAATCTTTCTTTCCAACAGTAACCATTAAATAAACCTGATTATTGACAAGTTTCCTACCATACCATCACGAGATACTTCATAATTCTTTATATATATATATATATATATATATATATATATATATATATATATATATATATATATATATATATATATACATATGTTTTATTCAATTGATTCTTTGTCTCGATTCTTACTCGAAAATCTTGATATATAATCTTCAGGGGTTCTTATAACTCTTTCATTATCTATATTTTAATCATAATACCGTTTAAGTTCTCTATATCGATTACCGCCGCATTGCAGGTACAGTGATGTTCCAACAACATTCCTTACACAATTTTGGACCTAAACTTTATCGACGCACACTTTGTAAACAATATTAACAGAATTAGTTTTTGCAGGATTTGTTGCAAAGAGTTACTGATCCTATCATCAGCCATTTGCAATGGTTCATTTTTTAAAATACTTTTAATTTAAATACTTTTGATTATAGTTTGGAGGAGTTTAAGAGATTATCTAAAATCAAACCTAGGAAAACTTATAGATTTATACTCGATAGTGTCTCTATTGACTTACCAATGAAGGGTCTAGAGCAGAAAAAAATTATAAGATTCTCATTCGTCCACAAACACACTCAGGAAACATATATTTATCGCTGAGCAGGGCCGACTCTAGGAAGTGCGGGTCCCCATTGGAAACATGATGGCGGGGCCCCCCCATTTATGAAGTTATGATAATAATACTATAGATAATAGCAGTATAGATATCCAGTGGGTTGAAAAAGTATTTGCCTCCTCAATATTTTTCCATTGACTCCAATAGAATCCAGCTCTCACTCCACCAAGCGTAATTAACGTTAACTCATCCTATTTGTTCTTATAAATTGTGGTTCTATTTAATAAGTTTATTTTATATTATTTTAGGTACGATTAAATGCACGACTCTGCTTCATTTTGCATAGGGGTCATAAAATTGCAAAAGTTATTTGTTATTTACACTTTATTCAATGGCAGTAAAACAAATTTCACTGAGTATTTCAAGTGAAGAATAAAGGTCTGTTATATGTTATTCATCCCCACCCCTCTATTGCTATTCCAATAGTAGCTGGGGGATGAACACTTTTGCAATTTGTGATCCAGATGCAAAATATAGCATAGTGGTATTTTTCAGTTATGCCTGATATAATATACTGACCACCGAAGTCTTGAATCATTAAACAGCACTACAATTTATATGGCTAAACAGATTATGATGAAGTTACACTTGATACAGTGAGAGCTGTTTTCTATAGGAATCATTGAAAAAATGTTGAGGGGGCCAACACTTTTGCAACCCACTGCACTTGGCAAGCAGAAGTGCAAGACAGGTGATTCATCAGGCCCAGTCTAGGAGACAGCATGTCAATCTGCAAATTATGAACCTAAATTAAACTGTCTAAACAAATACAAAGATACTATATTGTCTTTATTTGATTTATTAATTAATATGTTCTAGTCACTGGGAACCTTATACATTTATATTCAACTCAATATATGGAAATATGGAACTTATCACTTAAGAAAAGCACAGCAACTAATATCCTTAATACATTAAGCTTTCAAAAGCTAATTGTTCTTGCTTTTTTCATTGCAAAGTCTTTCAGGATTTCCTCAAAGCTCAATTCTCTGGCCACATCACACTGTAACTGTAACTGTAACTGGGATGGTAAGGTAAATTCTAAGTGCCACAAAAAGATTTGGAAAGGCTGTAGACCTGTTATTGCAAGCTAGAAACTCGAGCATTTTTGCAGGATTTTGTAACAGCTCTAAAGGGAGAATTGGCTTTATTGCTTCTATCTCATCACAAAGCATGAAACCATCAATATCAGCCATCTTCGTTGTTGTAACTCCATCTGCTGCATTGTCAGCATGAACTAATTTGGAATCAGTTAAGGCGATTTCCAAATCTGCAGCACATTTCCTTACGTCTTCCTTGGGCATATCCTTAAAATTGCACAAGAATCCAAACAACTCATAGTGCTTTGTCAGCTGTTCATCAGGGATTAATTCACAACCTTTAGGATTCGTTCGTTAACCGTATCATAGTCGGTACTTTGCAGTACTGACAGGGATGCGTATAAACCGGGCTTTGCCAAAAATAAATTGCAGACTGTAATAATTTGGTCCAATGCTCTCTTGGTCACTTCAAAGTTTCAGTAATTTGTTTCAAAATGAGGAAAACATTTGTTTACTTCTTTTCCTCTAAATTGGGGGTACTTACCTAATATTCTTAGTAACATCAACACTTTAATTTATATCTGAAATTAGAATGGGCTTATCATTTGCCATATCTAATTTTCTTAATCTTAACTGATATTCAATCTCTTTTTTCTCTCTTTGCATTTGCATCATCTGTATATTTTCCTCTCTCTCTCTCTCTCTCTCTCTCCTTTTTCTTCAATTGCAACTGATTTTGTTCTCTTCTTTTTCTCTATCTCTGTCTCTGGCTCTATTTACTTTTTCAAATTGCAACTGCCTTTGTTTCTCTCTCCTCATTCTACAATTGCAATTGCATTTGTTTTTTCTGGTACTGCATTTGGCTTTCTCTTTCTGAAGTTCAAGCTCTCTTAACTCTTGTATTTTAACTTTAAATCCTTTAGTTTTATGTCAGTGTCTGATATAGACTTACCAATCATAACCAAAGCATTTTTTCCAACCAAATACGGGACCAAAATAGTTATATTTCTTGCTTCTTTAAAGAAGAATGTGCATCAGAAAGATAATATTTTCTGGCACGCTAAATCAGTTCGTCTTTTTGCAAACAGGCTAACTGCTCATGCAATTTGCAAACATGATCTATCCCGCTTTGAATGGCTTTGTAAAAATGAATGTAGATTTCAGTAAAGGTTTCTAAAATGTGAAATAACACATCGGATTTTAAACTCCATAAACCAGGGAAATTAAATTTCACAAACAAGGTTTTCTGAAATATGTTAGCCAAAATTCGTATCCCATGTACGCGTGTACCCAATTTTCTGGTACGAGTCTTTCCTCTAAACATTTAATATAAAAGAGTGAAGGCATCAATCGTTGTAAAATTAAAAAAGTATTGTTTCCAAAAGAAACAATAGTGAAAAAAGTGAGTAAAAGGAACTTACGGTATTGCGTATGAAATCCAAAAATAATTCAAGAATTTAAAACACAAAATCTATCAATGAAACGTTCTAAGTGAATCACTTATTCAGCGTATATTGCTGTCAGCAGTCTCTTGTTGAATCATTACACATATTATTCCAGCGCTTGAAGCCTGTATAATTTCCAAGAAATCACTTTGTCCAGGTAAAATAACTCACTTGAAATTGAATAATTTGAATTAAATAATATGACGTCTCAAGTGAAGGTCAGCAACTAGATACAATGTTTCTATTAATAGTTTCTTACATGAAAATGAAGAAAAAAATCAGTGTGGAAAAACAGAACTGAACTTAATTCTGGAAAATAGCATATCCAATAAATAATATTACATATCAACATGTAATGGAATTAAAAAAAATAAAACTCAGAGACACAAAATTAAATTAAATATACATACCACGACAAAATTTCAGTAATGTGCTACCTAATTATTGAAGCATAAACAGGCCACCAAAAATGTGGAAGAGGTACCACGTTTTAATTGTAAAATACTTGGTCACTTTTCAAGGGATGCCCATCGAATCCTAGTATTGCATGTCCCAAAAAAAACCACAATTGCAATAGTTCGTACCCTCATGAGTAAAAATCGACCCCCAGGAGCAAAGACTAATTCTTTAAACTAAAGGGGGTTTCTCTAGTGGCAACGGAACTACCCAAACTGGTTTCGACAGGAATTCCAGAAATGAAACAATAATTCTAATGACGACGAATTCCCAGAAGCAATTGGGTTTACATTGAGGAAAATATTGAAGGAGTCAATCTAACTTTCACGGCAGACACAAGCACAATACGTACTATTATCTCAGACAGAATAGACTCAGAACAAGTCCCCAGGTTTTGCAAATCAATCAGTTTAGCTGATGTGACGGGCAATCCTTTGAGATAATATGGAAAATGAATGTTCATAATTGAAATAATCTCACTGAAGTTAGACAAAAACGTCATAGCTGCAGAAGGTGAAGATGACGGATATTTAGTGTGCTATCGGATCTATTCCAGCAACAGGAAGGGAGCAGTTGATTTGTGCAAATAAAGCTTTCTATAAAAAAGAACACACAAGCGTCTCAGAGACTTCTAATTAGATTGTTATCATTTTTTGAGGTGTCCTCGTTCAGCCTCTCTGCTGTCATGTGTGTAAAAGCGCATTCATATGGCGTAATTAAATCATTGTTATTGATATAATAATGAGCGATTCGATTATACGCTAATAATGGAAACTCGCAAAGTTAAAAAAAACAACTACAAAAACACCCTGAATAAAACAACTACAAGATCGTCAGGAGTCCCAGGTGGAATTTACAGAGGCTACAGCACAGTTATTTAAACCAATTGTCAAATCTGGTTAAACAACGCGTGCGATTGAATTATTTCGGAATTTTGATACGGTTGGTTTGACGCTTACCAGAGAAATGAAAGAATGAGGAGTTAAACTCATTACAGTTTTTTTCACTGGAACGGTAGATGAATAGACCCCTCAGAGAATAGGCGAAACAATATTCCTAAAATTATTATTTGGGATGAAATATGCACATTATATATAAATGTGTTAAATATTTATTGATTGGTTATTGACTCAAAATACTGATGTAATAATGTGCTGTGATCCTGGTCAGCCACCATCTTTGCTTGGATCATCTCCGCATGAATTTCCGAAAATGTTTGCTGATTATCATAATTGATGACTACCGAGTGCTTGATCCAAAATTAAGGGAGTTTAAACAATTAATCAGACAACAATCAGATAAAATTCAATGTGAAATAATGCGTGATTGATTGAATGATCGATTGATTGTTTTTTAAATGTCGCACCAGCACTTTTAGGCTATTTAGCGCCATACAATAGAGTATATGTATAAACGTTTACAAATGGTAATACGTTTGGTATTGACCATCGACATAACAAAAACAGTTCAAAGTAAAACAGTAAGATGGTTACAAAAATATAAAGCTTCCCGATACAAGGGAGATGTAAATGGCGTATGTTAATGAAAACAGATAAAAAGATATCGCAAGTAAGGGGCGGTATTTACATTACATAAAAATGCTTTAGGTGATGGCATAAAAGTTATAGCTTAGAATAAAGGTTTACTTCTTTCAGGAAATCAATAATACAAGTAATGTTTCTTGTATCAACACGTTCCTTTATGTCATTCACATTACTAATCACGCGTAGGCTGCAGGTCTAAATACTATATCATAGAATGCTTAACAGTGAATAATTCATTGAAAGTACCGTAGTAACGTACTGAGGTGGATCTTCACCTTTAGTATGTAGGAGTGGGTTATATACGTATGACCAATTTGAATTCTTGCAATGAATACCTTTTCCTGACGGATTTTATTGTAGGATGGAGTTCATTCTCTCAGAGTTGGTTTGATGGCTTGAAATTTGTTATTCACTTACCCCTAGGGGTTCTGGGTTCTAGAGTTGGCCCGACGTTCATGACTATATATCGTAAGAGGTGACTAAGAAGATACAATCTGTTTGCCATGGGTTGCGTCTCGTATTGGTGGAGGAAAGGATTCTGGTAGTTGAGCAGAGGCTTTCCGATGAAATACACTGCTTTGGCCTCTACTCCTCCTAGACGTGTGATCGGGATGGGCCCGGTCTCGACAAATTGGCTGGTCAAGCCGAGCCCTAAGTTGTCTTTATTTACGTGCTCACCTTCTTTATCTTTCTTCTGGTGTCTCGATTTCCCATACCGTCTATAACTTTATCTTTCCCGTTCCCATGTCTTAAAAGATTTCCTAGAGGGCGGCGGTTTTAACAGATCAGTTAGGAGGTAGAGTTAACGACCCGAGAAGGTGGTGACTTCACGGGTCAATCATAGGTAATTGTATCGACTGAGTATACTGTGTATCCCTGGCACTTGAAAGGTGTCCCCTTGTTGTGCTCTCTGGTTGGCTAGGGCAGGGGAGCTGAATGTTAAAAAACCCATCATTTTCCATCCAAAGAAATCAACTGAAATGAACGAAAACTCACTCTGTGTGGTCATTCCACGATTCATGGTTATACAGTCAAAAGATGCCACAAAACCTCTGACAGCACTGTTTCCTTTTGTTATTGAAAAACACTATAACTGGATCTATCCGCTAACCAAAACGTGTTAAATAATTCTGAAATATGGTTGCCTTCTTGTCTAGTTCACACGACACTCAATACGTTCAAAGGCGTGATACGTTGTCCTGACTTAGCTGGAGTCAGCAACACGGGTTACATTGACGGGATGAAACATAAAGTTGTCACTGCAGTCCGTAGAATACGTATTAAACGTAATGACAATCTGCAAGACACTAGCGCCATTGTACTCACCTTCAACAATCCAAAAATACCCTAAGTGATCAAAGTTGGATTTTTGCAAGTGAATGTCGAGATATGCATCATGAAGACAGCTCATAAAAGTAAAAAAGAGTGGCCGATGCGGAGACGATTCTCATCAGGAATCGGAGTATTTAGTGACTCCGAATTGTGTCAACTGCGGAACAGATGATCACGCCCATTCCAAGGATTGTTATAATTGGAAACAGGACTAGTAGATTCAGACGGTAAAATAAACATCTAAGATTCCATATCCAGAGGCCAGAGGAGCTCGTATAGGCAAAAACATCCCTTCACTGCCCATCCATATCTACTGTTGTGCAAACCAATCTTTAAACAGCAACTAACGCTCAAACAAATACAGATGCACCCGATTCAACATCAAGCACTACCAGGCCCCATTACCAACCACAGAAAAATACGACGTCTACTCAAACAACTTTCAATAAAACCCCAGAATCGAAATCACCAAGGCATATAAAAAATCACAAGGAAAGAAGGAGCAAAAGGGGTCTGACGACGACATCAAGCTCTCTAACAGGTTTGGAGATATTGAAAGCATGGATGCAGACAAACCTTCTCCATGTACTAAAGGTTCCTCTAAACCTATCAATAACAAATACACCCCCGTATTTCCTCCAGAGTAATAACCACACAGATTGCATCAACAAAATGTCTAGCCTAACTAAAAAATCTCCAACGGGAACCTATAATGAAGAACACCATCATACAATGGAACTGTCGAGGACTTAAAGCAAACTGCAATGTTATTATTCTTTTTTTAAACGAACATATGATCCTTTAGTACTATGCCTTCAGGAAACATTCTTGAAAGACACGGATACCATCACACTTAAAATATATTCTCAGTTTAACACCTATTTCAAAATGTTAAACCTTAGAAGGAGTTTTGTAGTTATGAACAATAGAGCCCCTCATAGTAAAATGACTCTAAACACAAATTTGCAGGCATTGCTGTAAGTGTCACTCTACATCGAATGATTACTTTTTTGTTCTATTTACATACCACCAAGCACCAACCTAGCACCAAACGAATTAGACAAACTTGTTCAACAACCTTACGCGCCCTTCGTTTTACTCGGGGATTGTAATAATCATGACATTCAGTGGTGATCATATCACATCAGTGACAGAGGACACAAAGAAGAAGAATTTATTTATAGACACGACGTATCTCTATATCACACTAAATCACCGTCATATTTACACACAGGAACGGGTACATACACGTGCATAGATTTGACAATTTGCTCTCCTTCGATGATTTTGGACTATGAATGCAAGGTCAAATTCCAATCTCCATTGAAAATATAAGCTATACAAATAAATGTTGACGCAGTTCCACAATGGAATTTAAAGACGGCCAACTAGGATACGTTTGAAACACTCCGTACAAATAGACTTAATCAGGATACAGGATTGAACGTAAATGACCCTATTCAACATTTTTCGTCCATTCTAATCGAGATTGCAGAATAATTATTTCCAAAGTCCTCAGCGAACTGTAAATAAAACCAAACACATTGGTTAATTAATGGATGTAGAGAAGCCACTAGACATTGCCAAGAAGCATTGGAAACATTTAACAATCGACCAACACTCTAAAATTTATGTAATTACCGCTTTTTCCTGGTTAAAGCTCGTCACATAATCAAAGAAAGTAAACGTGTGTCATGGAAGAAATATATTTATTCTTTAAACTTTTGTTCCTCTAAAGAAAGTTTGGAACACTATCCGCAAAATAATTGAAAAGAGAAAACACAATACCTATCCGTCATCTGAAAGTAAATAATACAAATATTAGTTTAAAACGTGGCGTAGCAAATATTCTTGCAGGTAGCTTCTCTAAAAAACTCATCATATTCTAATCATTCAGAAGCCTTCCGAAGATTAAAAAATCAAAAATAAAAGTCACATTTAAAATTAACTTCTAACAATTTGGAAAGCTGTAACCAAATGTTCTGACTATTGGAGCTTAGGGAGGCTTTAGACAAGGTCCATGATACATGGCTGCGCCTGACGAAATGCATTACATTACCAGTTCTGGAAACACCTCCTAGAATCATAACTAACATCTCTTTTAAAAATCTGTAATGTTTTATGGATTGCTGATAATGCATCTATGATTTAGAAAGAATCAACAGTAGTATCGGTTTCCATTGCTATATTTGCAAAACAATTGAACGAATGGTTAATTATCGGCTTGTAATATGCTTGGAAAGTAACGATTTAATATCTCATTTTCAAAGCTGCTTTCGTTGTGGTCGTGGTACCAACGATCATCTGGTTTGACTGGAAACATGTATTCGCGATGCATGTATCAAAAAGAAGGAACATTTAGTTGCGGTTTGCTTTGATTTAGAAAAGGCTTATGGCACCATATGGAAGTACGGGATACTAAATGACTTGCATGATCTGGGTCTATAAAGCCGAACACCTTTTTTCATATAAAACATTCTCTCAGGCAGAGAATTAAAAATACGAGTTGGCTCTACCCTCTCAGATATGCACGAGTAAGAGATGGGTGTGTCCCAGGGAAGTGTTTTATCTGTGCCGCTTTTAATATAAAAATCAATAGCATCACCAAATGTTTGGCTCACGTTGTGGATTTCTCATTATACGTTAATGATTTTCTAATATATTATCGATGAAAGTAGGTGCATATAAATTGAAAGACAACTACAACAAAATATCAACAAGATTCAATTCGGCCGGTACTAACGGTTTCAAATTCTGAAAATCGAAATCAGTATGTATGCGTTTCTGTCAGTTCCGAAGATGCGAAGACAGCAAAGCTCACGCTGGACGGAACATCTATTCAAGTTGTCGTGGTAATAACGTTTATGGGTATTATCTTCGACAGAAAACTGACTTTTATTCAACACACCACGAACATGAAAGCTAAATGCTTGAAATCGTTATATCGACTTTAAGTAGTATCGCACACTGAGTGGGATGCTGATAAAAAATGTCATCCTCAATTTGTATAGAACATTATCCGCTGCAAACTAGACTATGGTTGCGTTGTTTATGGTTGAGCTAGAAAGTGTGATTTGAAAAAGCTTGACCGAATTCATCACCAAGGAAGAAGACTTGGTCTGGGAGTATTAAAGACATCTCCGTGTGAAAGCATTCTCGCTCAAGGAAACGAACCATATTTATCACATCGCAGAGAAATGCATTCTGCACATTATGCTCTCAAATTAAGATCAAATTCTATAAACCCTGCAATTTCGGCTGTGTTTCAACCCAAATACAAAACAATGTACGAAAATAAACCAAATGACCATTTGGCATCATATTATTATCCAGCCTTAACGGTAACAAAACTGATTTTACCTCAGTTCAGAAAATGTTTGTCTCTGAAACACCTTTTTGGCTCCTTATACAACCAAAGGTACTTTTTACATACACGATGGAGAATAATCTGTGACAAACCCTTCTATCTTCCAGAACTCTTATCATGAAGTCCTCACCAAAATTAGAAACTACACTAGAATTTATACTAAACCGATCAACGGATGATGAAAAGGCTGCTGAAGCCTTCGTTAGTGGCAAATACATAACAAAAGTTCGTTTGCCAAATGCTATATCAAGTTTTCAGCAGACGTCAGAGCAATAGACCTTGCACTGAAATATATCGAAAACAAACGTATTAAAAATACGTTATCTTCTGTGCCGCACTATCATTTCTTCAGTCACAATGGAAAACTGGAAAACACATTATTAATCAATCTGCTCGTCTAAAATACTGAACTGAGTACCTCCTACAATATAGTATGATGTTGGTTACATAGCCATATTGGTATTAAAGGTAATGAAGAGCAGATCGCTCTGCTAACATAGCCCTATCTCAAGAACCATCTGATTTTAAAATACCGTATACTGGTTTGAAACCTAGTATCAGTGAGTCTTTAAGCCTAAAATGGTAGGTATCGTGGAATGATGCAGTGAATAACAAACTTCATATCATTAAGCCAACCCTAGGATAATCGACTCCCTCCTACAGAACAATCGGTGAAGAGGAAATAGTCATCCAATAATTCGAACTGGTCATACGTACATAACACACTCCTACATACTAGAAAGTGAAGAGCTACCAGAGTGCGTTACTTGCAATGAACCATTCACTGTTAAGCGCTTCATGACAGAATGTTTCGACCTGCAACCTACGCAGTAATAATAAGTATTATCATGTGCATGACATAAAGGAACTTTTTGATACATTACATATCAATCGCGTTATAGATTTCATGAAGAATTGAACTTTTATTTTATACTATGACTTGTATGTCATAATCTGGTGCAATGTTATATAATGTAAATACAACTCCTTATTTTCAACATCTTTTCATCAGTCTTCATTAATATACACTATTTGCATATCCCGTGTATCGAGGAGCTTTATACTGTATTGTAACCATCTTACCGTTTTACTTTGATCTATTTGGTTAGGATATCGTTGTTCGATATCAAACCTTTTACCATTGTTAAAACACATATAACCTATTGTATGACGCTAAATAGCCTAAAAATGCTGGTATGCTGTAATTGTTTTCCACTGCATCATTCCACGATGCCCGCGACTTTTGGCGTAAAGACTATTTGATACTAAGTTTAAAGTCAGTATATGGTATTTTAAAATCAGATGTTTTTTGAGATGGGGCCATTTTAGCTGTGTGAGAAATAATGCTTGAAGTAATTCCAGAAACTCATAATTAGTTTGGAATATGTGGAGACCAAATGATTTGATAGTTGTAAGTAGAATGATAGTTAATGTTGCATTAGGAAAACATTTCAGATTTACCTGTTCTATTGTGTTATCGACCAGCATATGCATGCAAACAAAATATTGAAGTTGAGATTCCTGGAATTAATGAGAAATAGAAAAAAACTTGTTCTTAATGATATCGTTTACCAGCAGCAGGGGGGAATCAAACAACTTTTAGAGGCGTCAAACTAGCAAACGAAGAAGAGTCATGAAGGGTCATGTCGTTGTACTGGTATGTCTTTCATAGTTGCATTCATAGTTTTATAAAAAACAATCCACGAGCGATTTCATTATATAACGCGGTTATCACACTTGATTGTCAAGCAACTATTAACGAGATTTCTTGGTGGATATTTCCTGGGCATACTGATATCGAAACAATCGCTCAGCAAGTGTTCAATTAAATCACTCAACCATTTCCTGATTGCGATGAATTGCGGTGTGTCTGTGTCTGATATTGACGTGATGTTATTTCATCAAAGATGTGAATTCACCAAGAAACTCATTGGCAGGATCAACCTGTAGCAAAGGTGGCCATCGCAAGTGTCCTCGTTGATAAATTCGTTTTAAAGGAGATGCAACTTCAGTTGCTGTCTTTGTTGACACTGGCTCTGCTTGTTTATATCTCTTTGCAACGTCAGCGACAGTCAACGAATATTTGTATTTGTGTGATTGACTTATACCAGTTTTAATAGTATCATGCAGTAAAAACATTGCAGTGTTAGGTGGTGGTAGTTAAATGTGACTTATTGCCTCTCGTGCTAACCAGTCTTCAGGAACTTAACGCGCTACACTTACTGTATCAGAAAGTTTACTAATCGCTGCTCAACCCCTCCAATATCCTCTTGGGCTATAATGAATTGAGTCCATATAGTAGTTATTTCTGATTAATTACCGGCTTCTAGCATTAATTTAGCTTTCATCGCGGATCTTATAAAAAAGTTAGAAAGTTCTTGTCTGGGAGATGTTTGTGTAGCAACTTCACATCTTCAATTTGTCGTTCTTGTAAATCTTTGATTTTATACGCGCCATCAAGAACGTGGCACGCTTGATCAATTGCATTTATTGGCTGTTCTTTATATCTTGCCTGATCTTTCTCGTCAAGTCGGATATCAAGTCGCATTTCGCAATAATTATATCCAGGATGATGCTTCTCGTCGAGATATTAAGCCCATGGTGCCCCCGGTAATTTTCCTAATAACGCAGTCATATCTCCGCCTGTTGAACAAGAGATAAATTTATATATTGTTGTACGACACTTCACACATTTTTGCCTGTATGTTCACTCGCGCTATTCTTCGTTGTTATTGTTTTTAATCCGATGGTGGGAGTTTATGTTCTGCATCAAACACAAGATACATTATTTTAATTATTATACTTCTATAACATGAACATAACTGATTTCTCAGAGACACGAAAGCAAGAGACAGTCAAGCATCATCCAGCGCTACCAAATGCTATCAGGTCCATCTGGTTCTGGTAAGACGCAATTGTTACTTCATCTGATAATGGGATGGGTCAAGTTGTATATGTTATATTATTAGCACCGTTTGTAGATAACAAGATAAACTAAACCGTGCTTAACGATTTTAATGAAAATTCAAAGTTGTTGGACGAGGACGACTATGATGTTATTATTGAAATTGTCACAAGCACACTAAGAAACATCCACCAGACGTGGTGTTCAGAGGATATATATTGAATCAAATACTAGCTCAATATGTCCAATCGGTCTCAATAAGATCTTTGTTTGGGAGACCTGTCACTTGTCTTGACAAACCTGGCAGCAGAGAGTGTGAACGAAGACACCACATGCGAAAAATAACAACCCGATAAGAAGTATCGGTGACGATTGTCTGTTCATTTTCGTAGCAACCTTTATTTTCACAAAAGATCTTCTTGTTCCTATTTTTACAGATCAATGATGAATTTCACTCATTATTCATTAGTAGCGTATACAAAAAACGATACCAAGTATTAATAACCCCCATTTTAAAAATGAATTTAACTTAGTACACAATTTCATCGCTCTCCTTGATTTTTCTGTTCTCTACTTTAATGAGTGAGTGAGAAAACACATTTGGGTTGGATTAAAACCCTGGGATCTACCAAACAGTGTTCATATAACCAAGGACACAAATTGGAAATAGCATCTGTCGGTTATGGGGCACACGTAATGTATTATTATTGTTGTTTTGAAAATGTCCTAACAAGAGATTATTATTAACTAAATATGAAAATGTCCATAGACCCACACACTGAGAGAGAGAGAGAGAGAGAGAGAGAGAGAGAGAGTTTATAGTCGGTTTGTAGTTAATTATTTAAAGTTCAATAATAAATTAGTTCAACTGTAAATATATTTAACTAGTTTATGTCACAGAATTAGGCGAAAATTTAATTTATTTTCTAATTAAATTACAAACTAATTTCACCATTTTTTTTGTTTTCGTCGTACATGCGTTACTTGGGGTGAATAAGTGGTTTTCTCCAAGGTAAGCGGCGTGTAACGATTTGCATGTGCCTGACTTCGAATTACATGAAGTCCGGAACATTAGATTCACGGGGTGCACGGTAATATTGCCGTGAATTCTGCTCACCTATTTGAGGGTATATAAGGCAGAATATTACTGATAAATATTACGGGACCAAAAGTATCTTATCACAGGAAAGGGGTGAGTGTTAAATTTATATTTCGTTTTATTGTGAATTTTATTGAGTTTATCATTTCATATAATGATGCCTTTATTACAATACAGATTTTAAACGTGGAATATTTGGAATTACTAGTCACTATTAGACTTTAAATGCAATAGCGTAATCTAATGTTTAGATTATTTTTTGATACAACTATTATTAGTCTGGTTTCTTTATTGAAGCTGATAACGTCTTTGAGATCGTAGCTGAAATTGTAGATGATTTGTTGCGGAACATCTCTGATAACATCTCTGATAACATCTCTGATATCGTAGCTGATTTGTTGCGGAACATCTATGATAACATCTCTGATAACATCTCTGATATCGTAGCTTAAATTGAAGTTGATATTGTAGCGGAGCATCTCTGTTTGTCGGATTGTCTGTCCGTCCACATCTGTCGTGACGTGTAAATATCCGGAAATCTAGAAGTCCGAGTGTCGGAGCTGTCTAGAGTTGTAAACATCCGGGGTGGCATCTAGGGTATTGAGGAACGTTAGTTCTAGTAGATGTTATATGCTGTCTGTGCGTATAACTGTGGTGGATCCGTGAAGGGCAAGTGACCGATAAAAGTATTGTGTCAACCCTAGGTATTCGGGGAAACTGGGCGGCGATTCAACTGTTGGTGAATCGTACGGTTATACAGGGTCGAGACACATGTGTGTGTTGCAATTGTAGTACAATTGAATACATTGTTGTATTTACATAGTTACTTCAGATCACAATAGTATTTCAAGGGATTGCATTAATATCAATAAAAGTTAGCAACTTGATTAAATACATGTATATGTTCGTGCTAGTTGTCGCAATCCATACGTGCGATAGTATAGTTTGATGCTTGTGTTTATTATCGTAATTTATACTTGCGTTAATATAACTTTTGTAAAGGTTCCTTGGATCTGTGTATAGTCCAAGAGATTCCTTTGTATCTGTATTTTATTTTGTATTAATATTTCATTTATTCATGTATTGTGAATGGTTGTGAGTGTAATTGTGGGTTGAACGCATGAGTTATTGTGTTGATACATCATTATTTTTCATTAATAATTTATTTCGTAAATTTATATTTTCTTTCATATATTGTGTTTGTGTTGTTCATTTAATCCACCATCCTCTCGGTAACAATTCTGTTACAGTTTAATTATATCTTGTTTGTTCGTCATTTCACTTAAATTGTATTCCACAATAAAGTACATGCGTGTGTATGTGAATGGCTGACATTTCAGTGTCCTACTGTAACGATGGGTTTGCATTGCTATACGTTCTTTACTAAAATCATCTTTATTGTGTAAGTCATAAGTATGTCTTATATTGATTAAATCAATATGAATAAAAATAGAAACCCCAAAAACATGACAGAACTACATTTTCTAGCGGATGCAGGGATGAAATTTTACAAGGCAAATATGCGTATTTTTGATGTGATATAAATAAATTATCTTCCAAGTGAGGGTGAAGAAAATTAATAAGCCAAAGAAAACCACACTTAAATTCAACCGTGAACAACTGAAAGACACTAACATCTGCAAGTTGTTCCAAGCCGCAATTGGAGGAAAACTGGC
This sequence comes from Unio delphinus, assembly GCA_029339505.1. Lineage (NCBI taxonomy): Eukaryota > Metazoa > Mollusca > Bivalvia > Unionida > Unionidae > Unio > Unio delphinus. The sequence goes on along the minus strand of JAQISU010000002.1, from coordinate 574,289 downwards.
ACCACTCATTGTGATGGATGTTGATGTTAAAGTGATGACAGACACTTTCAACACATTCATGACAACATCTACCAAGGACATAATTGGCCTCCATCGCCCCAATAAAAAGCCATGGGTTACAGAAGAGAATCTGAATTTGTATGATGCCGAACAGACCTAAAAAAATACCAGACACACAACAGGGGCAGTGGAGTATCGACCAATAACAAGAATATCAGAAATAACTTGAAGAAAGCAAACGAAGATTAGATTTGACAAAAGTGCACAGAAATAGAGAGCAGTGTGATAAAGAAAAACAGCAAAAAGGCATTCCAAATTGTAAGGGATCTCACAAAACAGAAGCAACCAACAGTCAGTACCATTTAAGACGAAAATGGAAAATGCTTGGCAAAAGCAAGTGATATTGTAAAAATATGGACTGAGTATTGTAAAGAACTATACAATCATCCGTCCAAAGGAGACCAAGAGGTGCATGAAGGTTCAAACTACACAAATAGTGATGATCTGTCTAAAAACTAAAATCAGACTATCGAGAACACTGGTCATCTCAGTCTTTCTGTATTCATGTAAGGCCTGGACCATGACAGCAGAATTACAACGAAGAATTCATGCACATGAATTGAGATGCTACAGAAACATCCAACGCATCTCTTATATGGACCACATCACAAACGATTTAGTCCATAAAACCATCAGGCACATAGAATACCAGTATGAAGACCTCCTCACCACTGTGAAAAAGAGAAAGATGAAATGGTATGGACATGTCACTAGAACCAACAGTCTATCCACAACAGTACTGCAGGGTAGTGTCCACGGTGGCAGAAGGAGAGGTAAACAGAGAACAAAGTGGACTGACAACATCACAGAATAGACGAGGACAAGTTTTGTGGAGACACAAGCATTGACAACATAATCAAATCAAGTGAAGGGATCTGGTCAGATGTTTAGCAGCACATTGCCTCAACAACCACACTAGGTCAAGAGACTAACGACGACGACGACGATGATGATGATGATGATGAAGAAATAAATTAAATGTATAGTATGTAAACTGTATCAATGATTTACCACTCATTGTACAAATCTTTTATTGAAAGGAAACTGCATATCGCGGGATGTCATTGTTACACACAGACACACACACACGCACACACACACACACACACACACACACACACACATATATATATATATATATATATATATATATATATATATATATATATATATATATATATATATATGGAGGTGAGCTGAGCTTTTGCATATGTGCTTGTGTGTCCTTATGAGTCAATAATAACACTGTCAGTGATGCAAGCATTATTTATAACTTTAAAAAGACCTGAACAAAATCCCAGCTATGAAAGCTTTCGTACTAAGTTATTCATACTGGATTGTCGTATTGGGTTACACGGCTATGCGCGATAACGATGGCTTTTAAAATATCCCGCAAATCAATGGGGTCGTGGGTATCTGCTGTCTGTCAAAGGGTCATTTGCAGGTAACGTATCACTATCGAAAGTTATAAAGGATTATTATGTTTGGGGCGTTTTAGAGTGACGTATGAAAAAAAAAACTGTTTTATGCTGAACACTGCAGTGTCATTTGCCACTTGTAAAGATTCTTGTTTGAGGACAGGAGTTTGTTACAAAACCTAACGTTTCTCAAAGTGAACAGATCTAGGGCTTTACATTTATTGTGGTAAGGAAAATATCAAATAGAATTTACAACAAACTGTCTTGAAGAAGAAGTGTGATATTTTAGAAAACATGGGGACCAAGCGACCTGACGAAAAGGAAACAAGTTTTCGAGGTAAGAGAGCGCGTAATGCAAATGCAACATATTTATCTCTGAAAAATGAAAATACTGAATGCATAGAACCTCCTCATGAGAATATAAATGTTGATGGTATAACATGTAGAAATAATGATATTGTTCATGGTGAGGAGATGGGTTCTACAAAACACATTGTTACAAAGAAAAGGCATCCAAAAGATACCAAAGTTAATGAAACGAATTGTAGAGATAGCGCATGCAAAGGTGAAACAAAAGAATTGTTAGAAAATAATGGTAGTACTGAGACGCAAGTCATAAAATTAGTGAAGTTTTATCGGAACAAGCAATATTGTTTTAAAAAAGATCTAAATATCTCAGAGGAATATATATCTGTGATACTTGTTAAAAGACACGTCAAATTATTTTATCAGCCTAATGATAAGAATGCAGACAATTATCTGTCCCCATCCTTGGAGCAACAAAGTTTTAAGAGAGACCAGATTAAGGAGTTTAAAAATGCAGAAACTTTTGTTACCATCGAAACAGGAGACATGAATATCAAATCAATTAGTCTTGAGATTGACAAGATAAAGGCAGGCTACTTTCTTTGCAGTGTTTACATTGAGCTACATCTTAGGTTTGAATTATTTAAACATATTAATGGATCAGAGAGGTTGCAAGTGATACGTCTTTATGAGGGGACACTTAATGAAAACAAGATATTTGTTCTAAAACTTAATGATATCAATGCACATTTGGAATTCATTCATTTATTTGGTACTCTTGGGGTTACAGAGGAACCCGAAGAGAATAATGAATTAGAAAACAATTGTATATTCCTGAGATATGGACAATATATATACAAAATGAAACTTTACGACTTTTACATAAAGTTTGATGCCGTTATAGGGCAGAGGTGGCTCTGGTACGATGATAATAAGAAACCTCAAAATCCATCTGACGGAGATATTGTAAAGTACACAATTCCCAAGGATGAAAAGAACCAAGGTTCTGATGGTTGTAAGGGATTAATTGATTACGCAAACAAAGACTTTTTCAAACGTTGTTTACAGTATTTTGTCGGTAAACACGACCTAATTCAAATACATACAACAAACAACTCTGATGAAAATACAGTTGCAGAGGGAACACTTGCCTTAGCAATGATGACTCCCGAATCCATTCGGAATCATAATACTGTTCTGATAAACTTTATTTTAATTAAACTAAATGAGACAAACGATATAGCAGCTGCCGAATATTTACGGCAACATCCGATGCTGTTCGGAAAGACATGGCCGAATAGAAACAAAACAGGGTTTAACTTTGAGCCTAAACCTAAAACTTCGAAAAGAGAAAAGCATTGGTTCGATCAATATCAAGAAAATGTCAAGGATTCTCCCAGAGAAATTATGATGCATATTCACAAATCGTTTTGAATATGGACTCGTCTAACTTATCAAAAGAAATTTTTGAACCCACGTTTGACAGAAAAAGTCTAGTAAAATAGTTAATAATGTCGAAATCTAAACATAAGATTTGATCAATTGTGTGAAAAGAAAAAAAATTAATGCCTAAATATATGTAGGTGTTATCAATTCGACCAATATTTAAGTATGTTCTGCGGTTATTCATTGACTAGAAGCTAATTAATTAATTTGGTATTTTCTGCAGCTATTTGCATGTTTATTATTAGGTTTATTATAGAGTGCAGCGAACGAGCAAGTATCAATATGGAGCTATTCAGTACTCTAGCAGTGGAAGTTATACCAGCACAAGCCCTTCGTGCCATTTTTGGCGTTGGGCTTAAGGAGGACACAACTTGGAATTTCCGAGCGGCCGACAAGAGGACAACACTTCTTATTGTCTGGAATAACAAAGACAAACAGGAATATTTGGGGATTCAAAGTAGAGTCTAAATAGAGGGAAAAAGCAGCGGCGGCCAACCAGCAGCACCCCACCCCCACCACTTACGGTCAACGTCGAAACTGCCCTTCAAGCATCAGAAATGGAGGCGCCTGTACAGGAGGATGAATTACAACTTCTACGTGACCAGATATCAATGCTATCACAACAACATGACGCTCATTTCATGACGGGGATGGTGGACGTGGCCACTTCACCGGTTCTTGAGCTTCAACCCACACTAACACCACCTCCCCCATCACCACAAAAGGGGAAGGTAACAAAAGGGAAGGTAATAAAGACCAGTACTCCTACTACACCTATCCTTACGCAGTCACCATCTTTGGCAGTAAATTTGGATAAAAAGCTGGAGGCTGCCTCGCACTCGCCACCGGAAGAAGAAGCATTTAGGTCACCAGTAAAGGCCGTCAGAATGAAAAAATCTGCAAAGGACCAAATCATGGGGAAATTATGCAAGGACCTTGGGCTTTCTACATTACTGGGAGATAAAAAGAAAGCAGGGCATTTCCTCAACGCCATTAGAGCTGGCAAAGATAACAATATAGTGTTAACATCTTATAGAAAAGGTTTAAATTAGAGACTTCATATAAGAAGAATGACATGTTTCAAAAAGTGATCTTCACAATTGATTCTAATACAATAAGTGTCGAGTTTTGAATGACTTTCTAATCGCAATCACTATATCCAAAAGTATTAAAAAGTGACAATTTCGGTTTATTATTTCAAAAATATTATATGGAGTGAAGTTACTAACGAAGAATAAACATTAGGAGACAGAACGAGGAATATGAAGAGTGGGGGATGTGGGGGGGGGGGTGGCTCTTTGTGAGGAGGCCTCCACGTGGCAAGAGCTGGGCAACAGTATCATAACTTCTTGGTCTCTGCTTTGGCCGAGAATTGATGCTGGCTAACATCCTCAACTTTTCGTGACTTAGAAAATCTTTTCAGAGGCAGTATGATTTTGATTGATGCTTATTGTCCGATACGTGAAAACAATAATATATAATATATTAAATATGACTAAATAATCGTCATAAAACCTTCAGGTTTTCTTAAGTTTAACCATCGACTACATGAAATCGATTAAAACTTCACCATATACATTTAATGTTGTGCATGACTCTCATATTGTACTTAGACAGATGAGTCTACCAATCTTCGATCCTGGCCTGTTCTGTTATCTTACCTGAATCTGATAATTTTTTCAATGCCACTAAACATTCTTCTTCAATTTGATTACGTATGACTTTTCTGAGTGAACCTGTCTACTTTATTACATAAAATGTATATGTGAAAGTTTCATCTGAAAGATATTCTGAATATATTTTTTTCTGAGTACTCGAAGACTTGTAGACACAAAAAGACGTATAAGGTCTCATTGATCAAATTATTTGATAAACATACGTTTCATCCAGCTCTTATGCTCTGCATTAAAATTAATTGCAAGAGACGCGATTATCTCCCATATTCTAACATATATCAACCTGTAATACAAAGAGATGCATTAGTACGTGAATGAAATAATTATGCAGAATTGCACCTACATTATGTTTATCAGTGAGAGTTTAGTTCCCACGCGCCATCGATTTAACCTGTCACATATCGGACCTTATAATCAATAGAAAGATGTAAGAAACAATATCATTGGGACTCTAAAGAATTACCAATAGCAAAAGCTACTAAACTGCAAGAAATAATACTTGTCACTTTATTTCCCAACAATACAAGAAATTCAAACGAAAACTTTTCTCTGTTTTCACCGTTATAATTCTCAAGGTATATGCTATCTATGAAGCAGCTGAACATTCGGAAGAACGCTATGTTTTTTAAAGTTTATTAATCTGTTGGGTTGTTTTATTTCTGTTGCTGATTGAGCTATCCGATTCCGAGAAGAGTGTAATAGCTTTTAATATTGATGATCTCATCTATTTTCGGAAAATACAATTCTACGTGCCCCTATGGCCACCCTGTTCTATTTACTTCGTTTTAAACTTCCTCCTCTACATTCTAGTGTTAGTACATAACATAAAATTGTAATCTCATATTTGTTTACAGTTTACACTGAACCCATATTCAATCACTGACGTATATTATCTTCCGTGAACAGAAATATACTTTATTTTGTAATTCAGCAGCGTGAATATGTATGACTTACTTACTAATCCAGCTCCCATAGTAAACTTATGTAAATATAATGATTTTAAAAATTCAACTTTAAATCATATATATATATATATATATATATATATATATATATATATATATATATATATATATATATATATATATATATATATATATATATATATAAAGTTGTATAGTGGGGATATATAGCCTGAGTTGAAAAACACATTACTGACCACTACCTCAGAGCCTGTATAGTCTGTATTTTTTTAAAATCACCCTAAAGTTGTATAGCCACAAATAACATGGGGACTATTGGGGCTCTATAGCCTCAAGGGAAAGTAGCAGCAGGGGAGGGGGGTGCGAATCCGACAACTTTTTCCGACAAAATCACTTTAAACCCTCAAAACGGAAAATAGAGCCTTACTACGAAATCTCATGTTTTAACCAAAAAAAAAATAAAGTCTCCATTTGGTAAACGGAGACTTATTGATTTCTTGCTCAAAACATGAGTTTGCGCGGGTGATACTCTATTCGCGTTTTCGTTGCTTAACCATAAAACGTCGCGGCGGTGTTGTCATCGCCTCCCCTGCTGCTATGGTTTTTTACGATTTCAACCGAATATTTGATCGAGTCCGATACGATATCGTGTCCGAGGATCATGTAAATGTATTGTTATAAATCCGTGTGGGGCCGACTTAGCATTACTAAATAAATTTCGAAATTGATTGAAGTCCATATCAGAGCACCATGTCTGCCAAATATTTCGTAGCGTATGTGTATCAACGCCGTTGAATACAGCAAGAATATTACAGTTATCTCTGATCACTTTTGGAATCTGAGTGTAGCGTTGAGTGACATATATCACGTCGGTGTTTTTATGCCTGCCTCAGGAAAATATTCTAGCTGGGTTTTTTTTGATTGTCTAACATCACATCGTCGTATACGACTAAATTGTTAATGCTCCCATCAAGGTCATCCACGGATGGTGCCTCGTCAATATCAGTTATAAAATCAATGAAGTTCTCGCCTTTAATTTCTTTGATCATCTACGTTGATCATCTACGCCAGGAGTCAATATATAATATTTGGATAGCAGCAACGAGGGTGTGACTTTGATTAAAAATCAACGGAAAAACATCACACGAATACTTTTTTTAAAAAATAAAAATAGTTAAAACAACAGTTAGTAACAAAAAGAAATTAACAGAGTGAGACTGTCTCGAAAGTTCAGGGCTTTAGTTTGGCGAACATTTGCTTAGTTTTTATTTTTCGATTTGTATAAGCCGTAGTTTAACAAATGGGGACCTTATAAAATTAGGCCGGTTTGCTCGACCAGCTGCTCAGGAATTTGGTGGGAAGGATGGTAATGGAAAGAGTAGAAAAGTGTGATTCGAACAAAATATATAAGGATGGGAATCTTGATGGAGGCACTTGAAAATGTGATCCAAGTCATGTGTTTTGTTTAGAAAGCATATACAATTTTAAAGAGCTGTCATTTGTGATGTTGAGGCTAGACCTCGAAAGTCGAAAACAAGATGAGAAAGGTGCTAGAATAAGATGCAGTTAGACACAAACTAAATACACAAGGAGTATAGAAAGAAAGGAACAAGTAAACAGAAAGAAGAATGAGGAATTTGAAAGACTGGACAACAACTGGATAAAGGTTCAGGAAATGTTTAGCGCGATGGGACATCCTGACTGGATTCCAGAAGATGAAACGAAGATGAAGAACAAGAAGAAAAAGGAGCAGAAGAATCAGAAGGAGAAGAAGAAGAAAACGAAGAAGAAGACGAAGATGATAAAGAAGACGAAAGGAATCATAGAAACGAGGGAGAACCTGATAAAGAAGAAGAACAAGAACAATAACAAGAAGAATAAGAAGAACCCAAATTTAATTTTCAGGGCCAGTCATAGGTCTCGAAAAGAGTTGCTCTTTTTGCCTCAACCAATAAAAGTAATGTGAACTGTTTGTCCCTGTATATTATTGCAAATTGTATATTGTATATGTTTTGCCACTCTATGTATACTTTGAGTATATCACTACTTCCCACTGAGGTCAACCCAGTGCACACCTGTTCCTACCATTGTTGCAACATTGAAACCAATCTTCAGTACCGAGAGAGAGAGAGAGAGAGAGAGAGAGAGAGAGAGAGAGAGAGAGAGAGATACATACTCATACTGACCATGATTTTAAAGTTATTGAATTTAAAATCATTATATTTACATATGCTTACTATGGGAGCTGGATTAGTAACGCGAATCATACACATTCACGCTGCTGAATTAGCAGTCATTTCCTTTCGACGAGCCAAAAGATTGGAGGTAAGTTCTATGAGTAATCGAACAACTGTTTACATAATTTGCAATTGTTAAAATACTGACTTCAGTGTACAATAAGTAATTATAAATCCGTAATATTTGTTCAAGTGGTAAAAGATTAACAATTAACCAAGCGCTTTTCATTACCGATCACGCTCTGATATTAAAAACAGTACTCTGACAAGTACAAACTGGGTCACACTATACACAGGTATATTATGCCTGATTTAGCCCTGCAATCTTTTTCTAAAATTGTATTTTCCGAAAATAAATTAGATCATTAATATTAATAACTATTACACTCTTCTCGGAATCGGATAGATGAATCAGCAACAACAACAGAAAAACCCACAAAGAATAAAGAATTTAAATTATATGTAATGTATCGGTAATTCTTGATACACTTAAATATTAAAATTATGTAATACAGACATTATATCGTCAATTAAATACTTCTAATAACTAAACATCAATTACGATAGATGTTATGTTATTATGTACATAATTCTATTCACATTATTATATACATATACTATTCGTTATTATTATTATTATTATTATTATTATTATTATTATTATTATTATTATTATCATTATTATTATTATCAAATTGTAATTGAAATTATTATAAAATATATCCATTTTATAAAGTCAATGACAGAGCAATTTATAATTCTAACATGTACTCTTGCACAAAGACAACATCAATAATCATATAAATAAACACCCACATTTATCTTGCTGTGTTTCTTTCGGTGTTTCCATTTGCCAAACAAGAGTTTTCATGGTCGAATCTCGTAGCGGATTCCGAACATTTTTTAATAGACCTTTATTGTATTTGTACCTTCAAAACTGATAGCATTCCAAAGATTGGTAATACCAAAGCCAATACAGCTGATTGCATTCCAAAGATTAATTATATCAAAGTCAATACAGTCTGATTGCATTCCAAAGATTGATTATATCAAAATAAATGCAGTCTGGTTGCATTACAAAGATTGATTATATCAAAGTAAATGCAGTCTGATTTCATTCCAGTACTTAAATAAACATTGAATGTGACAGGTACAACTGAGACGACTGTATGATTAGCCTGGATATTTATGTCAATATACTGGTACTCATTTAATATATTTAGATCCCAGGAGTATCAATCATGTAACTTTTATCACTATTGTTGTTTCTAAATTTGCAAGGAACATATTATCAATCTTAAGAAAATTTTGAAAGATGAGCCAGAGAGAAAGAGCCAAATCACCATATTTAAAATTTTGACATTTTATTACAGTTATCCTTGAACCTAATTAACAGTTTATTACAATTAGCCCATCACGTCTGCATCTGCAGAACGCCAAGTTAGAATAAAAATAAAAATCAGAAGCGTTATCTGAAACTTTAGAAATTCTGAAAGAATCATAAGGATAATCGAACCGCCTTTTTCAAATTATATAGGCATTGGCCTGATTTTGGAAAATACACTTCAAACCTTTAGCATGTAACAACAACAATTTTATCTCTGAATTGTGAGATATTCCATTGACCGGAGTTCAAAAGTGTAATTTTGTGTGAGGAACTAAGGGTTATCAAATAGTTGTAATAAATTAATTACCCGGAAGATTAAGATTATATTTACTAACTCCTCCGGTTTAGTCATAGGACAGGTTAAATAAGAACATTATAATATACGAACGCAAGTTTAGAAACATCACGATATATGTTTGCACGCCTTTTCTTTAATGACGATGCATTTGGCATTATTTCAACTGCTTCACTAAATTTCTGTGATGCTTTCCCCAAGAATCTGCTATATTTGCTACATTTCCCACCCACACGTCAAGCATCAGCACCGTGATTAAATGAGTAAAGGTACCTTTTCCATGATCCTACCTTCTTCTTTTTTTCTCAAGGTTGTAGAACTATAGGATTGATATACTATCATTAGAAGAGTCCGTTCAAAATAATAATTCATCTCTACATGTATAATACAGCCGATTGTAAGTCTCAATTTACCTCTGTCAGAAAAAGAAAAAATATGGTTGGTCGTCTAAAAACAGGTGAAATTCTAAGAACAGATGTAACTGAATATGGAGCTGATGTTAGAGTTGGTTGTGTTAATAAGAAATCTACAGAACAGTTATTTAAACCAATTGTCTAACCAAACAATAAATGTATTACACCAACTGAGGCAGCACAGATATCTCTTGAGACATTGTCTGATGATATTGATGGCAGCCTTCAAGCAACTAGACCGCTGTGACATCAGCCTCTTCAACCACATTTTGAAGTGCATGCGCAACTTAAACCGATGAAAAGCATAAACCAAGATAACATATAAATCTACGCCGAGAGGTATTTGCGCTATCAAAACCCAGACCAATTATTATTAAATTATTTCATATTGACCGGTTTGGATATCGTGATAGAGATATTCATGTAAAGCCCGAACATGTTTAAGCTCTAAAATATATTGATTCAGCTAGGAATGTGTATCGCATCACTACTTATCCTCCACAGATCATAAAACAAAAACACAAGGGAATCACCCTTAAGAACAAGTAAGAAAAAGCAGAAAAGAACCAAAAATGGAACCGACAAAACAACAAGTAAGGAAGAAGAATGGTATTGTACACCTGATTACAGTGCCATTGGCATTGGTATTGCCACTCCTGGCCTTTTTATCGGATCCCCAATAAAGTTCTTGCTGATGTTGATAAACTAGAAATTCTGATTAGCGGAAGACGAGCCACCAATAATTCCATAAAAATCACTAAAAAAGCAAGTGATATTTGTCAGAGATTATTTACAGGTGTTTTCATGGACATTAATGTGTATCGGTCACTGATTGATGAAAATGTCAACGATTACCGCACTGATTGAGATTGATGCAATTAAATATGTGGCAATAAAATAAGATAATTATACATAATGCTCAACGTGTACCTGTAATGGTAGGGATGACAAATGCACGATTACCAACATATAAAGTGATCTATGGAAATGGTCCCTGTGATGTTGTTCATGGTTTATTTAGAAGGATATCCCCAAAGGTAATACCGATTGCAAAGCAGCAAGGAATGGAAGCTGCTGACCTTGACCGTGGTAAAAAGGTATTGGTGCTGGTGGTGATGTTGCAAGTAAAGCATTTTCAGCTATCCAGGACATTCTAACACGATTAATATGCAGACAGCCACCAGTAAAGCAATACAATTACCCAGAACTGAAGTTATGCCTGCAAATATCAGTAAAATAATAAGTAAATCTACAAATCAAAAACTATCAGAGCTGGCTTGTGTTCCCATGTCAGAAAAAGAAAAAATATGGCTGGTCGTCTAAAAACAGGTGAAATTCTAAGAGCAGATGTAACTGAATATGAAGCTGATGTTACATTTGATTGTGTTAATAATAATATTATGGCGTTATTCAACAGTGCTCCATACATGAGTGACAGAAGAAACATTGAAATACGCCAGAACGACGTGGACGTTGCGACAACGATTATTGGGTAATCCAAACCAGTGATGATTATTTAAGTTCAGTGAGTCCGTCAGTGAGGTTTATTAATGATCATACTGATTACCCTAACAACAGACACAATAATATAAGACGACCAAGAAACAATGGAGAGATGCTGACGCTGATGTGTGGCAGGTGGTTCATGGTGCTAATCAAGAATTTAACTTAGGATTTGTAACATGTCGATAAGTGATGAAGGATGGAAGCAGAATAATTTTATGTGCGATTTCACTGTAAAATATCTTTGGATTTTGCAGAGATGTGTGATGTTGGAGCAAAGCACACATTTGTACTTGAACGACACGCTACCAACGAAGACGCAATCAGGCGCCCTATCGGTGATACAGTTAAAGTAATGAAACTTTCATTGTGGATGCCAACAACGATATTACCATTGACCGGAGAACAACGATTACATTCTTTTATGGATCAAGGTGGTAAATCAACAATATCATTATTGACGATGAACAGACGGTGGTCTAGGTAGCATTAATGGTTTTTCACATGGCAGATAGCATCACAATATGGCGTCTCTGCACCGCAACAATTATTCGTTGCTTTCCAATATACTGAACGAGTAAACTCACAAACACACAGTGCAAAGATATTTGACAAACTTGGTGTTACTGACGTTTCAATGAGAATAAATGGTCACTAAGAATCATCTAAAGAGATGTTATTGAATTTTTCCAACTGTCTTACACGCACACCCACAATAGTTCATGTTTTACATTCGCGTGATAATTCTAAACTAATTTTTAATCGTCGTTGCGAGTGGAAGGCATTGCTCAACTTGTTTATTATCGAAACAAGGTAGTGATTGTGTCATAGCCTGCTGGAGTAATTGTATAAATCTCTATTCGACGCCGACGCCGTGACTTGGATCAATCGTGACAAACGTGATCCTGTTAGAGATTCACGCCGTTATTATGAACGAGCGTATCCTGTGACGGCAGTTGTTCGTGCAATATACCCACTAAATGATCAACCTAGCGTTGATGATATCGAGCCGATGAAAACAAATAAATCAGTGGGCTGAGCGTATTTGTGAAAATAGAGCTGTGATCAACTGCTTTGCTGAACTGTAAAAATAATGAAGAGTTCCAATAATACATTTTATGACGGTAATATTTGATTTTATAAATAAAATTAGTAAAAGCGATCCTGTATCCGTGTGGTGGTTTCAAAGTTCAAAATGTGAAATTCGTAATCAGTCTGTACGACCTAATGGATATATGTATTGATCTGAGTCCCTCCACTCTGAAATCCAAAATCTTGCGCTGAAATATACTGTTGAAGGTGAACGATTGCTCGGTAATTGTTTTACCGTTGGAATACTAAATACAATTATTAGAATGTTATCTCCTTTGCCATGGTAGCTTGTTATCCTGTGAATATAATTGGAAAGGAAAACTGTGCTGAATATTTTAAGCGATTTGTACATATAACACACGAGATGACCAGAGTTTTGAGTTTACAGGAAAGTCTATATCCAAGTGTTAATGTTTAGTTTGGTCTTCATTTTGCGAACGCGCTTGGGCTCCACCAGTGTTATTAAGATACATGCCTGATGCTGAAATTTTATCAATTTAACTGTAAGTGAAGCAATACTATGGATACGATACGTTCACAGAAAAAGTCTGCTTACGGAAACTCTCTGTCAAGGACGGGGCTGAGAGAACTATTCTTGATATCATCTTTGAGTGTAATCCAGAAGTTGAACATGAAACTAAACTCGCAAAGATCTTGGAAGAAAAATAATTGGTAAATTACACAAGGAGGATCATATAATAATGCACAATATTGCACAAGATTATTCATCAGAGATGCTGAACTTGATTGTATTATTACTGATAAATTAAGGTACATATTTAAGTCGAAATAATGCTTACGTGTTGAACGTAACTAAATTATGCAATTAAGTCTTATCAATGGCGATTCACCACAGTTTACACATCAAAGATATTTGTTGTTACCCTATGTTTCTATACATTTATTATCGAAGATAAAAAGATTTCCTAATACCGCGGCTAGGGTTGCTAAAGATTCCTTTTATGTGGATAAAAAAAAAAACATGCGGATTTGATAAAGATTGTTACCGATGCATAATGGGGTGCATGAAGAATAAAAATATAAAAATATTTATTCTAAATCCACCGACGTTGAATCTATGGATATATATTATAAAAATAGTCTAATGTCACAATTATCATCAGCGCCGTCGGTGTATGATCCCGTACCTAGACATAAAACATTATCTTAACGGGTGTTGTGGTTCTGGCAAAACAACGCGTGCGATTGAAATATTTCGGAATTTCGATATGGCTGTTTTGACGCTTACACGCCAGAGAATTGAAAGAATGATGAGTTAAATCTCACTCACAACCGGTTTTTTTCAGCGGAAGGATAGATGCGAGACTCCTCAGTGAATAGGCAAAAAAGAATATTTCATTAATTATTATTTGGGATGAAATATGTACATTATCTATTAATGTGCTAAAATATTTATTAATTGGTTATTGACTCAAACTACTGATGTAATAATGTGCGGTGATCATAGTCAGCAACGACTTTTCTTGGATCATCTCTGCATGAATGACTAAAAGTGTTTGTAGATTATCATGAGGAGGAAATTGATGATTACCGAGAGCTTGATTTAAAATTACGGAGTTTAAACAATTAAACAGACTACAATCATTTACAATTCAATGTGAAATAATGCGTTATTGATTGATTAATTGTTTTCTTTTTAAAACGGTATACCAGCACTTGTAGGCTATTTAGCACCATACAATAGGATATATGTATTAACGAGTACAAATGGTAATACGTTTAGTATCGACCATCTATATAAAAAAAAACAAAATAGTTCAAAGTAAAACGGTAAGATTGTTACAATTAAGTAAAAAGCTTCCCGATCAACGGGAGATGCAAACTGTGTATGTTAATGAAGACAGATGAAAAGATGTTGAAAAGAAGTGGTGGTATTTACATTAAATAAAAATCCTCTAGGTGATGGCATGAAAGTTATAGTTTAGAATAAAGGTTTACTTCTTTCAGGAACTCTATAATACAATTGATTTTTATTGTATCAAAACGTTCCTTCATGTCATGCACATTACTAAACACGCGTAGGTTTCAGGTCGAAACAATCTGTCATAAAATGCTTAACAGTAAATGGTTTATTGCAAGCAACGCACTCTGGTGGACCTTCACCTTTTCATATGTGGGAGTGGGTTATATACGTACGAACAATGTTGAATTTATTTTTGCAATGACATCCTCTTTCTAACGGATTGTTTTGTTGGAAGGAGTCCATTCTCCTAGGGTTGGTTTGATGGCGTGAAGTTTGTGATTCACTTAACCCTGGGGTTCGGGGATGTATAATTGGCCCAACGTGCCTGACTACGTGTCGTAAGAGGCGACTAAGAAGAGGCAATCTGTTTGCCGTGGGTTGCGTCTTGCGTCGGTGGAGGAAAGGATTCTGGTTGTTGAAGAAGGAGTTCCGATGCAATACACTGCTTTGGTCTCTACTTCTCGTAGACGGGTGGTCGGGATGGACCCGGTCTCTACAAATTAGCTGGTCATACTGAGCCTTAGGTAGTCTTTATTTACATGATCACCTTCTTTATCTTTCTTCCTGTGTCTCTCTTGACACCACCGTTGTCTCAACAGTCTATAACTTTAGCTTTACCTTTCCCAAGTCTTAGAAGATTTCCTAGAGGGCGGCGGGTCAGTCATGCAGGTAATGTTAATGACCCGAGAAGGTATAACATGGTCATAATTGATTTCACAGCGACACGAAAGCAAGAGAGTCATGCATCATCCAGCGCTACCAAATGCTGAAAATGAGATGGATCAAGTTGGATAGGTTATACTTATTAGCACCGTTTGTAGATAACGAATATAATAAAACGTACTCAACGACTTTAATGAAAATTCAAAGTTGTTGAACGAGGACGGCTATGATGTTGTTATTGATACTGTCACAAACACTCTAAGAAACATCCAGCAGACTTGGTGTTCAGAGGATATAGATTGAATCAAATTAAACCAATTCTTCTCAAAAGTGTAAATGATTGCTCATTAATTTCTCATAAAAAATTGATATAATATTAGCTCAATATGTCGAATCGGTCTCAATAAGATCTTTGTGTGAGAGGCCTGTCACTTTTCTTGACAAAACTGGAAGCATAGAGAGAGTGAACGAAGACACCATATACAAAAACTAACAACCCGATTAGAAGTTGATTTGTCTGTTCATTTTCGTAGCAAGCTTTAATTTCACAAAAGATCTTCCTGCTTCTATTCCTAGAGATCAATGATGAATTTCCACTCAGTATTCATTAGTATGAAACTAACGATAGCAAGTGATAATAACCCCGTTTTATAAATGAATTTAACTTGGTACACAATTTCATCGTTCTCCTCTATTTTTCTGCCCCCCCCCCCCTCTTTAGTGAGTGAGTGAGAATACAAATTTGGGCTGGATGAAAACCTTTGAAACTTATTTCGCACCATGCATATACAATTAATACAGTTTGTCGTCACTGTATGTGTACACTTCCATTGGGATCTACCAAACATTGTTCATATAGCTAAGGATACAAATTGGAAATAGAATGTGTCGGGGCACACGTAATATAATATTTTTGTTCTTTTTAAAACAATTATAATGTTCTAACAATCGATTATTATTAACTAAGTATGAAAATGTTAAGAGAGAGAGAGAGAGAGAGAGAGAGAGAGAGAGAGAGAGAGAGAAAGAGGAAGAGGGAGAGAGAGATAGAGAGAGGGGGAGGGATAATATTTAGAGTCGCATTATATTTTATTATCTAAAGCTCAAACATGAATTAGGTCAACTGTAAATATATTTAAATAGTTTAATTACTTCTTGTTCATTCGTCATTTCACTCAGATTCTAATCCACAATAAATTACATGCGTGTGTATGTGAATGGCTGACATTTCAGTTTTCTAGAATTTTACGATGGGTTTGCAGTGCTATACGGTCTTTATTAAAATCATCTGTATTGTATAATTCATACGCATTTCTTATAATGATTTAATCAATATGAATACAAATAGAAACCCCAAAAGGAAAACAATCGATTTATCAATATGCAAAGGTGATTGTGAATAGCCCAAAACATGACAGAACTACATTTTTTAGCGGATACATTCGACAGGGATGATACTTGACAAGGCAAATATGTGTATTTTGTATGTGATCTGAGTAAATTATCTCCCGATTGAGGTTGAAGACAATTAATAAACCAAAGAAAATCAGGAGCAAATTTAACCTTGAACAACTGAAGGACCCTAACATCTGCAAGTCATTCCAAGTCACATTTGGAGGAAAATTTACTCCACTCCTTGTGATGGATGTTGATGTTAAAGTGATGACATACACTTTCAACACGGATATGACAACAGCTGACAAGGACACTACTGACCTCCATCGCCCAAAGAAAAAAACCTGGGTTACACAGAAGAGATTATGAATCTGTGTGATGCTTTAATAAACCTCAAAAACAACAAAAACACAACAAGGATAATGGAGTACCGAGAAATAAACAAGAATATCAGAAAAGACTTGAAGAAAACAAAATAAGAATGGATTGGACAAAAGTGCCCAGAAAAAGACAGCAGTCTGATAAAGAATAACAGTAAATAGGCATTCCAATTTGTGAAAGATCTCCCCAAACAGAAGCAGCCAAGAGTCAGTACCGTTCAAGATAAAAATGGAAAATGACTCACAGAAGCAAGTGACATTGCAGAAAGATGGACTGAGTATTGTAAAGAACTCTACAACCATCCGTCCACAGGAGATCCAGAGGTGCGAGAAGTTCCAAACTGCATAAATGATGATGATTTCCCCATCCTCAAAAAATTGGTGGAGTCAGCAATAAGAGCAATGAAGAACGAGAAGGCAGCTGAAGTAGACATTATCCCAGCTGAACTTATCAAGAACGGTGGGGAATCAGGGATAGAGCTGCTAACAAAATATAAAACATGATCTAGCAGACAGGCGAATGGGCAACACAGTGGATCCAGTCACTGATTATAACACTACCCAAAAAAAGGCAATCTCTAGCTGTGCCAAAATTACAGAACTATCAGTTTGTCCAACCGTGCTAGTAAAGGTGATGCTGAAGATCTTGAACAGACTGAACCCACAAGCAGAAGAAATACTCGCTGAAGAATAGACAGGCTTCCGGTGTGGAACAAATATAAAATCTTATGGTTCTTTGTGAAAGTACTCACAACATAAACAAGACATATATCATGTGTTCATAGATTTTGAAAAGACTTTTGACAGAGTGTGACATGAGGCATTTTGGGCCACAATGAAAAAGTACAACATGGGTCAATTGTTGACCAATACCATCAAGCAGCTGTACACCAAGGCTATCAATGCAGTAATTGCTCAAGGTTCTGTGGGGATTGGTTTAAGAAAACAGTTGCAGAACGGTAAGGCTGTCTCCTTTCAACCACACTTTTCACGGAGAGCGCATCATGAGTAAGGCCCTGCAAAACCACTGTAAAAAAGTCAGCATTGGAAGGCGTAACATCACCAGCCTTCGCTTTGCAGACGATATTGATGGACTGTCAGGCAGTAAAGATGAGCTTGCCACCTTAGTATAGAACCTGTATGTAGTATTTTCTAGATTTGACATGAAGATAAGCACCGAGAAGACAAAGCTGATGACAAATAGTGGCATACAAATCTCAACCAAGATTAATGTCAGAGGACAGGAACTGGAAACAGTTGGCCCAATCAAATATCTTGGTTCCATAATCACCGATGAGGGATCCATATCAGACATTTTGTCACGAGTAGCACAAACAATGGCAGATATGTCAAAGCTAAGACCCATCTGGAGAGACAAGAATATCTGTCTGAAAACTAAAGTCAGACTATTGAGAGCACTAGTCATCTCAGTCTTTCTGTATTAATGTGAGGCCTGGACTCTGACAGCAGAATAACAGCGACGACTCCAGGCACTTGAAATAAAATGAATGATGCAGAACCATCCTCGGCATCTCTGACATGAACCACATCACAAATGATGAAATCCGTAACACATTGAGGCACAGAGGAGGCCATTATGAAGACCTCCTCACCATTGTCGTCAAAAAGAGAAAGTTGAAATTGTATGGCCATGTCACTAGAGCCAACAGTCTATCCACAACAGTACTGCAGGGAAGAATCCAACGTGGCAGAAGGATGGTCGACAGAGATGAAAGTGGACTAACAATTTCGCAGAATGGATGAGGAAAAGTTTTGCGGAGACAAAGGCATTGGCACATGATCGAGACAAGTGGAGGAAACTGGTCAGATGTTCATCAGGGCAGTGCATCAACGACTACACTAGGTCAAGAGAATGATGATGATGATGATGAAATAAATTATATGTATAGTATGTACACTCTATCAATGATATTCCACTCATTGCATACATTTTTAATTTTTAAAAAACCTGCATCTTGCGGTATATCATTGTTACATACATACATACATACATACATACATACATACATACATACATACATACATACATCCTCACCTATATATATATATATATATATATATATATATATATATATATATATATATATATATATATATATCACTGTCAGTGATGCAAGCATTATTTGTAACTCCAGACCCAGACAGTTTTATATGTCAAATAGTGTCTTAAAAAAACCTGAACAAAAACTCAGGTATGAAAGCTTTCGTACAAAGGTATTAATACTGGAATGTCGCACTGTTTTACACGGCTGTGCGCGATAACGATGGCTATCAAAAGCAATAACGGATTAGTATTGTAGGGGCGTTTTAGAGTGACGTAAAAAAGAAAACTCTATGTCTGGACGCAGTAGTGTCTATTACCACTTTTATATATTTTTGTTTATATATACATGATCCTGCAGTACTATGCCTTCAGAAAACATTCTTGAAAGACACGGATAATATCACACTTAAAATATATTCTCAGTTTAACACCTATTTCAAAATGTTAAACATTAGGAGGAGTGTTGTAGTTGTGAACAATAGAGCCCCTCATAGTGTAATGCCTCTACACACAAATTTGCAGGCATTGCTGTAAGTGTCACTCTACATCTAATGATTACCTTTTTGTTCTTTTTACATACCACCAAGCACCGACCTAGCACCAAACGAATTAGACAAACTTGTTCAACAAAATTCCGCGCTCATCATTTTACTCGGGGATTGTAATGATCATAACATTCAGTGGTGATCAAATCACATAAGTGATATAGGACACAAAGTAGAAGAATTTATTCCTTGACACGACGTGTCTCGATATCACACTAAATCACTGTCATATTTACACACAGGAATGGGTACATACATGTGCATAGATTTGACAATTTGCTCTCCTTCGATGCTTTTTGACTATGAATGCAAGGTCACATTCCAATCTCCATTGAAAATATAAGCTTTACAAATAACTGTTGACGCAATTCAACAGTGAAATTTAAAGACGGCCAACTAGGATACGTTTGAAACACTCTGTACAAATAGACTTAATCAGGATACAGGATTCAACGTAAATTACCCTATTCAGCATTTTTCTTCTATTCTAATCGAGATTGCAGAATAATTAAATAAAACAAAAAACATTGGTTAATTAAGGGATGTAGAGAAGCCATTAGACATTGCCAAGAAGCATTGGAATCATTTAACAATCGACCAACACTTTAAAATGTATGTATATACTGTTTTTTCCTGGTTAAAGATCGCCGCATAATCAAAGAAAGTAAACGTGTGTCATGGAAAAAATATATTTCTTCTTTAAACTCTCGTTCCTCTAAGGAAAGTATGGGACACTATCTGCAAAATAATTGAAAACAGAAAACTCCGTTTTATCCGACATCTGAAAACAAACAATACAAACATTAGTTCAAAACGTGGCATAGCAGATATTCTTGCAGATAGTTTCTCGAAAAAATTATCACCATCTGATCATTCAGAAGCCTTCCGAAGATTAAACAATGAAAAATAAATGTCACGTTTAAAATTCACTTCTAACAATTTGTAAAGTTATAACCAAATGTTCTCACTATTGGAGCTCAGGGAGGCTTTTAACAAGGCCAATGACACATGACTGCTCCTGACGAAATGCATTACAAGTTCTTGAAACACCTCCTAGAATCATAACTAACATTTCGTTTGAAAATCTTTAATGTTTTATGGAATGCTGATAATGCATCTAAGATTTGGAAAGAATCAACAGTAGCATCGGTTCCCATTGCGCTGACAAGCTATATTTGCAAAACAATGGATCGAATGGTTAATTATCGGTTTGTAATATGCTTGGAAAATAACGATTTAATATCTCATTTCCAAAGCTGCTTCCGTTGTGGTCGTGGTACCAACGATCATCTGACTGGAAATATGTACAGGAACACTTATTTGCGGTTTGCTTAGATTTAGAAAAGACCTATGACACCATATGGAAGTACGGGATACTAAATGACTTGCATGATCTGGGACTAAAAAGCCGAACACCTTTTTTCATATAAAACATTCTCTCAGGCAGAAAATTCAAAATACGAATTGGCTCTACCCTCTCAGATATGCACAAGCCAGAGATGGGTGTGTTCCAGGGAAGAATTTTTTCTGTGCCGCTTTTAATATCAAAATAAATAACATCACCAAGTGTTTGGATCCCGTTGTGGATTTCTCATTATACGTTAATGATTTCCTAATATGTTATCTATGAAAGTAGGTGCATACAAATTGAAAGACAACCACAACAAAATATCAACAAGATTCAATTCGTCCAGTACTAACGGTTTCAAATTCTCAATATCGAGAAAGGTATGTATGAATTTCTGTCAGTTCCGAAGATGTGAAGACAGCAAAGCTCACGCTGGACGGAACATCTATTCAAGTTGTCGAGGAAACAACGTTTTGGGGTATTATTTTCGACAGAAAACTGACGTTTATTCTACACATCAAGAACTTGAAAGCTAAATGCTTGAAATCGTTATATCTACTTTAAGTAGTATCGCACACTGAGTGGAATGCTGATAAAAATGTCATCCTCAATTTGTATAGAACATTATCCGCTGCAAACTAGACTATGGTTGCGTTGATTATGGTTGAGCTAGGAAGTCTGATTTAAAAAAGCTTGACCGAATTCATCATCAAGGAAGAAGACTTGGTCTGGGAGAATTAAAGACATCTCCGTGTGAAAGCCTTCTCTCTCAAGCAAACGAACCATATTTATCACATCGTAGAGAAATACATTCTGCACATTATGCTCTCAAATTAAGATCAAATTCTATAAATCCTCTAATGTCGGCTGTGTTTCAACCCAAATACAAAACAATGTACGCAAATCAACCAAATGACATGCCTTCATTTGGCATCAGATTATTATCCAGCCTTAACGGTAACAAAATTGAATTTACCTCAATTCAGAAAATGTTTGTCTCTGAAACACCTTTTTGGCTACTTATACAACTAATGGTACTGTTTACTTACACGATGGAGAATAATCTGTGACAAACCCTTCTATCTTCCAGAACTCGTATCATGAAGTCCTCACCAAAATTAGAAACTACAATAGAATTTATACTAAACCGATCAACGGATGATGAAAAGGCTGCGTAATCATTCGTTGGTGGCAAACACATAACAAAAGTTCGTTTGCCAAATGCTATATCAAGTTTTCACCAGACGTCAGAGCAATAGACCTTGTTCTGAAATATATCGAAAACAAACGTATTAAAAATACATTATCTTCTGTGACTCACTATGATTTCTTCAGTCACTGCACAATGGAAAACTGGAAAACACATTATTAATCAATCTGCTCTTCTTAAATACTGAGCTGAGTACCTCCTACAATATAGTATGATGTTGGTTACATAGCCATATTGGTATTAAAGGTAATGAAGAGCAGATCGCGCTGCTAACATAGCCCTATCTCAAGAACCATCTGATTTTAAAATACCGTATACTGGTTTGAAACCTAGTATCAGTGAGTCTTTAAGCATAAAATGGCAGGTATCGTGGAATGATGCAGTGAATAACAAACTTCACGTCATTAAGCCAACCCTATTATAACGGACTCCTTCCTACAGAACAATCCATGAAGAGGAAATAGTAATTTCAATAATTCGAATTGGTCATACGTACATAACACACTCCTACATACTAGAAAGTGAAGAGCCACCAGAGTGCGTTACTTGCAATGAACCATTCACTGTTAAGCACTTCATGACATAATGTTTCGACCTGCAATCTACGCAGTAATAATGAGTATTATATTATAATGTGCATGACATAAGGAACATTTTGATACATTACATATCACTCGCGTTAGAAATTTCCTGAAGAAGTGAACTTTTATTGTAAAGTATGACTTGTATGCCATAATCTAGTGCATTGTTATGTAATGTAAATACACCATATTTTCAACATCTTTTCATCAGTCTTCATTAATATACACTATTTGCATATCCCGTGTATCGAGGAACTTTATACTGTATTGTAACTATCTTACGGTTTTACTTTGAACTATTTGGTTAGGATATTGCTGGTCGATATTAAACCTTTGACCATTGTTAAACGTATACACATATAACCTATTGTATGACACTAAATAGCCTATAAATGCTGGTATGCTATAAAAAAAATCAATAAACCAATCAGTCATTGTTTTTCACTGCATCACTGCACGATGCCCGCGACTTCTGGCGTAAAGACTATTTGATACTAAGTTTAAAGTCAGTATATGTTATTTTAAAATCAGATGTTTCTTGAGATGGGGCCATTTTATCTGTGTGAGAAATAATGCTTGAAGTAATTACAGAAACTCATAATTAGTTTGTGAATATGTGGAGACCAAATGGTTTGATAGTTGTAAGGAGAATGATAGTTAATGTTGCATTAGGAAAACATTTCAGATTTACCTGTTCTATTGTGTTATCGACCAGCATATGCATGCAAACAAAATATTGAAGTTGAGATTCCTGGAATTAATGAGAAATAGAAAAAAACTTGTTCTTAATGATATCGTTTACCAGCAGCAGGGGGGAATCAAACAACTTTTAGAGGCGTAAAACTAGCAAACGAAGACTTCTTCGAAATCGTAAAAAAGCGTCCATTTGGCAAACTAAGACTTCCTTGTAAATATTTTATAGATGCTCATTTGGCATATGGTCTCCCCCCCCCCCCGCCCCTGCTGCTGCTATGGTTTTAAAAATCCTTGTTGAAATTGCTAGCAATTTTCATCGTAAACGATTTTCACGATAGTACTTTGAACCTGTTGTAGAAACGCTAGCGTTTCCAAATCAAACAATAGCAAGTATTTTTGATAATTTCAGTGTTTTTTTAAAAATAACTCTGTCTATTTCTGCGCCCTGCGCCTGTTCTAAGACAAATCAATAAGGCTTTTGATGTCCCAGTAAAGTTAGCTACGGCCATGACTTTTATTGATTTGCACTCCCACATACGTTAATACTATGTTTGTTAGTCAGCGGGGATCAATATAAATGCAATCTTACAGCATTCAAACAGACTTATATATCCTAGTCATTTTGTAGCTTCCAGATCTCGTCTTAATTATTGCTTGTAACCAACTAATGTTGACCCGTGATATAAACGTTTTGACCACAGTTAATGGATTATGAATATCTGTCTGTTTGTCTCCTTCCGTCAGACTGTCTCTCTATTCACTATAATAAGACCCTTTGTTTATTGGCCATTTAGAACAAATAGAGCTTAGGAAAAGAAGACAGATCCATATTTTACTGTTTAAACTGTCATGATTTTCAATGGAGATTTATCTGTAAGAAAGCGAATCAACAGTTATATATATACAACAGTTACAAACAGTTGTATTTTGTATCGAAATTAGCCTATTCGTAAGGCATTGCGGTCTCGCCCAGAGGCCCATCGTTCGATTCCCGTAACAGGCAATTTGTCGACGGTACCGATTTGGATGTTTTTTTTTTCTATATGATTATGGGCGCCAGCCCAAAGGTACTTCAGTACACCTCCCGTCACATCAAATACGTGACGGTGTGATTTTTATACACCCCCGGGAAATTAATTCTTGGGGGAGGTGTACAAAAAATACATAAACAGTCTTCTGAATATTCTAACATTTCGTTTCGCTTAGAAAATTCACTGGAGATATGGGCGCCCCCAAAATATATAATAGCATGGATGATAAAGCTCTACGTCACACACTAGGGTAACCCCACAGGATAGTTCAGAATGAATTATCGGCTAAAAGAAACGGTCATAGAGTCAAAGAGAGAAAGAAGAGAGAAAATCTCAAAGTAAAAGAACCCTATGAAAGACACAAAGGCCAAATAAGGGACCCAGTGTGAATGATAATCGCCCATCATTGATAAATATATCAATATCAATTTTTCAAATTAGAAATATATATTATTATAAATGAATTCTGAAAATATCAGTGAGATCTTAACTGAGATTTCAACTTTAAAATATCAAGGAATTAAATTATCAGATCGATTAAATTGTGAGCAGATTCTTTCTGATTTTCAAGATATTGAATACAGCGCTATGAATAATAAATATGTCTTGCCAAAACGATACGCTATAATAAAGCTATTCGCGACTCCCTTGCATTATGTAACAACGTAGGTTTGTCCCGTTATTCACTGTTGTCGAAAAAAAATCAGAAAAGAATTGGGGCAGCAATATGTAATCAAACGCACAATTAATTTGAGGGTTAAAACAATAAGATATTATCCGCCAAACTGAAAACCCACTTTGGTTACCACAACAGAATACGTTCTATACAATACAATGGACAGGTACTCACTCTTACTCACCTAACAAGTATGCGTGAATGAATTTGTAGATTTTTTAATTTTTTTTTTTAATTTTTGTTGCATTTTTCATTGATTTTTTTGTTGCATTTTCACTGCATTTAACAAGACAATATGTCGTTCTATCGTACATTTAGCAAGACAATGTGTCGTTCTATATAATGGTAAACAAAGCACTAACGACTAGATTAGAGCGTGAAAGATTAGCAAATATGATAGCGGGAAGTCGCTTAAAACCACGACGAAAACCACGATTTAGGTCAAGGAATAGACAATAAAATGTTCAAACAGACACTTGATCCAGCGTTTGATATGGAAGCCCCAGTACGCAAAGATGATTCTGTACGCGATTATAAATTTTATTCTTATCACGCAGTACAACCCGATCTTCGATCAAGAATTGAACTTCAAGTTCATGATACCAGTAAATATTTTCTACCCGCTGAAGCGTTTATCGAAGTAGAAGGAGAACTTGTAACAAATGTTGCAGCTAATACACCATATGACAATAACCCAAATGTTCGAGTTATTTTTGTCAATAATGATATCATGGCACTATTTGAAAGTGCAAGATATATGATTGATGGAAGAGAAATTGAATCCATTGAGCGTGAGGTTGATGTTGCCACAACAATAATCGGGCTAGCGAGATATTCTGATTAGTATAGAAGATCGGCAGGTCCATCTATGATGTTCTCTAAGGAAATTAATGATAACGCTGATCATATTCATCATACTAGGGTAAAGGCAACACGAGATACTGCAGTTGATCCAGCACCAGCCGGATATACAAAACCAACTGCTGATTTTGATGTCGTAGATATTAATCCTAATCAAAATCTAGGGTTTGCAATTAACGTTGCAAGGACAGCGTCGACAATTTTCATGTGCGATTCCAATGCATCATATTTTCGGATTCTGTAGAAATGTTAGAAAAGTTATTTATGGAGCGAAGCATACAGTAGTACTCATGCGAAGGGGTAATGATAATGATGCAATCTGGCGCGCTGGTGTTCCCGAGGGTAAAGTTATTTTAACAAAACTATCATTGTGGATGCCAGTAATGACTACATCAATCACAACAGATGAGCGATTACAATCATTTATGGATCATGGAGGAAAAGCATTGCTAAGTTGGCTAACAGTGACCACGGATACTAAACAGGATGATCTTGATGATACATTTACATGGCACCTGGCATCAAAACAATGTGTTTCAGCTCCACTTCATATATTTATTGCGCTACAGAATAACGCGCGAGTTGGTAATCAAGAACGAAGTCATATGATATTTGATCAGATAGGTGTTAATGAAGTCTCGCTGAGAATAAACGGCCAGCAGGAACCATCCGAGTACATACAACTTAATTCCACCACTAACCATATTGCACGCGTGTATCATCGTATGTTGTCATATATGGGACGCGATCAAAATGTCGATAATGGTCTCCAAATATCACAGTTGGATTTTAAAAGTTTATATCCGATTTATTACTTTTCACTGGAACATCGTAATTTAACAAGACAATCCGTTGTTGTTATACACTTTAGAGCTCGTGTAGCCCGTCCTGGTGGTATTGCTAATTACAGAGCGGTTGCTGTCATTCTCAGCGACTAATCAATGTTACTTGAAGGTGCTGGTGGACGAATGAGAGTAGTTGATGCACCAGTAGAAAACATGTAGTACTTTTCAAAAATATATAATGTAACAATTAGATCAATCTGTTATTTAAACTACTAGTAGTTTTAATAATGTCATATGGTCATGTTAGTGTTACAATGGCTCCTGATCAACTCAAAAGATTGCAATCAGAATCAGCTAAAAAATGTGGAACCACGATAACTCTGAAACACAATCAGTTGTCTGGTGGTCAGAATAAATTGTCACTGACAACTCGTCAAATAAAACACTTTAATGATACTTTCAAAGATAAAAAAGGTGTTCAGATCACTCTCTCTGCAGCTGCGATCAGAAACATGATAAAATCAGGTGGCATATTTCCGTTGTTATCTGCGTTACCAGCGTTGATTTCAGCAGCAGCCCCAGCGGTGGCTAAAGCGGCCGCGTTAGGAGCCGTTGGTACTGCGGCTGTGATAGCACTAAAGAAAACTACTGGAAAAGGATACAAAAAAGGGAAAGGGTCTAAGACTACCAGGAACCCCGTATTCATGGTACAAGGGGAGCGGCCTGAGAATACCAGGAACAGTTTACTAGTTCGAGACCCGTCGGTTGTGGAGTCTTTGATTCCCATGTCAAATTTTGATTTACTCGATGCTGCTAAAAAACTAGCGATAAAAACTTTAGAGGTGTCTTTATGAAAGATCACTTGCCGGCACAACCAAAAAACGTTGAAACCGGTATCATTAATCTCGATAACAGCATAGGACCTAGAACCCACTGGGTCGCATACGTGATTGATCCGCGTGCAATCTTTTTTTTTGATTCATATAGGTTAGCGCCGCTTAAAGAAATCATGCGTTATATACAACAATTAAACACATTTCCAATGAAGACTTGGGATTCTACGCTACCAACACAACAAATGAATGACACACCAATATGCGGCATAGAAGTATTGAATGTCCTTGACACTATTTCATCATCGAGCAATCCACCTCATCAAGTCGTAAATGAATATACAAGTAGTCGCTGGCAAAGTAATTAGAAAATCAAAGATTTTTACAATAACAATGGTCGATATTTGGGGAAGATCTTTATCAATGTTAAAGAAACCCGATGCCGACACTGCAACCGGTGATGTAAAAAAACATAATCGAAGATGAAATAGCTGAGATGTTGAACTTAGCAAATGTTGATCCCAATGAAATAGTTGTATTTCAAGATCGTCAGGGTAAATTGAAAGCTAATAATATTTCTCTTGATGATATTTTATTTACACAACGCCACGCAGTTGAAGATAATATCGCGTTGTTTTCCAATCAGGGTAAACTCAAACCAGGCGCACATGTTTCAACAATCACAGATAAAATATTAACACTCGATAACAATTATATAACTGTAACAGAATTGTTACCGAGTGGATGGTGGATTAAATGAACAACACAAACGCAATATGTGAAAGATAATGTAAATTTATGAAATAAATTATTAATGAAAAATATCAACACAATAACTCATGCGTTCAGCCCACAATCACACTTCACAACCATTCACAATTCAAAAATAAATATTAATACAAAATAAACACAGATCCAAGGAATCTCCTGGACTAAACACAGATCCAAGGAACTTCCTGGACTACACAAATGTTGCAAATAAAATGGAGCCTTTACAAAGTTGTATTATCGCACGTACGAATTGCGATTACAAATACAAACATCAAACTATACTATCGCACGTATGGATTGCGACAACAAGTACAAACATCTACATGTATTTAATCAAGTTGCTAACTGTTATTGAGATTCATGTAATCCCTTAAAATACTACTGTGATTCAAAGTAACTATAGGTAAATATAACAATGTATTCAATTGTAACTACAAATTGCAACACACACATATGTCTCGACCCTGTAAAACCGTACGATTCACCAACAGTTGAATCGCCGCCCAGCTTCTCCGAATACCTAGGGTTGACCCAATACTTTTATCGGCTACTTGCCCTTCACGGATCCACTACAAATATACGTACAGACAGCAAACAGCATCTACTAGAACCACCGGTCCCAAATACTTAGATGCCACCCCGGATGTTTACACCTCTAGACAGCTCCGACACTCTGACATTTAGACTTCTAGATTTCCGGATATTTACACATCACGACAGATGTAGACGGACAGACAATCCGACAGACAGATTTTCAGATACCTCAATTTGATTGCACAATTAAACAGCACAAACACGGCACAATCAATCACATTCAGCTACAATTTCAGAGACATTTAGAGACGTTCAGAGACGTTCAGCTACAATTCAGCTACTATAAAGAAACCAAACTAATAATATTTGTTTCTAAAACAATCTAAAACTTAGACTACGCTATTGCATTTAAAGTCTAATAGTGACTAGTATTTCCAAATATTCAACGTTTTAAATCTACAATGTAATAAAGGCATCATTATATGAAATGATAAACTGAATAAAATTCACAATAAAACGAAATATAAATTTAACACTCACCCCTTTGGCTGGAGAAAGAATGACGAGCTATCTCTCATTTTATAATATACTTTTGGACTCGTAATCTTATCAGAAATATTCTGTCTATATGTTCTGAAATAGGTGGGCAGAATTCACGGCAAATTTCCCGTGCACCCCGTGATTATAATGTTCCTGACTTCAAGTGATTCGTAGTCAGGCACATGCAAATCGTTACACGTCGCTTACCTTGAAAAACACTTATTCACCCCAGGTAACGCATGTACGACAAAACAAAAAAATGTTGAGATTAGTTTGTAAATCAAGAAGAAATAAATTCAATTTTCGCCTAATTCTGTGACAATAACCTCGGCGAATTCATCGAAATCACTCAATGATAAGTATGACGATCATATAAATACATTTAATATATTTACTAGTTTACAAAAATTCATCATGACCAATATTGATAAACCACTATTAGAATTTTTTGGACATCCTCCGGTGACCGCACCAAATCTTGCAGAGATAAAAACTTCTATATCAGAGTTTGTAACGTGTAAACTTGAATACGCGGATCATGTTAAAGAGTATGAAGATCATTTAAATGCATCTAATGAATTTACTATTTTAAAAAATCCATCACGGACAATATTGATAAACCACTATTAGAATTTTTTGGTAATCCTCCATTGACCACACCGAACCTCACAGAGATAAATACTTCTATGTTAGAGTTTGCAACACTTCAATCAAGATATGAAGATCACGTTGACAAGTTTACATCATTTCGTAAAAATATCATAGATAAATTTTTGCAACCGCGTTGGATAAAATTGACATAAAACTTCCTGATATTTTAAAACATTGAAGATATGAAAAAGTTCATCGACGCAATCAAAGATGATTTTCCGAGGATGATAGAAATCATTGAAAAAATAAAGCTCCCTCACGAACAAAAAAATATCATACATAATGTGTACGCGATCCAACACGGATCATTTACGTGCACACCTACAAACAATATATTAAGTATCACTGCAACCGTCAAAGGTATTTATCGATTAAAACTAGTGACACCGATTCAATTTAATATATCATCGTCGAGTACATCCGGGGTCAACAATATGATATCAACGATCATCGAAAAGGATACTACTGAACGATTAACAATAGCATCCACGGATAATAACTTGGCTAGGATTCCAGTAACAAGGTTGTGGAATTCGTAGCGGATTTAAGTAAACAACTAAACCACTAACGGTTTTAATTGAAATCTATTTAAAAACACTAGTATTTTCAAAATAAGATGTCGTCACAGCAATATCGCTATGATCAAGTCAGAGAAATTCAAACTAAACTCAAAACACTCAGTGAGGGTTTTCAAATAACAATTAAAAAATACCGACGAAAAACAACCGCAGTTGATGTTCCCGTGTACTCGGTGAGTGGTGTAATCACCGGAGCTGGTATTATACTCTCCTCGGTGACAATGATTGCTCCGATAGATGTTCCAATTTGTATAGCAGCGGCAACAACAATCGCGGGAATTATTTAGATAATAACAAAAACAAATACCATCGTGTAGCCAGCGCAAGCTACAAGATTACATAACTAAATTTCATGTTATGTCAACCGCGTACTCGCAATTATCCTCGATGATATCGTCGTCACTCGATGAATCATTAATATCAGATAGTGAATTCAGCGCGATGGTACGTGTTTATGATTCCGCGATGTCAGAATTAGAGCGACAACATGCGTATAATAACGATGACATCGTCACAAGAACTACGTCAACAAATAGCGGATAACACAACCCCGGTGAAAACAAGCATGATCTCAATAACCTCAACGAATCCTGAATTCAGTGTAAATTTCCCTACTCCGATTCCAGTGATGGAAATAGCGCTGGCAAAACTACAAGTATACCATAGATGGTATATCAGAACAAAATCATTTGGCGGTCAACAACCGAATAATTCCTTGGTGTTTGCGAAAAAGAATCGCGCAGACGGAACTCCAGACTGGAACGTTGTTTCACTACCATCTGGGTCATACCAAAACCAGCAAATCAATGCTGAATTTCAGCGTAGAATAAAATAATATCATACGATACAAATTTTAGAGTTTTAGTTTTCTTTATTAAGTGGATAGAACCAGTTGATGATGATGGATGGCTTCAACCAATTCAAAGTCAAATTAATGAACACTTTATAAAAATAATTAATGAATTTGAAATACATGGAAAAATATTGCGAGAAAAACTTTCCAAAGAATCACCGCGAGATGAGATCATCAAATACATAAACTTTTGTAATCAAATTATCGCTGATATGGAAGCATTTAATTCATGGATTATTCAAAAAATATTAAATGCTGTAAATCCTAAATCAAAAACAGAATTTGCAAAAACATATAATATACGCATAAAGAATATTTCAACATTTAAACTCCCCGGGTATAATGTAGATCAACTAAAAAAAATCCGTTAATTATCTCCTTGATGAGTACTTTCTACGAATACTTACCACATGCAGACAAAAACACAAGGGTTTAACCATCCTCAAAATATAATAATGACCCAGACGGCGGTGGTAGACATATCGCTCCGTTCAACGTAAATATATCCTCGGTGATTGCATTGAATTTAGTATGTGATGTTATCGAAGGAAGCTATCAAATAAATCTCGAGCGATCAAATCAAGCCCAGCAGGGATATATTTTATATTCATTTGCACCAACAGCTCCTCCAGGGTTTCTAATTATTGAGGATCCAACTAATCCAGTCTATATGAGATGTCATAATGATTCGTTAACGAGAATTAATTTCAAACTCACTGACCAATCCAATAATCTAATTGATTTACGAGGTGAGGTTTTACAAATTAGTCTGTTTGTGAAGTCGTGAAAATTCAAATTTCAACAATGATTTTCATCGTAAATTGCTAGCAATTTCAAGGACTTTCATTGTAGCAACTTTTATCGTAAAAAATTCATCCTGAAATATTAGTGTTACGAATTGAGATAAAGTTTGCCTGACATAAAACCAACCAATGGAATTTAATTAGAAAAACCCACTGAGGGTAACTTTTTCATAAGCCGTATACATATCTGCACGAGTTACGTCCTTTTGGTGTTCTCAAATATATTCAAATTGAATTCTGTTTTTAAAACGCTTCAAAAGAGAAGATAGATTTACCCCTTCTGCAACATATCGTACCGAGGGTATACAACTATCAAAATACTTACCGGCTTTTGTTATTGATTGAAATACCATTTCTTCATTAGTTGCTGTATTAAATGATTTTATAGGTCTTTTCCCAATTGATTTACAAGTATCAGTATTTCCAAATGCATTATTCTCACTCCGTGTAATAGCTCGTAAATTATCCAATCTGTTATTTTGAGGACGTCCATCAATATGATCAATAACAAGACCATCTTCAATCAATCCATGAAAACACTCATACACGAAACGATGATTAAGATATTTTTACCCTCCGACACTAAATATCAAATACCCAAGATTATTCACAATCCCTAATGGATTCTCTAGTCTACGGTTTCTGACAATACCCTCACGAGACGCTTCATAATCGCTGATAATGGGATGAGATTGAAATTCTTGGTTCATTTATATATAATACTATTTGTCTAATTGATTGTTTGGTTTAATTATTACATTATTTGGAAATCTTCCAATCTAGTCTTGAGGTGTTTTTATGATTTTGTTAGAGTCATTGATGGAGTTTTTGAAGGAATCTTTGATGGATTTCTTAATTCATTTATCATAATAACGCTTCAACTCTCTGTATCGCTTACCACCGCAACTCAGACACAATTGCGATTTTCCTCTCACACCTACCCCACATTGTATGCAAGGTAAGGACCCAGAACTCCCGTTACGAACGCTTTGTAAATGATATCCACAGAATTCTATTCTGCATGATTTATTACATGCGGTTACTGATCCTAACATAAGCCATTTGCAATGGTTCATTATATAATAAATTGTTTATTTAAATACTGGTTTTAATTATAATATGAAGGAGTTCGAGAGATTATCGAAAATTACGCCTTGGAAAAATATTAAATTCAATCTCGATAGAGTCTACGTAGCACCAAAAATCTAAAAAGTGATAGAAGCAAGATAGGTAAAATCCGCGATTGTTTTAATGAATTAAAACGTGATGGAGCATCTCACTGTTGATCTACATTTCGAATTGATGGTGACGTTGATGCTACCATGAACGATGAAAGAGCAGCACTTATAATCTCACATCTTGATAAGAAAAAATATTTCTTTAGAGTGAAATTCATTATCCATTCAGAATGGGAAATTGGATTATTCGAGACAAATTTGAACCAATTTTGAAAGATAAAAGAACTATCACTTTGAATCATGATTCCAAACCAGGATTGCTGACTGGGATTGACAAACCGTACTATGAAAGATCTTATCGTGTAACAGCAGTTGTTTACGGGGTAAATTCGTTAAATGATAAACCGAGTATTGAAAAATTAAAACCAATGAAATATTCGTCAAGTATAAATTGCATAGCAGAACGAATAATAGAACACTTCACAAATGCGTTGCGTGGAAACAAATTGACTGATCTAAGACATAAAAAAAATAAATGAAAGAGGAATAAACAGTTAGGAAGAACGGATCATCAATTCAAGATATAACTAAATTAAAAACATCATTAAGATTTCCAATAACCATAATGACGATAACAGGATAAATATTACACGAATCGAAATATTAATCACAAGGAGCTCCAATCAAAATTATTGACCATAATGAACACGCGTGGACACCTGCAATAACAATATTTCCACGGGATAGAACACGGGAAATTTATTTGATTTTATTTATCAGTTAAGTAAAAACGGTCCTGTGTCAGTGTGATTACTTCACAGTTTTGAGCACGAAGAGGGTAAATTCGATCAATTGGTAAGACCAAACGGAGAATTATACCGTACTGAAGCACTCCACAATGAAATGAAAAAATAGCTAGTGGTTTTTCAACAGAAGACAACGAACAATTATTAACAAATTGTTTTACAATTCCGTCGGTTGCAGCTCATTTTGCGAGAAAGAAGAATATGTGGAAACCAACAAGAGCTGAATTTCTATCAGATATCAAATCAAGCTGTATCGAATATAACCATGGTGGATTATGGAATACAAAATACACCTCTGAAAGTATTATTTCAGTTGATATAGTTGCGTGTTATCCCGGGAGTTTTCTCGGGTATGGAGAATGTGTTGAGTATTTTAAATGATTTGTACATCCCACACATGAAATGACCCGTGTTGTGATTAATGGACCACTACCCGATTTTGATTTTGACCGGATTCTCTCGTGTGGTATCATTTGAATTGGCTACAGGACTTCATCCGTGTTGTTATATTTGGCTTGTTAGACACATCTCTGAAAAACACTGGATGCCAATAGTGTTATTTGGCATATGATTGATTCTAAAATGCTAATATCGCTGATGGTCAGTGAAGCAATTATATCATATCGAGCGCAGACTGAGGTCTGGTTACCACAAACTGATAGTCTTGATAGTATAATCAGCGACTCTAGAAAACAATTTCCTGATCTAGACGAAGAATATATCGTAAAACGGTCAAAATAAATCTTTGAAGTTAGAAATAAAGACGCAAAAGATCTCGGTAGAAGAATAATCGGTAAATTCACTCAGGGTGGAAAAAAGTATGACAATAACAGATATTCTTCATGGTTGATTATAGATGATGCTGAGTACAATTTCATAATCGCGGATGTAACATCTAAAGACATATATGTAAATCGTAAAAACGCTTTCTTGTCCGATGGAACCAAATTGGGTACAATTGTTACTTACAACGATGGAAAAAATCTTCAGTATGCACATTTGAGGGCATCTATGCTAGCTTATGCTTCTATTAATTTATTTTCAATGATAAATAGATTTCCTGAATTTGCGGTCAGGGTAGCAACTGATTCATTTTATATAAACGCGAAACTTAGCAAAGCAGTGGCTGAATTTACAAATTCTGACGAGAGTTGGGGATCATGGAGAATTAAAAATGAAATGCTGCGTGATTATTTCAAATCAGCAGATGTTACTATTGAAAACAATTACTTGAAAACTAATCAGATATCAGAACTATCTAATGCACCGTCGATATCTGATCCAATATGTAGATATGAAACCAGCTACCTAAACGGCTGTGGTAGGTCAGGAAAGACGACTCGTGCGATTGAATTATTTCGTGGAAACGCTAGCGTTTTAAAATCAAATATGATTGTGCTAACACCGACTCATAGACTTGCAAGAGAAATGAAAGAGCGAGGATTAATGCTTGTACTTATCATAGTTTCTTTTGATGGAAAGGTGACGAATGGACTCCTGATCGAATGGGCGAGAAATATATTCCTGAAGTCATTATTTGGGAAGAAATATGCACGGTATCGTTAGATGTATTACAAAGATTTCTTGATTGGTTATTGCTAGCGAATACAGCAGTGATAATGTGCGGCGATCATGGTCAACCAGCAGAATTTTGTAGACTATTATGCAGAAATTAATACCGATCATAGAGCACTTGATGAACAATTATATGAGTTCAAAAAACTAATTAGATTACAACCGGATAGAATCCAATGTGAGATAGCGAGTGAAATATTTTTGGAAACCCCATTAAATGATTTCTGGGAAGCGTGGAGACCAAACGATTTGATAGTGGCAAGTAGAAAAATAGTCAGAGATACACTTCAGATGAAGTTATTTGAATTACATAAAGAAAAAGTTGCAACACTTCCAGTGCCGCGGTGTTATAGACCCAAGGATACACAAAGACAAAATATCGGAGTTGATATTCCCGGATTAAGAGAAAAGCAAATTCTCGTATTAAATGATATTGTGCTGGTTGATATCAATGTCGTCGAAGATGCATTACGCGCTGGTAAATGCCCATGTACGCTAGCTTACGCAGCGACGATACATTCTTCACAGGGAATGACTATATCAGATACAATTGTTTGGATCATAAATAATCAGATCGAGTGGTCGAATTTAGTCTACCTTGCGGTATCCAGAGTACGAAGAATAAATCAGCTTCGAAGAGTTGTTTTAGATGCTAATGACACAACAATAAGTGATATTGTTGATGATGAAATCATTAGCGATAATATGATCAGAAAAAACTCTCTGGTTATAAACAACAGGATAAAAAAATAATAGAGAATTTGATAATGATGCTGAATTAATAATCACTCTGAAACAACAACAGAATAATCACTGCGCGAGTTGCAATTGTATAATGAATTGGTGTTGGTCGGATAAGGATTCTCGACAATTTACCGTAGACAGAAAGAATAGCAGCGTAGGTCATACCAGAGATAATGTGATGCTGACTTGTCTAGAGTGCAACAGACGAAGAGGTGCTAGTTAAGACCACGTGGCGGTAATTGAGTATCCTCGGGTATCACTTATAGTTGTTCACGAGTAAGTGCTCGCTGAGGAGCAGTTGAATCCAATCTATAGATTGCTGGTCTACCGTAGATCGTGTTATACTAGATATTTCATGTGCGGTGAGACTCCAAATAGGATCAGTAGCTCCTTTTTTACCACCTTCGAGCTCTCCTGGTTCATATAAATACCTGACAGTGACATTACCGAGTACTGGTTGCTTTGAAAAATCATTCTGCGGTTTTACGGGTATATACTTCTTTTTAATCGCGTTGTTAGGTATCATGTTGATTGTTTCGAGTAATCTGATTTTTCAGCGCGGTAATTACGCCTGGTAATCTCTTAACCCATTCACGAGATCGTTTATCCTGAATAAATTCCTTCGCGTATTGATATCCAAATAACCGCCTGATGGCGGTGTAATGCAGCATGTCCTCGTCTGATAGTGGCATTATAATGCTTCATTGTTGATAAAACCTCACCCTAAAATTCCTTGCCAGGATCAACTTGTAATAGATGTGGCCAACGCAGAGGACCCCTTCGATAAATCCTTTCAAACGCAGAAGCAGCTTCAGTTGATGATTTTGTCTTTAGCGGTTCTGCTTGTTTTTATCGACTCGCAATATCAACTACGGTTAGCGCATACTTGTAGAAACCATCATGTGGAAGAAATAATATATCAGCTTGATGAACTTCATTAGGGACTGTCACATCAAAATGCGAGTAGTTAATTTGTTTAGGTGGTGGTAGATAAATTTGCTATATCGCCTGTTATGATAACCAAGCCGCTGCGGTAGTATTTTTCACCTTTGCGGCGCTAGCGAGTTTACCAAATGCTGCTTTGCCCCTCCAGTATCCTCTTGGAGAATAATAAATAGATTTCATGTTGTTATTAATTACTAGCACCCAACATTAATTTAACCATCATTGCCAATTTTATCAAAAATGAAGCCAATTTTTCTTTGAAGGATTTATCAGTGATAGAATTCAACGCATGAATTAATTTCACATCTGCGATATGTCTATGTTGCAGATTGCTGCTTTTCTAAGCAACATCATGAGCATGACACGCCTTATCAATAGCGTTTATTGGGTTTTCACCGGGTCGGGGTTGGTTTTGATCATCGAGTCCGATATCGAGTCTGGTTCCGGGTCCACAATAATTATACCCTGAAAGGTGTTTTTCTCCTGGCTATTTTGCCCATGGTATTCCCGGAAGTTTTTGCTAACTTGGCTGCAGTATCATCTCCTCGTTTTGTTTTTAATCATCAGCAATTTTTAAAAAATCCCCTGGAGATTTAATAGAAACAAATCTAAATTTTCTGGTACCACATTGTACACACTTACCAGAAAGTGCTGATCTGTTATTTTTTGTTGTAATCGTCGTCAAGTCATCTGTGCCAGTACGCTTCCTACATTTTACACAATATAGATCCATAATTTATATATAATAACATGAATGTAGTTGATTTTTCGGAGACAAAAGCAAGAGAATCTGTTAAGCATCATGCAGCACTACCAAATTCTATTCGTATGATTATATTCGGGCCATCTCGAAGTGGCAAGATGCAACTGCTATTTAATTTGATAACAAGATGGATGAAATGGGATAAGTTGTACTTAATAGCCCCGAGTGTAGATGATCAGTGATACTATAAAGTGTTAAATGATTACAACGAGAAAGCTTCAGAGATCGACGATTATAATGTTATTGAGTTTATAGCTGATATTGACGAAGCACCAAGCATTGATGATATTGACGGAGGTACTAACAATTTAGTCGTATATGATGTTGTGATATTAGACAATCAAAAGAATCCTGCTAGGATATGTTCCAGAGGTAGGCATAAAAATATCGATGTGATATATGTCACTCAACGATACACTCAAATACCAAAAGTGATCAGAGATAACTGCAATATTCTTGCTGTATTCAACGGAGTTGACACATACGCTACGAAATATTTGGCAAACTTGGTGCGGTGGTGATATGGATTATAATCTTTTTAAAAATTTCTTTAGTCATGCTCAGTCAATCCCGCATGGATTTGTAACGATAAATTTGCATCATCCTAGATCAAGATATCGTATCGGACTTGATCAAATATTCGATTGAAATACTAAAAGGATTTTCATCGTAGCAACATTTATCGTGAAAATCGTTTACGATGAAAATTGCTAGCAATTTCAAAAAGGATTGTTAAAACCATAGCAGCAGCAGGGGCGGGGAGGGGGGAAATAATTGTGGCGTCCTTATTTTTGCCAAATGAGAATCTATAAAATATATACAAGGAAGTCTTAATTTGCCAAATTGACGCTATTTTACGATTTCGACGAAGCCTTGGTTTGCCAATTTGACGTCTCTAAAATGTTGTCTGATTCGCCCCTGCTGCTGCTCGTTTTGGTTCCGGTGAGTATTGCTGAGAGAGCATTACCGATGGATAAATCTCCACCAAAGCAAGAATGTGATATAATAGATTCATTCGACGCAATGATGGATTATTTGTTATACAAATATATGGATTGTTGATTCTAATATTAAATAATCAAATTTGGTTTATCTAACAGTGTCTCGAGTTTGAATAATGTCTCAGCTGCGTAGGGTTATCATGGACTGCGCACTGAATACTAATCGAATTACTAGCAATGCAGATGATGTAGTAAAGAACAAAATAACTGGTTATAAGCGATGGAACAAACAAGCGCGACTTTGATCTTGATATTGAATTTGTCATGACGCTGAAATAGCAACAAAAGACAATCCCTGTGCAAGTTGCATCACAGTAATGTTGTGCCGGTATTCCAAACATGACCTACTGAAATATACCGTGGATAGAAGTAATATTAGTCTCGGTCATGTGTGAAAATGTGAAATTGATCAGCCCTGAGTGTAATCGACGTCGAGGAGCAAGTTTACAAATAGTAATGCTGTGGAGTTGAGTATCTTCAGGAATTACTTGTAATTGTTCACGTACAAATCCACGTAAAGTGTCATTTTAATCTAGTCTGTAGATTGCAGGTCTACCTGTGGATCTTACTAAGCTGAAAATGTTATGTGTGGTTGCACTTGAGACTGGGTCAGTCGCTCTTTTACCCCCTGCTTTCAAGTTTACGAAGTTCATATAAATATATAACTGTCTCATTACCTAGTACTGGTTGTTTTTGAAGAGTCATATCGTTGTACTGGTATGTCTTTCGTAGTTGCATTCATAGTTTTATAAAATATAAAAAAATAATCCACGGCATACTTATATCGAAACGATCGCTCAGCAAGTGTTCCATCAAATCACTCAACAATTTCCAGATTGCGATGAATTGCGGTATGTCCGCGTCTGATATTGACGTA
This sequence comes from Unio delphinus, assembly GCA_029339505.1. Classification (NCBI taxonomy): domain Eukaryota; kingdom Metazoa; phylum Mollusca; class Bivalvia; order Unionida; family Unionidae; genus Unio; species Unio delphinus. The sequence goes on along the minus strand of JAQISU010000002.1, from coordinate 533,861 downwards.
ATGTTATTTCATCAAAGATGTGAATTCACCAAGAAATTCATTGCCAAGATCTACCTGTAGCAACGGTGGCCATCGCAAGTGTCTTCGTTGATAAATTCGTTTTAAAGGAGATGCAACTTCAGTTGCTGTCTTTGTTGATACTGGATCTGCTTGTTTATATCTATTTGCTACTTCAGCGACAGTCAACACATATTTGTATGTGTGTGATTGACTTATACCAGTTATAATAGTATCATGCGGTAAAAACATTATATCTGCTTGATGAACTTCATTGATTGTGCCGACATAATGTGCATGATGCATTGTTAGGTTGTGGTAGATAAATTTGCCATATTGCCTCTCGTGCTAACCAATCTTCAGCAACTTAACGCGCTACACTTACTGTATCAGAAAGTTTACTAATCGCTGCTAAACCCCTCCAATATCCTCTTGGGCTATAGTGAATTGAGTCCATATAGTAGTTATTTTTTTTTATTAATTACCGGCTTCTAGCACTAATTTAACTTTCATCGCGGATCTTATAAAAAAATTAGAAAGTTCTTCTCTGGTAGATTTTTTGTGAAGCAACTTCACGTCTTCAATTTGTCGTGGTTGTAAATCTTTGATTTTATACGCGCCATCAAGAACATGGCACGCATGATGAATTGCATTTATTGGCTACTCTTCAGGTCTTGCTTGATCTTTCTCGTCAAGTCTGATATCAAGTCGCATTTCAGGACCACAATAATTATATCCAGGAAGATGCTTCTCCTCGAGATATTAAGCCCATGGTGCCCCTGGTAATTTTCCTAATAAAGCAGTCATATTTCCGCTTGTTGAACAAGAGCTAAATTTATATATTTTTGTACGACACTTCACACAGTTTTGCCTGTATGTTCACTCGCGCTATTCTTCGTTGTTATTGTTTTTAATCCGATGGTGGGAGTTTATGCTCTGCATCAAACACAAGATAAATTAATATAATTATTATACTTCTATAACATGGACATAATTGATTTCTCAGAGACACGAAGGCAAGATACAGTCATGCATCATCCAGCGCTACCAAATGCTATCAGACCCATCTGGGTCTGGTAAGACGCAATTGTTACTTCATCTGATAATGGGATGGGTGAAGTTGGATATGTTATATTATTATCACCGTTTGTAGATAACAAGATACACTAAAACGAGCTTAACGATTTTAATGAAAATTAAAAGTTGTTGGACGATGACGGCTATGATGTTATTATTGATATTGTCACGAGCACTCTAAGAAACATCCACCAGACTTGGTGTTCAGAGGATATATATTGAATCAAATTAAAAAAATTATTCTCAAAAGTGCTAACGATTTCTCATAAAACATTCATATGATACTAGCTCAATATGTCGAACCGGTCTCAATAAGATCTTTGTTTGGGAGACAAACCTGGCAGCAGAGAGTGTGAACGAAGACACCACATGCAACAAATAACCCGACTAGAAGTATCGGTGACGTTTGTCTGTTCATTTTCGTAGCAAGCTTTTTTTCACAAAACAAATTGCTGCTACTATTTTTACAGATCAATGATGAATTTCTCTCATTATTCATTGGTAGCGTATAAAAACAACGATACCAAGTATCAATAACCCCCATTGTAAAAATTAATTTAACTTTGTACACAATTTCATCGCTCTACTTTATTTTTCTGTTCTCTACTTTAATGAGTGAGTGAGAAACCACATTTGGGTTGGATTAAAACCTTGGGATCTACCAAACACTGTTCATATAACCAAGGATACAAATTGGAAATAGCATCTGTCGGTTATGGGGCACACGTAATGTATAATTATTGTTGTTTTTAAAACTATTATAATGTTCTAACAATCGATTATTAATAACTAAGTATGAAATTGTCCATAGATCCACACACTGAGAGAGAGAGAGAGAGAGATTTTATAGTTGGTTTGTAGTTAATTATTTAAAGCTCAATAATGAATTACTTCAACTGTAAATATATTTAACTAGTTTAATTATATCTTGTTTGTTCGTCATTATACTTAAATCTTAAATTGTATTCCACAATAAACTACATGCGTGTGTATGTCAATGGCTGACATTTCAGTATTCTAGAATGTAACGATGGGTTTGTATTGCTATACGTTCTTTACTAAAATCATCTTTATTGTGTAAGTTATACGTATGTCTTATATTGATTTAATCAATATGAATATAAATAGAAACCCCAAAAGGAAAACAATCGATTTATCAATATGCAAAGGTGATTGTGAATAACCCAAAACATGACAGAACAACATTTTCTAGGGAACAAAGGGATGACATTATGCAAGGCAAGTATGTGTATTTTTGATGTGATGAAGATTAACAAGCCAAAGAAAACTAGACTTAAATTCAACCTTGAACAACTGAAAGACGCTTACATCTGCAGGTTATTCCAAGCCGCAATGGGACGAAAATTTACTCCACTCATTGTGATGGATGTTGATGTTAAAGTGATGACAGACACTTTCAACACATTCACGACAACAGCTGCCAAGGACATAATTGAACTTCATCGCCCCAATAAAAAAGCCATGGGTTACAAAAGAGTATCTGAATTGTGTGATGCCCGAACAGACTTGAAAAATACCAGACATACAACATGGTCAGTGTAGTATCCACAAATAACAAGAATATCAGAAAAGACTTGAAGAAAGCAAACGAAGATTGGATTTGACAAAAGTGCACAGAAATAGAGAGCAGTCTGATAAAGAATAACAGCAAAAAGGTATTCCTAATTGTGATGGACCTCACCAAACAGAAGCTACCAAGAGTCAGTACCATTTAAGACGAAAATGGAAAATGCTTGACAGAAGCAAGTGATATTGTGGAAAGATGGACTGAGTATTGTACAGAACTATACAATCATCCGTCCACATAAGATCCAGAGGTGCTTGAAGTTTGAAACCACACGAATAGTGAAGATCTGTCTGCAAACTACAATCAGACTATTGAGAGCACTAGTCATCTCAGTCTTTCTGTATTCATGTAAGGCTTGGACCCTGACAGCAGAATTACAATGAAGAATTCAGACACTTGAAATGAGACGCTAAAGAACCATCCAAGGCATCTCTTACATGGACCAGATCACAAATGATGAAGTCCGTAACACCATCAGGCACAGAGAAGGCCATTATGGAAACCTCCTCACCACTGTGAAAAAGAGAAAGATGAAATGGTATGGAGCCAACAGTCTATCCACAACAGTACTGAAGGATAGTGTCGACGGTGGCAGAAGGAGCGGTAGACAGAGAACAAAGTGGACTGACAACATCATAGAATAGACGAGGACAAGTTTTGTGGAGACACAAGCATTGGCACATAATCAAATCAAGTTCAGCAGCACAGTGCCTCAACAACCATACTAGGTCAAGAGACTAATGCTGATGATGATGATGATAATGATGATGATGATGATGATGAAATAAATTTTATGTATAGTATGTAAACTGTATCAATGACTAACCACTCATTGTACAAATTGTTTATAAAAATTCAAAGAAAACTGCATCTCGCGGTATAACATTGTTACACACACACAAATACACACACACAAATACACTCACACACACACACACACACACACACACACATATATATATATATATATATATATATATATATATATATATGGAGGTGAGCTGAGTGTTTGCTTATGTGCTTGTGTGTCTTTATGAGTCAATAATAACACTGTCAGTGATACAAGCATTATTTTTAACTTTTAAAAGACCTGAACAAAATCCCAGGTATGAAAGCTTTCGTACGAAGGTATTCATACTGGATTGTCGTATTGGGTTACACGCTACAACGATGGCTTTTAAAATAACCCGTAAATCAATGGGGGCGTGGGTATCTGCTGCCTGTCAAAGGGTCATATGCAGGTAACGTATCACTATCGAAAGTTATAAAAAAATTATTATTGTTGGGGCGTTTTAGAGTGATGTAAGAAAAAAAAACTGTTTATATGCTGAACACTGCAGTGTCATTTTGCCACTTGTAAAGATTCTTGTTTGAGGACAGGCGTTTGTTACAAAACCTAACGTTTCTCAAAGCGAACAGATTTGGGGCTTTACATTGATTGTGGGAAGGAAAATATAAAATAGAATTTAAAACAAACTGTCTTGAAGAAGAAGTGTGATATTTTAAAAAACATGGGGACCAAGCGACCTGACGAAAAGGAAACAAGTTTTCGAGGTAAGAGAGCGCGTAATGCAAATGCAACATATTTATCTCTGAAAAATGAAACTACTGAATGCATAGAACCTCCTTATGAGAATGTAAATGTTGATGGCATAACATGTAGAAATAATGATAGTGTTCATGGTGAGGAGATTGGTTCTACAAAACATAGTGTTACAAAGAAAAGGCATCCAAAACATATCAAAGTTAATGACACGAATTGTAGAGATAGCGCATGCAAAGGTCAAACAAAAGAATTGTTAGAAAATAATGGTAGTACTGGGACGCAAGTCATAAAATTAGTGAAGTTTTATCGGAACAAGCAATATTGTCTTAAAGATCTAAATATCACAGAGGACTGTATATCTGTGATACTTGTTAAAAGACGCGTCAAATTATTTTATCAGCCTAATGATAAGAATGCAGACAATTATCTGTCCCCATCCTTGGAGCAACAAAGTTTTAAGAGAGACCAGATTAAGGAGTTTAAAAATGCAGATTTTTTTTTTACCATCGAAACAGGAGACATGAATATCAAATCAATTGATCTTCAGATTGACAAGATAAAGACAGGCTACTTTCTTTGCAGTGTTTACATTGAGCTACATCTTAGGTTTGAATTTTTTAAACATATTAATGGATCAGAGACGTTGCAAGTGATACGTCTTTGTGAGGGGACACTTAATGGAAACAAGATATTTGTTCTAAAACTTAATGATATCAATGCACATTTGGAATTCATTCATTTATTTGGTACTCTTGGGGTTACAGAGGAACCCGGAGAGAATAATGAATTAGAAAACAATTGTATATTCCTGAGATATGGACAATATATATACAAAATGAAACTTTACGACTTTTACATAAAGTTTGATGCCGTTATAGGGCAGAGGTGGCTCTGGTTCGATGATAATAAGAAACCTCAAAATCCATCTGACGGAGATATTGTAAAGTACACAATTCCCAAAGATGAAAATAACCAAGGTTCTCATGGTTGTAAGGGATTAATTGATTACGCAAACAAAGACTTTTTCAAACGTTGTTTACAGTATTTTGTCGGTAAACATGACCTAATTCAAATACATACAACAAACAACTGTGATGAAAATACAGTCGCAGAGGGAACACTTGCCTTAGCAATGATGACTGCCGAATCCATCCGGAATCATAATACTGTTCTGATAAACTTTATTATTATTAAACTAAATGAGACAAACGATATAGCAGCTGCCGAATATTTACGGCAACATCCGATGCTTTTCGGAAAGACATGGCCAAATAGAAACAAAACAGGGTTTAACTTTGAGCCTAAACCTAAAACTTCGAAAAGAGAAAAACATTGGCTCGATCAATATCAGGAAAATGTCAAGGATTCTCCCGGAGAAATTATGATGCATATTCATAAGTCTTTCTGAATATGGGCGTCCTCTCACTTATCAAAAGAAATTTTTAAACCCACTTTAGACAGAAAAAAATCTAGTAAAATAGTTAGAAAGCGTCATTGAACAAGTTTTCTTTACCTCGAGAGATCCAGGGTCGCCGTCCAATAATGTCGAAATCTAAACATAAGATTTGATCAAATGTGTGATTTAAAGAAAAAAATGAATGTCTAAATATATGTAGGAGTTATTAATTCGACCAATATTTAAGTATGTTCTGCGGTTATTCGTTGACTAAAAACTAATTAATTAATTTGGTATTTTTTGCAGCTACTTGAATGTTTATTATTAGGTTTAGTATAGTTTAAGGTGGAAACCGGAGTGAAGCAAGGATGCATTCTCTCTCCAATTCTCTTCTCACTGGCCATTGACTGGATCATGCGCCGCACCACAGAGGGCAAGAAGCATGGAATACAATGGACGTTGACCTCAATGCTGGATGACCTGGACTATGCCGACGACATCGGTTTGCTGGCAAGCAAACACCAGGATATTCAACAGAAGACACAACAGTTGGTACAGACAGCAAATACCATAGGTCTTCGAGTCAACATAGGGAAGACAAAAGTCTTGAAGAAGAATACTAGAGTGGGCAACCCAATCACCATCAACGACCAGCCTCTGCAACAACTAGACGATTTCACTTACCTGGGTAGTAAGGTCGCCACGGATGGAGATAGCACAAGGGAAGTCGTCACAAGAATCGGCAAGGCCAACCAGACCTTCGCAATGCTAAAGCCCATATGGAGGACAAGAAACCTCAGTGTCCACACGAAGATCTGTATCTTCAAAAGCAACGTGTTGAGCGTCCTTTTAGAGTGTTGGAAGTCCACTGCGAACATAGAACACAAGCTCGAAGTGTTTCAAACCAAATGCCTGGGACGCATCATGAGGATCTTCTGGCCAAACACGATCTCAAATGAGGAACTTCGGCACAGAGCGGGTGCAAGCACCATCTCTGAGATCATTTCAACTCGGCGATGGAGATGGCTAGGCCATGTCTGCAGAATGCCTCCTGACTCACTACCAATGGTGGCACTGAGATGGACCCCACAGGGGAAAAGGAACTGTGGGAGACCCAAAGAGACCTGGCGACGAACAGTGGAGAGAGACCTTAAGACCAGAGGCCTCACCTATCAGACCGCCCCTGCAATAGCTGCCGACAGACGGAAATGGTGCTCCTTTGCTGTTGCCTCAAGCACCAGACGGTGCAGAGAGGATTGATTGATTGATTAATTTAGTATAGTTTGCAGCGAACGAGCAAGTATCAACATGGAGGTATTCAGTACGCTAGTAGTGGAAGTTATACCCGTACAAGCCCTTCGCGTCATTTGTGGCGTTGGTCTTAAGGAGACCACAAATTGGAATCTCCGAGCGGCCGACAAGAGGACAACACGTCTTCTTGTCTGGGATAACGAAGACAAACAGGAATATTTGAAGGCTTCAAAGTACAGGAGAAATAGAGGGAAAACTCAGCGGCTGCCAGCCAGCAGCACCCCACCCCCACCACCTACGGTCAACGTGGAAACTTCCCTTGAAGTACCAGACATGGAGGCGCCTGTACAGGAGGATGCAGTACAACTTCTACGTGACCAGATAGCATTGCTATTACAACAACGTGACGCTCATTTCATGATTGTGATGGTGGACGTGGCCACTTCAACGGTTCTTGAGTTTCAACCCAAGCTAACACCACCTCCCCCCACCACCACTAAAAATGGGGAAGGTAACAAAAGGGAAGGTAATAAAGACCAGTACTCCTACTACACGTATCCCTACGCAGTCACCATCTTTGGCAGTAAAGTTGAATAAAAAGCTGGAGGCTGCATCGCACTCGCCACCGGAAGAAGAGGCATTTAGATCACCAGTAAAGGCCGTCAGAATGAAAAAATCTACAAAGTACTAAATCATGGGGAAATTATGCAAGGACCTGGGGCGTTCTACACTACTTGAAGATAAAAAGAAAGCAGGGCATTTCCTCAACGCCATGAGAACTGGCAAAGATAACAATATAGTGTTAACATCTCAATGAAAAGTTTTAAATTAGAGACATCATATAAGAAGAATGAAATGTTTCAAAAAGTGATCTTCACAATTGATTCTAATACAATAAGTGTCGAGTTTTGAATGACTTTCTAATCGCAATCACTATATCCAAAAGTATTAAAAATGACAATTTCGGTTTATTATTATAAAAATATTATATGGAATGAAGTCACTAACGAAGAGTAAACATTAGGAGACAGAACGAGGAATACGAAGAGTGGGGGTGGGGTGGCTCTTTGTGAGGAGGCCTCCACGTGGCAAGAGCTGGGCAACAGTATCATAACGTCTTGGTCTGTGCTTTGACCGCGACTTGATGCTGGCTAACATCCTCAATTTTTCGTGACTTAGAAAATCTTTTCAGAGGCAGTATGATTTTGATTGCTGCTTATTATCCGACACGTGAAAACAATAATATATAATATATCAAATATTACTAAATACTCGTCATAACACCTTCAGGTTGTCTTAAGTTTAACCATCGACTACATGAAATAGATTAAAACTTCACCATATAATGTTGTGCATGACTCTCATATTTTACTTAGACAGATGAGTCTACCAATCTTCGATCCTGGCCTGTTCTGTTATCTTACCTGAATCTGATAATTTGTTCAATGCCACTAAACATTCTTCTTCAATTTGATTACGTATGACGTATCTGCGTGAACCTGTCTACTTTCTTACATAAATTGTATATGTGAAAATTTCATATGAATGGTATTCCGAATTTTTTTTTCTTTCTGAGTAGTCGACGACTTGTAGACACAAAAAGGAGTAGAAGGTCTCTATGATCAAATTATTTGATAAACTTACGTTTCACCCAGCTCTTATGCTCTGCATTAAAATTGTTTGCAAGAGACGCAATTATCTCCCATATTCTAACATATATCAACCTGTAATACAAAGAGATGCATTAGTACGTGAATGAAATAATTATGCAGAATTGCACCTACATTATCATTATCAGTGAGAGTTTAGTTCCCACGCGCCATCGATTTAACCTGTCACATATCGGACCTTATAGTCAATAGAAAGATGTAAGAAAAAATATCATTGGGACGCTAAAGAATTACCAATACCAAAAGCTACTAAACTGCAAGAAATAATATTTATCACTTTATTTCCCAACAATACAAGCGATTCAAACGAAAGCTTTTCTCTGTTTTCACTGTTATAATTCTCAAGGCATATGCTATGAATGAACCAGCTGATCATTCGGAAGAACGCTGTTTTTCAGTGCTACATTACCCCAAAAATTAAGTAATTACAACCATACCTTATCTTTCATAAGAAACTAACATCATGGACTTTGTTCACGAAACATATCAATATACATGCAACATTAACTGTCCTGCATCTAACTAAACAGACAAAACATTCAATGAAAAATATAGGTCTGTCATCGCTGCATTCATGTACCACCTGTGATTATTTCGATAGCATTTAGTGCGAGTCTGCACAAAGTAAAGAACAAATAAACAGAAGCGCAAAATGAAAATACATAATCGGAATAACATTTAACTCATATTACATGTAGCTTACTATACACGGAATAGACACATTGTTTTATTGATGAAATTTCAGTCAATAAGCAGACTTTAGTTTGGAAAACTAATTGCTGAAATCAGCAAATGACACTTTGGTGCGGTCTTCGAATAACATACACACGTAGATCCAGCAAATGTTCATATAGCTCTCTACACACAGAAACGGGGATTCATGCATCTATACTGATATTTACATAGTATAGTGAGGGTGCATAGCCTCATTTGGAAAATACACTACAGACCCACCCACCCAGGGGCTGTATAGCCTCAATTGGAAAATACATTACAGACCCATCAACCCTAGGGCTGTCTAGCCTCAATTGGAAAATACATTACAGACCCACCCACCCTGGGGCTGTCTAACCTCAATTGGAAAATAGGAAAATGCATTACAGATCCACCAAACCTGGGGTTGTATAGCCTCAATTGGAACATAGAAAAATACATGCAACATTAACTGTCCTGCATCTATCTAAAAAGATAAAATATTCAATGAAAAATGTAGGTCTGTCATCGCTGCTTTCATCTACCTCCTGTGATTATTTCGATAACATTTAGTGCGAGTCTGCACAAAGTAAAGAACAAATAAACAGAAGCTCAAAATGAAAATACATAATCGGAATAACATTTAACTCATATTACATGTAGCTTACTATATACGGAATAGAGACATTGTTTTATTGATGAAATTTCAGTCAATAAGCAGACTTTAGTTTGGAAAACTAATTGCTGTAATCAGCAAATGACACTTTGGTGCGGTCTTCGAATAACATACACACGTAGATCCAGCAAATGTTCATATAGCTCTCTACACACAGAAACGGGGATTCATGCATCTATACTGATATTTACTTAGTATAGTGAGGGTGCATAGCCTCATTCGGAAAATACATTACAGACCCATCCACCCAAGGGCTGTCTAGCCTCAATTGGAAAATACATTACAGACCCACCCACCCTGGGGCTGTCTAACCTCAATTGGAAAATAGGAAAATGCATTACAGACCCACCCACTCTGGTGTTGTATAGCCTCAATTGGAACATAGGAAAATACATGCAACATTAACTGTCCTACATCTATCTAAACAGATAAAATATTCAGTGAAAAATATAGGTCTGTCATCGCTGCTTTCATCTACCATCTGTGATTATTTCGATAACATTTAGTGCGAGTCTGCACAAAGTAAAGAACAAATAAACAGAAGCTCAAAATGAAAATACATAATCGGAATAACATTTAACTCATATTACATGTAGCTTACTATGTACGGAATAGAGACATTGTGTTATTGATGGAATTTCAGTCAATAAGCAGACTTTAGTTTGGAAAACTAATTGCTGAAATAAGCAAATAACACTTTGGTGCGGTCTTAGAAGACCCTACATTCGTAAATTAAGGAAAGATGCTGCGGCTCATATGGCTCTCTACACACAGAACCGGGGATGCATGCATAGTGAGGCTGTATAGCCTCATTTGGAAAAAACATTACAGACCCACCCACACTAGGACTGTATAGCCTCGATTGGAAAATACATTACAGACCCACCCACCCTGGGGCTGTCTAGCCTCAATTGGAAAATAGGAAAATACATTACAGACCCATCCACTCTTGGGTTATATAGCCTCAACTGGAAAATACAAGACAGACCCACCCACCCTTACGTGTTATTATATAGATAGATATAAGAATAAGCGATGGCTTGTCGCGCTATTGTCTTTTCAATGTATTTCATTACAGGTAATAGGTTAATTGCCAGTTCTAGTACGGGAATAAAAAAGTTATAACAAAACATAAAACAAACGAATAGAAAAACAGATGATTGAGTTTTAAAGAGAGCTTTTGAAGGTACAAATACAGTAAAGGTATATAATTTAAAAAATGTTAGGATTCCGCTACGAGACACGATCATGAAAACTCTTGCTTGGCAAGCAGACACATTCGAAGAACGACAGAAGGATAAATGTGTGGGTTCATATATAGGAGTATTGAAGTTGTCTGTGTGCAGAAGTATATGATCGAAATATACATTTCTCTGTCATTGACTTTAAAAAATGGATATGTTTCATAATATTTGCTATTTAATAATAATAATAATAATAATAATAATAATAATAATAATAATAATAATAATAATAATAACTATAATAATAATAATAATAATAATAATAATAATAAAAATAATAATAATTATAATAATGATAATTATAATGAATGTAAACATAATTATGTACATAATAGCTATCGAAAGTAATTGATGCTTAGTTATAAGTATTTAATTGACGCTATCACATTAGTTTCATATTTAAGTATATCAAGAATTGAAGGTCCTTTAATTCAAGGGACGAATGCATCATATCAAATAGTTATAGCTCAGTACGTTTTGCAGCGCAGATACCGAGACATTACATATAAGAGGTGAGGATTAATATAATATAATATAATATAATATAATATAATATAATATAATATAATATAATATAATATAATATAATATAATATAATATAATATAATATAATATAATATAATATAATATAATATAATATAATACAATACAATACAATACCATACCATACCATACCATACCATACCATACCATACCATACCATACCATACCATACCATACCATACCATACCATACCATACCATATCATATCACATCACATCACATAACATCACACCACATCACATTTTATCATAAATATATAATATAACATATAAAAATAATGCAATTTGTGAGAGATATGTTAACAGCTTAGATATCATTATTCTGTGTGGTGTTTCATTTCTGTTGCTGATTCAGCTATTCGATTCTGAGAAGACTGTATTAGCTTTTAATATTGATGATCTCATCTATTTTCGGAAAATACAATTCTACGTGCCCATTTTGCCACCCTGTTCTACTTATTTCGTTTTAAACTTCCTCCTCTATTTTCTAGTGTCAGTGCATGACACGAAATTGTAATCTCATATTTCTTTACAGTTTACACTGAACCCATATTCAATCAATGACGTATATTATGTTCCGTGAACAAAAATATACTTTATTTTGTAATTCAGCAGCGTGAATATGTATAACACAAGTTACTAATCCACCTCCCATAGTCAATCAATCAATCAATCAATCAATCCTCTCTGCGCCGTCTGGTGCTTGAGGCAACAGCAAGGGAGCACCATTTCCGTCTGTCGGCAGCTATTGCAGGGGCGGTCTGATAGGTGAGGCCTCTGGTCTTAAGGTCTCTCTCCACTGTTCGTCGCCAGCAAGCACCTCCCATAGTAAACGTTTGTATATATATATATATATATATATATATATATATATATATATATATATATATATATATATATATAATTCAAAGTTCTTGAATTTTTTTTTTAAAATCATTATATTTACAAACGTTCACCTCCCATAGTAAACGTTTGTAAATATAATGATTTTAAAAATTCAATAACTTTAAATTATATATATATATATATATATATATATATATATATATATATATATATATATATATATATATAAGTTGCATAGTGAGGATATATAGACTTAGTTGAAAAAACACATTACTGACCACTGCCTCCAGGCCAGTATAGTCTGAATGTTTTGAAAATCACCCTAAAGTTGTATAGCCACAAATAACTATTGGGGCTGTATAGCCTCAAGGGAAAGTGGAGTGATCCTATAAGGACAATAGGAATTGAGGAGGTGAGGTGGCGTCACAGTTCTGAAGATTGGTGACAATGTTGCAACAATGGTAAGAACAGATGTGCACTTGGTTGACCTCAGTGGGGAGTAGGGATATTCTCCCAATATGTATTGAGTGATAGAACACATACATAAAACACATACATTCATACAATATTATAAAGGGAGAAACCTTTTATATTAGTTTGTGGGTTGTGGCAAGGAGAGCAAATGAGTGTCCTTGAAAATGGAGTTTATCCTCTTCTTCTTCTTCTTCTTCTTCTTCTTCTTCTTCTTCTTCTTCTTCTTCTTCTTCTTCTTCTTCTTCTTCTGGTCCTTTGAAATCCAGTTTTGATGCCCCGTCGCTCTAAACTGTTCCTATACATTTGTCCAGTTGTTCAGTCTTTCAAAGTATTCTTTATGTTTTCTGGTTCCTTTTTTCTTTAGTCCAAGTATATCTAATTATTTTTCTTCTTCAAGTTCATCTCACATATTGTCTTCGGCCTTCATTAGTTGGCACAGCCCTCACGTGACAAATGACCATTCTGTGAAATTGAATATGTTTTCAAAAAATAAAACTCACCTGCCTTGGAATCACATTGTCAAGTGCCTCTTTCAAGTTTCCCAATCTTTCTTTACATATTTTGGTGTAACTAAACCTCAACGTTTTTACTTCTTCATGTATCACACCTTCTACCAAATCATTTCTAGGTTCAGGTTGGTCACTTGACTTGTCACAAAGTCTTTTGTATCTGGATATCTCCAATCATGTTCTAGCCTTTCCACCGTATATGCTATATCAATCATCCAAACACAAGTGTGTCTGAGTTCGTTAAATAACTCGATAGCCATCTTGATATATTCGGTTGAAGATGATTTAAAATATAGATGCTTTCGGCCATACGTGCATCTGCGTTTGGTTTGTAAAAGCGTCAATATTGTAAAGGAAAACGACCATTTACACTCACGTCACATTATTTATACTATCCACCCAGAAGGGAGGGAAAGCAAACCACAAAATATAATATCAAACCACCAAATCTACTATCGTAACAGACAGGTAGGAAAACAAACCTCAAATATCCAAACCAACAATATCTATAATCCAAAAGAACCACCAGATACAAAATCACAAACATACTATCCAGCAGCAGAGATGGCGAATCCGACAACTTTATAGATGCGTCTATTTGCAAACCAAGGCTTCCTCCAAAATCGAAAAAAAAGTTTCCTTTGGAGACGCAACGTCGTTGTCGCGCTCTCTCTCTCTCTCTGCTGCTATGGGCGTAAAAATCTTTTACGATTTCACAAACAGACTAATTTGTAAAACCTCACCTCGTAAATCAATCAAATTATTGGATTGGTCAGTGAATTTGAAATTAATTGTCGTTAACGAATTATTATGACATCGCATATAGACTGGATTAGTTGGATCCTCAATGATTAAAAATCAGGGAGGAGCTGTTGATGCAAATGTGTATAAAATATACCCCTGCTGGGCTTGATTTGATCTTTCGAGATTTATTTGCTAACTTCCTTCGATAACATCACATACTAGATTCAATGCAATCATCGAGGATATATAGACGTTTTGATGGGCAATATGCCTACCACCACCGTCTGGGTCATTATTATGATTGAGAATATTTGTTTGTGGTTGTGGTATTTTTTTTTTTCATTCAGCGTGTGTCAGAGAAAGTTTTCTTGAATAAGATTATTAACAGATTCTTTTAGTTCATTTGCGTTATACCCAAGAAACTTGAAATCGCGTAAATCAGCTTTTATGATATTGTAACCGGTTAGGAATTTTTGTTTATCTCCAGTCTTGTCACTAATTATTATCTAAACTATTCGTTTGTTGATATATTCCATGTCGGATACAAGCTGATTTAATATCTCAACATATTTTATATTCTCGATGCGTGAACTCGTTATATCAGAGAGATGCTCCTGGAAACTCTGTCGTAATCTCTCTAGTTGTGTTTTATGTAATTGATCAATCTCTTTCATATAATTAATGACGTTATTTAGAGTGAATACAATTGCAATGGATGAATTAGGAGTTTTCTCAAAACCAAATTCCCATTGCATGTTATTGTTATCGAGAAATGTTAGTCTATCAGTTAAGTTTGCATTTTTTTATACCAGGTGAATAATTTTGATATGATGGAGCAATTTCGAGGTATGATTGTACATCTGTGACATAATCAGATTTTTAAGTTTTTGGTATTTGATAATATGTCCGAGGTGGGATTTCAGGCCAACCCAATATTGTCATTATAACACTCTGATAGATATCTACGACATATTCGGGCGAGTTTATCTCAATGGCAGATGATAATGTCGGCTCATGAACTGTTATAGCGATTTTCGATTCTTTTCCAGTAATGGACTTTATTCTACGCTGTAATTCGTTATTGATTTGTTCGATTTGGTAGGACCCAGATGATAGCGAAACAACGTTCCAATCTGGAGTACCATGGGGTTTATTCTTACTCGCAAACACCAGGGAATTGTTTGGTTGTTGACCACCGAATGATACTGATCTGATATTTGGCCAACTATGGTATACTCGTGCTATTTCCTTAACTAAAAACGCAGTAGGGAAATTCACACTGAATTCAGGAATCGTTGAGGTTATTGATATCTTGCTGGTTTTCACCGTGGTTGTGCGTTCCGCTATTCGTTGAAGTAGTTCTTGCGATGTTGCCATTGTTAGTATACTCATGTTGTTTTCCTAGTTTTGACGTCGCGTAATCATAAACACGTACCATTGCTGAAAACTCACTATCGGATATTAATGTGGCATCGACTGACGACGATATAATCGAGGATAAATGGGAGTATGCGGTTGACACAACATGGAACTTAACTGTGTAGTCTTGTAGCTTGCGCTGGCTACACGATGATATTTTTTTGTTGTTATTATTAAAATAATTGCCGCGATTGTTGTCGTCGCTGATATACGAATTGGAACAACTATCGGGGCAATCATTGTCACCGAGGAGAGTATTATACCGGCTCTGTTGATTACACCTGATATCGAGTACACAGTAATGTCAACTGAGGTGATTCTTCGCCCGTATTTTTTTATTTTTACTTGATACCCCTCAGTGAGTGTTTTGAGTTTAGTTTGTTATTCTCTGACCTAATCATAGCGATACTGCTGTGACGTTTCAAATGAAGACATTTTATTTACTATAATAGATTTCAAATTGCTGGCGTTAAATTCGCCAGCGTTGAAAATCCTATGGATGTTTAATTCAGTTGTTTACTTAAATCCGCTACGAATTCCACATACCATGTTACTGAAACCCGATCCAAATTATTATCAGTGGATGCTATTATGAATCGTTCAGTTGTTCAATTGTCGATGATCCTTGATATCATATTGTTGACCCCAGATGAACTCGTTGATGAAATATTAAATTGTGTCGGCGACTCTAATGTTAATCGATAAATACCTTTGACGGCCGCGGTGATATTTAATATGTTAGTGGATGGTGTCCGCGTAAATTATCCGTGTTGGATCGTGTATACTACGTTGCTGGTTTTCTGATGAGGAATTTTTGTTTTTTTCAAGTGTTTTTATTATCCTCGGTAAATCATCTTTGATTGCCTCGATGGTCTTTTTGATCTCTTCCATGGATTTTCTAATATCCGGGTTTTATGTCGAGTTTATCTTATGAGATCTCCCCAAAGAAATTCTAGATGAGATTTTTACGAAAAGTTGAAAACTTCTCAACATTATCTCCATACCTAGATTGGAGTGTTGCTAATTCTAACATAGCGGTTTTTACGTCTGAGATTTTCAATGTGGGATGAATAAGTGGAATCGCAAAGAAATTATTTATCGGGGTTTCGATAATATTAATTATTCTCTGTTGTAATTGTTCAAAGATTTTTATGGTCATTCAGCTTTTGTTGGGAGTCCACAATAGTTGAAATGAGAACATCTGGTTTGAGTTTACCGTGATCGGAAAATACCCCGATAGCATGTTCCGTTAAACAACGTTGTTTAACTAAAATATCATCAAGGGAAACATTACTAGTTTTCAATTTACCCTGACGATCTTGAAATACAACTATTTCATTTGGATCAACACTTGCGAGGTTTAACATCTCGGATTTTTCATCTTCGATTATTTTTTTTACATCACCGGTTGCAGATGATTCCTTTGTGGGTTTATTCAGGCTTGGTTAATATCTCCCCTAAATATCAATCATGTTATTTTATATAATTTCTCTCTAAAAAGCGATTACTCGTATATTCGTGTACGGTTTTATGTGGTGGTTTTCCCAATGATGAAATAACGTTGAGGACATTTAATACTTCTATACCACATATTGGTGGCTTATTCATTTTCTGTGTTGGTATCGTAGAATACCAGATAGGAGTTTTTAAGCGGTTTATATAACGCATAAATGCTTTAGGCAGCGCTAACCCATATGAATCAAAATAAACAATTTTACGCGGATCAATTGCGTATGCAACCGGTAAGTTCCAGGTCCGCTGCTGTTATCGAGGTTAATGATATCTGTTACACCGTTGTTTTGTTGTTGCGGTAATTGATCTCTCATAAAGACACCTCTAAAAAAATTTTATTGCTAGATTTTTAGCAGCATCGAGTAATCAAAATTTGACATCGGCGACAATGTCTGTGATATTGTTGTTAGTAAACTGTTCCAATTCTCAGGCCCTTTCTGCTGTACCATGAATACGGAGTTGCTGGTAGATTTAAAACCCTTTCCTGATCGTTTCTTTTTTCTTTTGTATCCCTGTCCGGTAGTTTTCTTTAGTGCCATCCCTTCCGCTGTACCAACGGCTCCTAACGCGGCAGCTGTCGCTACCACTGGGGCCGCTGCCACAATCAACTCTGGTAACGCAGCGAAAAGTGGGAATATACCACCTGATTTTATCATGTTCTTAATTGCGGCCGCAATTGATGGCATCATTGAAGTGTTTTATCTGACGAGCTCTCAAAGACAGTTTATTCTGAACAACAGACATCTGATTGTGCTTCAGCGATATAGTGGTTCCACATTTTTAAGCTGATTCCGATTGCAATTTTTTAATTTGAGCACGAGTTAACGTAACACTAACATGACTATATGACATTTTATTTAATAACAGATTGATCTAATTGTCTACATATTTTCTACAGGTGCATCAACTACTCTCATTCTTCCACCACCACCTTCGAGTGAGTAGCATTGATTTGTCACTGAGAATGACAGCAACTGCTCTGTAACCACCAGCAAAAAGAAGGATATGTTACACGAGCTCGAAAGTATATGTCAACGACAGATTGTCTGGTTAAGTCAAGATGTTCCAGGGAGAAGTAATAGATGGGATATAGTTTTGTAAAATCCAACTGTTATATTTGCAGACCGGTATCTACATTATGATCGCGTCCCATAAATGACAACAAACGATGATACACGCTTGCTTTTTGGTTGGTTCCGTAATCAAGTGGTATATCCTCGTCTTGTTCTTCTTGACCGTTTATCTTCAACGAAACTTGATTAACACCCAATTTATCAAATATCATATGGCTGTGTAATTGTGAACCCAATCGCTCCTTATTCAGTAACGCAACAAATATATCACGTGGAGCTGAAACACCTTGTTTTGATGCCAGGTGCCATGTAAGTGTACCATTAAGATTAGAATCTATGGTATCTGTTATTTTTGTTAGCCATGATAGCAATGATTTGCCGAATTATAGTAATCTGTTTTCTGTGGTGATTGATGGAGTCATTACTGGCATACACAATAATTGTTTTGTTTTATTTACTTTACCATCAGCAACACAGCACCATGCCAGAGTGCATCATTAACACTACTCTTTCTCACGAGTACTACTGTATGCTTCGCTCCATAGATAACTTTTCTAACGTTTCTGCAAAAACCGAAAATATGATGCAGATGAATTGCGCATGAAAATTGTTGACGCTGTTCTTTCAACATTACTACACGTGTTGCAAACCCTGGTTGTAATCAGGATTAGTATTTATAATCATATTGTCGATATTATCATTAGGAGTACCAGCACGATCTTTTGGTTCTCTTATTCCATATGGAATGTGATCAGCTTTATCAGTTAGATCCTTAGAGAACATCATAGATGGCCCTGCCGATCTTGTAAAATCATCAGAATTTCTTACCAACCCACTATTGTTGCGGTAACATCAACATTATGTTCAATAGACTCGATTTCTCTTTCATCAATCATGTATGTAGCACTCTCAAATAGTGCCATGATACCATTGTTGACAAAGCCAACTCGGATTTTTTCAGCATCTGCATATGGTGTATAAGCTGCAACATTTGCTACTAGTTCTCCTTCTACTTCGATAAACACTTCAGAGTGTAAAAAGTCTTTGCTGGTATCTTGGACTAGAAGTTTGATTCTTGATCGAAGAGTCGGTTGTATTGCATTATAGGAATAAAACTGATATTCGCGTATAGATTCATTCTTGGGTACTGGGGCGTCCATATCAAACGCTGAGTCAGGAGCCGATTTGAACATATTATTATCTATTTCATTGCTAGTAATTTTGGTGATTTAATCCCTATGGTAACAGTCTGTTAGCTCATCAAGAAACTCTCGATATACACCAATATCCATGATTCCACCCTAGTCGTCTGCAGATATCAGCTGCCTCATTAATTACTTCCGGTAAGTTATTTCCAGCTCGTTTCCTTCCTATGAGAACTTCTAATCGTGATATATTCCCGAGAAAACTATTAGGACAATGTAGTAAACCACTACCGGAAACCACCCTTGGAGTTCCACTTTGAGAAAATCCATTTCTCCTGCTACTATAACCAGTTGCACCTTGTGCATCATCATTTTTGTCTCGATCATATAGTGGTTGACCACTCCTTATTTGTTTTATTTTATTTATATACGAAATAAAATTATTACTATCTTTTGAGGTTCTAATTCCACCGTGTTTTGCCAATAGGATTTTTCTATATCAGGTGCCAAAGGATTTTATATAGTCTTCAGCTCCATCTTTTATATATTGCTCCCTTGTTTCGTTATTATAATTTTTAACAGCAAAATCAGCTAATTCATCATTCGTGTAATTTTTAAATTTATTCATCACTTCTTCCGTAAATATTTTTCCAGGTGGATGTATTCTCTCTTTCGAAATTTCTTCTATTTCTTCAATAATATCACCTTTTTGCTCTTCAATAATATCACCCTTTTGTTCTTCAGTAATATCACCCTCATCTTCTTCAATAATATCACCTAGTCATTGTTTAAGTCGTTCTCGTTGTTCTTGTTCAAGTCGTTCTTGTTCTCGTTGTTCCAGAAGTCGTGAAGCGGCTATTATATCACCAGGAAGTGTTTTTAAAGATTCCTTTGTTTGCTTGGATCTCTTTGCTATTTTTTCAAGTATAGGAAGAAGGGCTGTTTCTTTTCTCTTATTGTTCCTCAGGAATATCTCCCCATATAGCTTTTTCATTGGTTGATGCGACTTTACTCTTTGCAGTGGTTATTGGTTTGAATAATTGTTCAGTATCCCTTATGAAAACATTTTGAAATTGTTGTCTTGCTTTAAGTTTGTTTCGAATGGAATCACGAACTGGAATAAACTTCTTAATAGCAACTAATCGCTCTCGTGCTAATTTAGTCGTTAGTCCCTCACGTATAATTATAAATTAATGTACGATTTAAACTGTAAGTGAAAACTCACCCACCTCCCGACACTCTGTTCATAGCCCATTAAATTTGTCATCTTTTTCAGTAGTAATGGTCATGAAGCCATTGAGCTTGTGATCTTTTAAGGTAGCATACTTCCGCGTAGTGATTAAAACACTTATCTATACAAATTCGTTCTAGGTTAGTAAGGGCATACCTGTCAATAGCATTTCTGTTCCGTACCTGTATATACTCATACTTGCAAACATGTATGGTTGTGTTTAGAGTGTCAATTTTCCATGGTGAGATTTTTCATTTACTATGTTGAGGCAATCACTGGGCTATTAATTGTACGTTTGATTCCATACTGTTTCCCCAGTTCACTTTTCACCTTTTAGACAGCAGTGAATAACGGGACGAATTTATTGATGTCGTCACAGAATGCAAGGAAATTATTTACTGAGTGTTGAATTCGTTTTATCAGTCTATACTCTCTTGGAAGTGCATATCAATTATGCCGAGCACTATCATCAATATCTTGAAACTCAGAAAGAATCTGATCACAATCTAATTTATCCGACAATTGAATTCCTTGATTTTTCAAATTTGAAATAAATTTAATAATGACATTCATATTTTCGAAATTCATTATATGAAATATTATATATCTGATATGATAAACAAAATAATTGGGGGTCAATTTTGACCCGTTTTCATTTATAAATATCTATCTATCTATCTATCTATCTATCTATCTATCTATCTATCTATCTATCTATCTATCTATCTATCTATCTATCTATATATCTATCTATATATCTATCTATCTATCTATCTATCTATCTATAAATATAAATATATATATATATATATATATATATATATATATATATATATATATATATATATATATATATTTACATCTATACATATTTACATATATACGTATTTACATATATACATGCATATATACAAATAGATATATAGATATATACAATTAAATGATGATATGGTATTTGCAATGAAATGATATGGTATTTACAATGAAATGATATGATATTTACAATGAAATGATATGCTCACATCACATAAACACACGGGGCTGTTCTACATTCAAACTGAAACCACCATACCCCCAACAAAATCACCCCGGGTTGAATGCTAAAACACATTCACACCGTTTGAAGTTGTGTGACGTATGTTGGCTTCACGGTTTGAATTTCGAATGGCTTAAAGCCCCAATACTATCGAGAGACAGTATGGTATATAAGCTAACTAATACAAAAAAACCAACGACAGAGGTGTGCGATTTTTATTCTTTCGTGTACTTAATTATGATTATTTAAAGTATCTAAATGAAACCAAATACTTGAATAAAACATGAAAAAGAAACAAAAAGAATTAAATTGTTGTAAATACCACCTATTTGATTCGTTTACTCACAAAACAAATACTTGATTATTTCCATTGAGATCCGTGACAGTTAAACCACAACAAAAAAGCCATCGCAAAATCCCATTGAGATCCGTAACTCATATCTCTGTTTCAAAAACCGTATACAAGCCCACACGTGTTATTCCCATTAATACTACATATAATAATTAAGATGTAAACGAATTGAATTCTGTTTTGAATTTTTTAAGAAAAAGCGGATTTAGTTATACTCTCTGCTACTTTTCGTACCGAAGGTTCACAAATATCAAAAGGCCTACCGGCTTCATTTATTTATTTAAATACTCTTTCTTCGTTATTTTCTATATTAAATGATTTTAAAGGTTTTGCATTTTTCGAGTGTTTTCCAGTCCGTCCTCGTTTGGTGCTTTCACTTTGTGTTATAGCTCGTAGATTCGATAAATAATTGTTCCTATGATTGGAAACATTATGATCGATTACAAACCCATCTTGTATCAATCCATTGAAAAACTCATATGTGATTATGTGATTAAGATGACTTTTCCCTCCAGAATTAAATATAAGTCATCCCATACCAGTGTCAACACCAACTGGTTTCTTTAGCCTGAGGTGTCTGACAATACCGTCACGAGATTCTTCATAATTGGTAATCAGGGCATGTGGTAGAAATTCTTGGTTCATTTATATACTAAATACTATTTGTTTAATTTATTATATGCTTTAATTATTACTTGAGGTGTTCTTATGATTTTGTCATTGACGCTGTCAGGGACAGAGTCAGAGTCATTGACGGAATCCTTGATTCTCTTATCATAATAGCGCTTTAGCTATCTGAATCGCTTACCACCACAATTGAGACATAACTGTGACTTACCACGCACATCTTCCCCACATAGTATGCAAGGTAAGGGCCCAAAACTCCCACAATGTTCGCTTTGTAAATGATATCCACATAATTCATTTCTGCATAATTTATTGCAAGCGGTTACTAATCCTATTATTGGCATTTACAATGATTCATTATATAATAAATTCTTTATTTATATACTTGTGTTAATTATAATATCGAGGAATTCGAGAGATTATCGAAAATTACGCCTTGGAAAAATGTTGAATTCATTTTCTATAGAGTCTCCACTGATGTACCAAAGGGTCTAATAAGTGATAGAAGCATGATTGGTAGAATCCATGATGGTTTTAATGAATTCAAGCGTGATGGAGCATCTTACTGTTGGTCAACATTTCGAATTGATGGTTGTGTTGATGCTACCATGAACGACGAAAGAGCAGCAGTGATAATCTCACATCTTGACAAGAAAAAGTATTTTTTTTAGAGTGAAATTCATTATCCGTTCAGAAATAGGAAATTGGATTATACGCGACAAATTTGAACTCGTCCTGAAAAGTAAGGGAATTGTCACTGTGAGTCAGGATTCAAAACCAGGAATTCTGACTGCAATTGACAAAACCGTATTACAAGAGACAATATCATGTAACAGCGGTTGTTTATGGGATCTATCCGATAAATGATTAACCGAGTATTGAAAAACTAAAACCCATGAAATTGTCAGGGAAGATAAATTGTGTATCAGAACGAATAATAGAGCTTTTAACAAATGCGCTGCGTGGAAATAAATTGACGGATCTAAGACTCAAAAAATAAACGAATGGGGATTAACAGTGAAGGAGAGCGGAGCAACAATTCAAGATATAGCCAAATTAGAAACATCATTAAGACACCTGTGGTAACAATATTTTATTTTATTTACGAGTTAAGTAAAAACGATCCTGTGTAAGTGTGGTTACTTCTAGGGTAAATTCTATCAATTTGTAAGACCCAATGGCGAATAATATCGTTCTGAAGCCCTCCATGATGAGATGAAAAAACTAGCTAGTGGTTTTTCAACGGATTACGACGAACAATTGCTAACAAACTGTTTTACAATACCATCAGTTGCAGCTCATTCACGAGAAAGTGAAATCAATGGAAACCAACATCGAATCAAGCTGCGTACAATATGGCCATAGTGGATTATGGAATTCAAAATATGACCTCAAAAGTATTATTTCGGTTGATATGCGTGTTATCCAGGGAGTTTTCTTAGGTATGGAGAGTGTTCTGAGTACTTCAAAAGATTTGGGCATCCCACACATGAGATGACCCGTGTTGCGATTAATGAACCACTTCCCGATTTTGATTTAACCGGACTCGCTAGTGTGGTATGATTTGAATTGGCTCAAGGAATTCATTCGCGTTGTTATGTTTGGTTTGGTAGACGCATCTCTGAAAAACACTGGATGCCAATAGTGTTATTACGGTATATGATTGATTCAAAAATGCTCATATCGCCGATTGTCAGTGAAGCAATTATATCACATCGGAAACAAACTGAAGTCTAGTTACCACAACCCGATAGTCTACATAGTATAATGACAGAAAACAAAAAAAAAAAACAATTCCCCGATATCGGCGAAGAATATATCGTGAAATGGTCCAAAGAAATATTTGAAGTTAGAAATAAACACGCAAAAGATTTCGGTAGATGAATAATTGGTACATTCACACAAGGTGGAAAATACGACCACAAACGATATTCTTCGTGGTTGATTATAGATGATGCTAAATACGATTTTATAATCGCAGATGTAAAACCTGGGGTATATACGTCGATCGTAAAGACGATTTCTTATCCGATGGAACCGAATTAGGTACAATTGTTACTTACACAGATGGAGAAAATCCTCAATATACGTACATAAGGTCGTATATGCTGGCTTATGCTTCTATTAATTTACTTTCGATGATAAATAGATTTCCTCACACAGCAGTTAGAGTAGCCACTGATTCATTTTATATAGACGTAAAACATAAAGAAGCAGTGGCTGAATTCACTAATTCAGACGAGAGTTGGGGATCCTGGAGAATTAAAAAAGAAATACTGCGTGATTACTCCAAATCAGCAGATGTTACAATTGAAGACAATTACTTGAAAAATAATCAGATATCAGAACTATCTAATGCACCGTCGTGCCCCGATCCAATATGTAGATATAAAACCAGTTATTTAAATGGCTGTGGTGGGTCAGGGAATAAGACTCGTGCGATCGAATTATTTCGATGGAAATCAAACATGATTGTGCTAACACCAACACAGAGACTTGCAAGAGAGATGAAATAACGAGGAATTAATGCTTGCGCTTATCATAGTTTCTTTCGATGGAAAGGTGATGAATGGACTCCTGATCGAAAGGGCAATAAAAATATTCATGAAATCATCATTTGGGATCAGATATGCACTGTGTCAATAGATGTATTACAATGGTTTTTTGATTGGCTATTGCTAGCGAATACAAAAGTGATTATGTGTTGCGATCATGGTCAACCACCACCATTTGTGGGTTTGTCTCCACATAATTGGATAAAGACGTTGGATAAAGACGTTTGTAGACTATTATGAAGAAATTAGTTCTGATCATAGAGCACTTGATAATGAATTACGCGAGTTCAAGAAACTAATTAGATTACAACCGGATAGAATCCACTGTGAAATAGTGCGTGAATAATTTCAGAAACACCATTAAATGATTTGAGGGAAGCGTGGAGACCAAACTATTTGATAGTGGCAAGTAGAGGGATAGTCAGAGATACACTTCAGATGAATTTATTTAACACACACAAAGAAAAATGTGCAACACTTCCAGTGGAGCTTTGTTGTAGACCCAAGGATGCACGAAGACAAAATATCGAAGTTGATATTACAGGCCTGACACAATCCTGGACAGAAAAGCAGATTCTAGTGTTAAATGATATTGTGTTGTTTGATATCAATGTCGTCGAAGATGCATTGCGTGCTGATAAATCTCCATGGAAGCTAGGATACGGATCGACGATACATTCTTCACAGGGATTGACTATATCCTATACAATTGTTTGGATCATAGATAATTTGATCGAGTGGTCGAATTTAGTTTATCTTGCGGTGTCCAGAGTACAAAGAAAAAATCAAATTCAAAGAGTTGTTTTAGATGATAATGACACTACAATAAGTGATATTGTCAGCGACGATATAATTAGAAAAAAACTCTCTGGTGATAAACAACAGGACAAAACAAAATAACAGAAAATTTGATATTGATGCCGAATTTATGATCACAATGAAACAACAACAGAGTAATCACTGTGCGAGTTGGAATTGTAGAATGCGTTGGTGTTGGTCGGATAAAGATCCTCGCCAATTTACCGTAGACAGAAAAAAAGCAGTATTGGTCATACCAGAGAAAATGGGATGCTGACTTCTCTTGAGTGCAACAGACGCAGAGGTGCTAGTTAAAACCACACTGCGATAATTGAGTACCCTCGGGTATCACTTGTAGTTGTTCGCGAGTAAATCTTCGCTGAGGAGCAGTTGAATCCAACCTATAGACTGGCAGTCTACCCGTATATCTCGTTATACTAGATATTTTATGTGCAGTAACACTCCAAATAGGATCAGTAGCTCTTTTTTGCCACCTTCAAGCTCTCCTGGTTCATATAAATATCTAAGAGTGACATTACCGAGTATTGGCTGGTTTGAAAAATCATTTTGTGGTTTTACAGGTATTACACTTTTTTAAATAGCGTTGTTAGGTTTCATGTTGATTGTTCGAGTAATCTCATTATTCAGCGCTTTAATTACGCCTGGTAATCTCTTGACCCATTCACGAGATCGTTCATCCTGAATAAATTCCTTCGCGTATTGATATCCAAATAACCGCTCAGCAAGTATCCGATTAAATCGTTCAACAATTGCCTGATCGAGATGTAGTGTAGTATGTCCTCGTCTGATGGTGACATTATGATGCTTCATTGTTGATAACACTGCACCCTGAAATTCCTTGCCAGGATCAACTTGTAATAGATTTGGCCAGTGAAGAGGACCCCGCCGATAAATCCTTTCAAACGCATAATCTACCTCAGTTGATGATTTTGTTTTAAGAGGTTCTGCTTGTTTGTATCTACTCGCAACATCAACTACGGTTAGCTCATACTTGTAAATACTATCATGCGTTAGAAATTATATATCATCTTGATGAACCTCATTAGGTGCGCTGACATCAAAATGCGAGAAGTTAATTTGATTAGGCGGTGGTATATAAATCTGCCATATCGCCTGTTATGATAACCAATCCGCTGAAGCGTTGTTGTCCACCTTAGCGGCGCTAGCGAGTTTACTGATTGCTGATTTACCCCTCCAGTATCCTCTTGGAGAATAATAGATAGATACGATGATGTTATTAATTACCAGCATCCAACATCAATTTACTTTTCATCGCCGATTTTATCAACCATGAAGCCAATTTTTATCAGTGGTAGAATTCAACGCATGAATCAACTTCACATCTGCGATATGTCTATGTTGCAGATTGCTGCTTTTATAAGCAACATCATGAGCTTGAAACGCCTTATCAATAGCGTTTATTGGGTTTTCACCGGGTCGAGGTTGGTTTTGATCATCGAGTCTGATATCGAGTCTGGTCCCGGGTCCACAATAACTATATCCTGGAAGGTGTTTTTCTCCTGGATATTTTAGCCATGTTGTTCCTGGGAGTTTTACTAACTTAGCTGCAATATCACCTCCTCGTTTTCTTTTTTAAATCCTTGATTTTATCAAGGGAAACAAATATAATTTTTTGTACCACATTGTACACACTTACCAGCAAGTGGTGATCTGTTATTTTAAGTTGTAATCGTCGTCAAGTCCTTTGTGCTAGTATGCTTCTTACATTTCACACATTATAGATCCATAATGTATTGATAATAACATGAATATAATTGATTTCTCGGCGACAAAAACACGAGAACCAGTTGAGCATCATGCAGCGCTAACAAATTCGATTCACATGATTATAATCGGACCATAGGGAAGTGGCAAGACACAACTTCTACTTAATTTGACAATGAGATGGGTGAACTCTCGTCAAATCAACGACCCGACGGGTTTATTTGTTACCACTTTCTTTGAGCAACAGGTCGATCTGTGCTGACTCTTACATCCTCTTGATCATTTGAAAGTCGAATGATTACTCTGAGACTCACCCTATATATTACAGGCTGACAAATCCCAATGAACGTTAGAATACGCAATGACAATCCACTCCACTCAGGGTTTGACTATTTCTGATACTATTTCTGTTTGGATCAATGATGATCGTAACGAGTTCTCAAAGTTAGTCTATCTCGCAGTATCACGAGTTAGAAAAATAACTCAGCTGCGGAGGGTTATTGTAAAATTTACTCACACCAACAACACAATTTTAAACGATGAAGAAAGTATAAAGAAAAGTAGCTGGTTATAAACAATGTGACATTTAGAAATCGCAATTTTGATATTGATGCTGAATTTGTAATGGTGCTGAAACCAAAACGGAATAATCAATGCGTGAGCTGTAACGCGATAATGTTATGGCAGTATTCTGATAAACATTCGAAACAATTTACTGTAGATAGAAAAGATAAAAGTCGCGGTCATACACGATAATATACCATGCTGATCTGTCTTGAATGTAATAGACCCAACGGTGCCATTTACATGTCTGCGGTGGTAATTGTGTGTCCTCGGGTATTACTTGTCATTGTTCACGTGTAATCCCACGCTGAGGAATAGCTGATTCTAATCTGTATATGCAGATCTACCCGTGGATGTAACTACACTAGAAATTTTGTGTGATGTGATACTCCAGAGAGGAACAGTCGCTTTTTTAAAACCCTTTCAAGTTCACCCGGATCATATAAGTACCTTACAGTAATATTACCTAATACTGGTTGTTTCGAAAAATCATGTCGTTATACAGGTATATATTCTTTGTGATCGCGTTAATAGGTGTCATGCTGGTTGTTCATTATTTAAGGCATTTATCACACTTAGTAATATTATACTTTTTTAATTACTTCCTTTGCATTCTGATATCAAAATAACCGCTGAGCAAGAGTTTAATTAAATTGCTCAACAATTGCTGATCATGGCAAATTTCAGTATGTCCTCATTGTATTTTGATATGATACTGCTTCATCAGCGATGATACTACACCCTGAAATTTTTTGCTAGGATCAACCTGTAGTAGATGTGGCCATCGCAAGGGTCCTCGTTGACAGATTCGTTCAAACTCAGAAACAACTACTACCGCTCTCTTTGTTGATAACGGCTCTGCTTCTTTGTAATTAAAACATGAACTACGATTAGCGCCTATTTGTATATTTAATGGCGTCTTTGTATTTCGGTAGTATCATGTGGTAAAATAAATTATCAGCCTGATGAATTTCTTTGGGAATACTGACATAAAAATGCGCATATTCGATTCTATCATTCGGTGGTAGATAACTTTGCAATATTGCCTGTCGTGATAATACATTTTAAGCAGCTGCACGGGTAACATTTGTTTCATCTGCGAGTCTACTAACCGCTGCTCTCCTTCCTCAATATCCTCTTGGACAATAATAAATGGATTTCATACTCTTAATTACCAGCCCCTAATACTAGTTTACTTTTCATCGCAGGTCTAACTAACCCGTTAGCCAATATTTTTTTTAATGTTGCTGCAATATCACATCCTCGTTTGTTTTTTAAAATTTGATTTGTCATCGGAGGTAACTTTAATTTTTTGTACCACATTGTTCACACCTACTACTAAGTGATTGTGTATTAATTTCATTCTAATGGTCATTAATTCACCAGTTTAAGTCCGGTCCTTGCAGTTAACACAATATCCATTCGTATTATTTATTATCTATCATAGATGTGATTGATGTTTCGACAAGAAGAGCGCGAGAACTAATAAAACATCATGCAATGCTACCAAAATCTATCCAGATGAGTATCATATGTCCATCTGGAAGTGGTATGACCCACTTGTTACTTAATTTTGATAATGAATTGGTTGAAATGGGATAAACTGTATTAGTTGTTCCGTCTGTAGACTATCATCGACGCTGCTATGATGTCGTTAACGATTTTAATGAAAACTCACCGACGATAAATGAAGACCGGGATGATGTTATCGAGTTTATTACTGATATTGATGAAGCGCCATCTGTAGGAGACCTTGATGTAATATTAATAAATTTAGTTGTGTATTACGATGTGATGCTAGATAAACAGTCCAATCCAAGTAGAACATTTTCAGGTGATAGACAGAAAAACACAAACGTGATTTACCATACATTAAGTGATCAGGGATAACTGAAATATTTTAGCTGTATTTAATGAACTTGATGCAAACACACTGAGAAATATTCATTAGACCTGGTGCAGCTGAGATATGGAGATACTTAAATTCAAAAAGATTTTCTCACGTGCACAAACAACTCCACACGGATAATTAACAATAAATTTACAAGATCCAATGTCGAGATATCGAGTAAGTCGTGATATAATATTTAGATAGCAGCAACGAGGGTGTGACTTTGAATAAAAATCAACGGAGAAACATCACCCGAATACTTTTAAAAAAATAAAAATAGTTAAAACAACAGTTAGTAACAAAACAAAAAACAACTAACAGAGTGAGACTGTCTCGAAAGTTCAAGGCGTTAGTTTGGCGAACATTTGCCTGGTTTTTATTTTTCGTTTTGTATTTTTGTATAAGCCGTATAAGCTTACCGCTCCAGTGGCCTAGTGATTAGAGCGTTCGCCGCGGAAGTGGGAGGTCGTGGGTTCGATCCCCGGCCGAGTCATACCAAAGACGTACAAAAATGGTACTGACAGCTGCCTCGCTTGACGCTCAGCATTAAGACGTTAGTGTTAGGACTGGTCGGCCTGGTGTCAGGATAATGTGACTGGGTGGGACATCATGCTACATGTCTGCGGCATGATGTCTCAGTGCTAGACATCACTATAAACTGCCTCAATGCAGACATCGTAGCGATATGACTGAAAAATTGTTAAAGCTACGTTAAAAATACTAATCAAACAAACAAACAAAGTATAAGCCGTAGTTTAACAAATGGGACCTTATAAAATCAGGCTTGCTCGACCAGCTGCTCAGGAATTTGGTGGGAAGTATGCTAATGGAAGAAGTAGAAAAGAGTGAGTGGAACAAAATATATACGGATGGAAACCTTGAAGGAGGCACTTGAAAATGTGATCCAAGTCATGTGTTTTGTTTAGAAAACTTATACAATTTTTAAAGAGCTGTCATTTGTGATGTTGAAGCTAGACCTCGAAAGTCGAATACTAGATGAGAAATGTGCTAGGAGAAGAAGTAAAACATAAATTAAAGATATAAGGAGTATAGAAAGAAATTAACAAGAAAACAGAGAAAAGAAAGAGGAATTTGAAAGACTGGACAACAACTGAATAAAGGATCAGGAAAAGTTTAGCGCGATGGGACATCCTGACTGGATTCCAGAGGATGAAACGAAGAAGAAGAAGAAGAAGAAGAAGAAGAAGAAGAAGAAGAAGAAGAAGAAGAAGAAGAAGAAGAAGAACAAGAAGAAGAAGAAGAACAAGAAGAAGAAGAAGAAGCAAAAGAAGCAGATGGAGAAGAAGAAGAAAACGAAGAAGACGAAGATGATAAAGAAGACGATAGGAATCATAGAAACGAGGAAGAACCTGATAAGGAAAAATAATAAGAAGAACAAGAACAATAACAAGAAGAATAAGATGATCGCAAAGTTTATTTTCAGGGCCACTCATAGGTCTCGAAAAGATTTGCCCTTTTTGCCTCAACCAATAAAAGTAATGTGAACTGTTTGTCCCTGTATATCCCTCTATATTATAGCAAATTGTATATTGTATGGGTTCTGCCACTCTATGTATATTTTGAGTATATCACTACTCCCCACTGAAGGCAACCCAGTGAACTTCCAACCATTGTTGCAACATTGAAACCAATCTTCAGTACCGCGACGTAACCTTACCTGTTACATTTATATAGCAGCATAGGGGGTGGACAGACCAAGTTTTCAAGCAGAAATAAGCCTTCAACGGAGACCTAATTTTTCAATTAAAGGTCTGCATGTGGTTTTCTATTTCACAAGAAGAGGGGGTGGACAGACCAAGATTTCAAACAAAAATAAGGCTTCTACGGAAACCGAAACTATTTCAACCAAACCGAAACCAATTCAGGCAGACAAAAAAAGAGAAATCCTTTAGGATTATACGCTACAGACCCCTGGCACTGATTGCGCTGCGGAGACGAATTGTTTCAACAGAATATTTGATCAAGTCCGATACTATATCTTGATCTGGGGCCGTGCAAATTTATCGTTACAAATCCATGCGGGATTGACTGAGCGCTACTAAAGAAATTTCTAAAAAGATTATAATCCATATCACCGCCGCACCAAGTTTGCCAAATATTTCGTAGCGTATGTGTATCAACTCCGTTAAATACAGCAAGAATATTACAGTTATCTCTGATCACTTTTGGTATTTGAGTATATCGTTGAGTGATATATATTACATCGGTATTTTTATGCCTCCCTCTGGAAAATATCATAGCAGGATTCTTTTGATTCTCTAACATCACATCATCATATACGACTAAATTGTTAAAACTTCTATCAATATCATCAATGCTCGGTGCTTCTTCGATATCGGTTATAAATTCAATAATACCCTCGCCGGTGATTTCTGCTGCCTTTTCGTTGTAATCCTTTAACACTTCGTAGCATCGCTGATGATCTACACTGGGTGCTATTAAATACAACTTATCCCATTTCATCCATCTCGTTATCAAATAAAGTAGCAGTTGTGTCTTGCCACTTCCTTATGGTCCGATTATAATCATACGAATACAATTTGGTAGCGCTGCATGAAAAAATCGCCGAAAAATCAATTACATTCATGTTATTATAAATATATTATGGATCTATATTGTGTGAAATATAAGAAGCGTACTAGCACAAACGATTTGACGACGGGTACAACTAAAAATAACAGATCAGCACTTTCTGGTAAGCGTGTATAATGTGGTAACAAAAATTTTAGATTTGTTTCTATGGAACCTGCAGACGATTTTTTTTTTAAAAAAACGAGGAGGTGATATTTCAGCCGAGCTAGCTACACTCCCAGGAACACCATGGGCAAAGTATACTGGAGAAAAACACCTTCCAGGATATAGTTATAGTGGACCCGGGATAAGACTCGATACTCGACTCGATGATCAAAACCAACCCCGACCGGGTGAAAACCCGATAAACGCTATTGATAAGGCGTGTCATGCTCATGATGCTGCTTATAAAAGCAGCAATCTGCAACACAGACATATCGCAGATGTGAAATTTATTCACGCGTTGAATTCTATCACTGATAAATCCTTCAAAGAAAAATTGGCTTCATGGTTGATAAAATCGGCGATGAAAGGTAAATAATTGATGGGTGCTGGTAATTAATAACAACATGGAATCTATTTATTATTCTCCAAGAGGATAATGGAGGGGTACAGCAGCAATCGGTAAACTCGCTAGCGCTGCAAAGATGAAAAATACTACAGAATCGGATTGGTTATCCAAACAAGCGATATGGCAGATTTATCTACCACAACCTAAAAAAATTAACTACTCGCATTTTGATGTATCGCACCTAATGAAGTTCATCAGGATGATATATTATTTCTGCTGAATAATGGTTTCTACAACAACGCGCTCACCGTAGTTGATGTTGCGAGTCGATACAAACAAGCAGAACCTCTAGAGACAAAATCAACAACAGAAGTTGCTTCTGCATTTGAAAGGATTTATCGACGAGGTCCTCTGCGTTGTCCAAATCTATTACAAGTTGATCCTGGCAAGGAATTTCAGGGTGCAGTGTTATCAACAATGAAACATCATAACGTCACCATCAGACGAGGACATACTGCATTACATCGCGATCAGGCAATTGTTGAACGATTTAATCGAACGCTTGCTGAGAGGTTATTTGGATATCAATACGCAAAGGAATTTATTCAGGATAAACGATCTCGTGAATGGGTTAAGAGATTACCAGGCGTAATTACTGCGCTGAATAATGAGATTACTCGAACAATTAATATGAAACCTAACAACGCTATTTAAAAAAGTATATATCTGTAAAACCAAAAAATGATTTTTCAAAACAACCAATTCTCGGCAATGTCACCGTTAGATATTTATATGAACCAGGAGAGATCGAAGGTGGCAAAAAGAGGGCTACTGATCCTATTTGGAGTGTCAACACACATAAAATATCTAGCATAACACGATCCACGGGTAGACCAGCAATCTTTAGATAGGATTCAACTGCTCCTCAGAGAGGATGTACTCTTGAACAACTACAAGTGATACCCAAGGATACTCAATTACCGCCGCGTGGTTTTAACTAGCACCTCTGCGTCTGTTGCACTCAAGAGAAGTCAGCATCATATTATCTCTGGTATGACCTACTCTGCTATTTTTTCTGTCTACGGTAAATTGTCGAGAGTCCTTTTCCAACCAACACCAACTCGCTATACAATTGCAACTCGAGCTGTGATTATTCTGTTGTTGTTTCAGTGTAATTATTAATTCAGCATTAAGGTCATATTCTATATTATCTTTTGTAACCTGTTGTTTATAACCGGAGAATTTTTTTCTGATTCTATCATCGCTGACAGTATCACTTATTGTAGTGTCATTAGCATATAGAACAACTCTTCGAAGTTGATTTATTCTTCGTACTCTGGACACTGCGAGATAAACAAAATTCGACCTATCTACCATCCAAACAATTGTATAGGATATAGTCAATCCCTCTGAAAAATGTATTGTCGCTGCGTAACCTATCGTCCATGGGGATTTATCAGCGCGCAATGCATCTTCGACGACGTTGATATCAACCAGCACAATATCATTTAATACGAGAATTTGCTTCTCTGTCAAGCCTGGAACATCAACTCTGATATTCTGTTTTCGTGTATCCTTGGGTCTATAACATAGCGGCACTGGAAGGTTTGGAAAATTTTATTTATGCATGCTAAATAACTTCATCTGAAGTGTGTCTCTGGCTATCTTTCTACTAGCCACTATGATATAGTTTTGTCTCCACGGTTCCCAGAAATCATTTAATGGTGTTTCTGAAATTATTTCACGTGCTATTTCACATTGGATTCTATCCGGTTTTAATCTAATTAGTTTTTTGAACTCGCGTAATTGTTCATCAAGTGCTCTATGATCAGTATTAATTTCTGCATAATAGTCTACAAAATTCTTCAGCCAATCATGTGGAGACAAACCGACAAATGGTGGTGGTTGACCATGTTCGCCAAACATGATTACTTTTGTATTCGCTAGCAATAGCCAATCGAGAAATCTTTGTAGTACACTGTGCATATCTCATCCCAAATCACGATTTCAGGAATAAATTTCTCGCCCATTCGATTAGGAGTCCATTCGTCACCCTTCCATCGAAAGAAGATGCGATAAGTGCAAGCATTAATTCCTCGTTGTTTCATCTCTCTTGCGAGTCTGTGGGTCGGTTTTAGCACAATCATGTTTGATTTCTCTCGAAATAATTCAATCGCTTGAGTCGTCATTCCTGACCCACCACAGCCGTTTAAATAACTGGTTTGATACTTGCATATTGGATCAGATATCGACGGTGTATTATATAGTTCCGATATCTGATTATATTTTCAAATATTTATCTTCAATTGTAATATCTGCTGATTTGGAATAATCACACGGTATTTCCTTTTTAATTCTCCAGCATAGACGCCCTCAAATGTGCATACTGAAAATTGTATCCGTCATTATAACTAACAATTGTACCCAATTTGGTTCCATCGGACAAGAAGGTGTTTTTACGACTGACATATATACCCTTAGATGTTACATCCGCGATTATAAAATCGTATTCAACGCTATCAATAATCTTCCGTGAAGAATATCGGTTATTGTCGTATTTTCCACCCTGAGTGAATTTACCAATTATTCTTCTACCGAGTTATTTTGCTTGTTTATTTCTAACTTCAAATATCTATTTGGACCATTTTAAAATATATTCTTCGTCGAGACCGGGAAATTGTTTTTTGTTTTCGCTGATTATACTATCTAGACTATCGGGTTGTGGTAACCAGACTTCAGTCTGTGCTCGATATGATATAATCGCTTCACTGACAATCAGCGATATCAGCATTTGAGAATCAATCATATACCGTAATAGCACTATTGGCATCCAGTGTTTTTCAGAGATGTGTCTACCAAACCAAACATAACAACACGTATGAAGTCCCTTAGCCAATTCAATCGAGGCCACACGAGCGAATCCGGTGAGATCAAAATCAGGCAGTGGTCCCTTAATTGCAACACGGGTCATCTCATGTGTGGGATGCCCAAATCTTATGAAGTACTTAACACGCAATCATATCAACCGAAATAATGTTTTAAGGGTCGTATTTTGTATTCCATAATCCAGCATGGTTGTATTCGATGCAGCTTGATTTGATATCTGATAGAAATTCAGCTCTTCTTGGTTTCCATAGATTTCTCTTTCTCGCAAAATGAGCTTCAACCGACGGAATTGTAAAACAATTTGTTAAGAATTGTTCGTCGTTGTCCGTTGAAAAACTACTAGCTAGTTGTTTCATCTCGTTGTGGAGGGCTTCGGTACGGTATAATTGGCCATTGGGTCTTACAAATTGATCGAATTTACCCTCTTCTTTCTCAAAACTGTGAAGTAACCACACTGACACAGGATCGTTTTTACTTAACCCGTAAATAAAATCAAATAATTTCTCCTCAGAGAATACTTCGCCCGAGATCTCCGCGGGTAGATATTTTATTGTTCTATCTCGCGGAAATATTGTTACTGCAGATGTCCACGCGTGTTCGTTATGGTCAATACTTTTGATTGGAGATCCTATTGATATATATTTCGGTTCATATAATACCTCTCCTGTTACCGTCTCTACGGATATTGGGAATTTTAGTATTCGTTCTAGTTCTGCCACATTTTGAATCGTTGCTCCATTTTTCTTTACTGTTAGTCCCCATTCATTAATATTTTTTACGTCTTAGATCAGTCAATTTGTTTCCACGTAACGCATTTGTAAAATGCTCTATTATTCGTTCTGCTACACAATTCAACGATGACAGTTTCATTGGTTTTTCTTTTTCAATACTCGGTTTATTATTTATCGGATAGATTCTATAATCAACTGCAGTCACGAGATAAGATCTCTCGTAATACGGTTTGTCAATCCCAATCAGAATTCCTGGTTTGGAATCCTGACTCACAGTGACAGTTATTTTATCTTTCAAGATTGGTTCAAATTTGTCTCGAATAATCCAATCTCCTGTTTCTGAACGGATAATGAATTTCACTCTAAAAAACTACTTTTTCTTGTCAAGATATGAGATTATCACTGCTGCGTTTTCGTCTTTCATGGTAGCATCAACTACCATCAATTCGAAATTTTGACCAACAGTGAGATGCTCCATCGCGCTTGAATTCATTAAAACAATCACGGATTCTACCTATCATGGTTCTATCACTTATTAGATTCTTATTAGACTCTTTGGTGTATCAGTGAAGATTCTATCAAGATTGAATCTATCAAGATTGAATTTAGCATTTTTCTAGGGTTTAATTTTCTATTATCTCTCGAACTTCTCCATATTATTATCTACAATTCAGAGACATTCAGAGACGTTCAGAGACGTTCAGCTACAATTTCAGAGACATTCAGAGACGTTCAGAGACGTTCAGAGACGTTCAGCTACAATTTCAGAGACATTCAGAGACGTTCAGCTACAATTTTAGCTAAAATAAAGAAACCAAACTAATAATAGATGTTTCTAAAACAATCTACAACTTAGATTACGCTATTGCATTTAAAGTCTAATAGTGACTAGTAATTCCAAATATTCAACGTTTTAAATCTGCATTGTAATAAAGGCAGCATTACATGAAATGATAAACTGAATGGAATTCCCATAAAACGAAATATAAATTTAACACTTACTCCTTTGGCTGGAGAAAGAATGACGAGCATTCTCTCCTTTGATAAGATACTTTTGGACTCGTCATCTTATCAGAAATATACTGCCTTATATATCCTCAAATAGGTGAGCAGAATTCACGACAAAATTCCCGTGCACCCCGTGATTCTAATGTTCCGGACTTCAAGTGATTCGTAGTCAGGCACATGCAAATCGTTACACGTCGCTTACCTTGAAAAAAAAACCTTATTCACCCCAGGTAACGCATGTACGACGAAACAAAAAAAAAATGGTGAAATTAGTTTGTAATTCAAGAAGAAATAAATTCAATTTTCGCCTAATTCTGTGACAATACCTCCCCCCTAAGAATAAAAATGTACACATTTTTAAAAGTAACACAGAATAGAAGAAAAATTACTGATTATATCTTACAACATTTACACTGGTTATACTATAATCTGGATTTTAATACTGGGTAAATTCATACAAATTTCCCATCATGCCCTACTCAAGTAGTCTGCCCCTACTTGGTCAAATCAGACAGTGGGCTAGCAATGGCTGCAAAGTTCGGTATAAACTTTCTATAAAACCCTACTAGTCCTAGAAATGATCATACTTGCGTTTTGTTGCTTGGCTTTGGTGCGTCTCTAATTGCTTCAATTTGCTTGGGGTGAGGTTTTAACTGACCCATACCACTGACCCTATGACCGAAACAAACTAAATCTGTATAACCAATACTGCATTTAGTGGGTCTCACTGTGAGGTTCGCTCTGCGGAGTCTATCGAAGAGTTCCCCCAAGACGGACACGTGCTCACTGCAACTATTCGTTTTACACGAATATGTCGTCTACAAAGCTATCAACGTTTGCTAAA
Source organism: Unio delphinus (assembly GCA_029339505.1). Classification (NCBI taxonomy): domain Eukaryota; kingdom Metazoa; phylum Mollusca; class Bivalvia; order Unionida; family Unionidae; genus Unio; species Unio delphinus. The sequence goes on along the minus strand of JAQISU010000002.1, from coordinate 495,086 downwards.
CCTTTAAGCAACTTTCACATCAAAACGACAGCAGGTGGCGCTGGCTCCAACAAACCCGAATGGCATCACTTTGAATTGATACAATCCTTTTTGTGTCGCAAATGCTGTCAATGCTCGGGATTCTGGGACACACGATGAATATAAACTCCCTAATAAAACAACATGATATAATGGATTATATTGTGTGTTTCAGGCATCGAAAAGAGATGAAACGTATAATGATTTTATAGAAGCGATTAAAAAAAGCTGAATCATCAACAGAAAAGCAATCGGATACCGGATTTCTTAGATTACCAGAACAATGAAAACATTTTGATATAGCACAACACTCTTCACAAGGTGCAACTGGAATCACTAAAAAAACAAAAGGAAAGGGATTTTCTCACAGTGGAACTCCAAGGGGGATTTCAGGTAGTGGTTTAGTTAGTTGTCCTAGTAATATTCTCAGCGGTATATCACGATTACAAGTTATCATAGGAGGGAAACGAGCTGGAAATAACTCACCGGAAAAAATTAATGAAGCAGCTGATATCGGCAGACGATTATTTCAAGGCGGCATCATGGATATTGATGAATATCGAGAATTGGTTGACGAGTTAGCCGAAAATCAAAAGTATTTTTACGGTTACCATAGTGACTAATTTGATGACTTCGTCATTCGATTAGATAAATATCATTTAAATTAGATGATCATACACTACAACCACGATAAACCAACCAGCGTCTACGTAGTAAATTCACGATTGCCTGTTTATAGAGAGTATTATGGTGATGGTCTCGGCAATACCATTGCATTATTTGCAAGAATGGCTCCAAAAATAGCACCAATCGCAAAACAGTTATCGTTGAAAGCCATTGATGTTATTCGTGATAAGGGTATTAATGCTGTTGGAGATATTGCCGGGAAGGCATTTTTCGCCGCAAAGGATAAATTAATGTCGCTAGTTCGACGAAAAAAGAAACCACCGGTGATTTCATCACTGCCATTACCATCTACAACAGTGATGCCTCCAAGTGTTAGCAAAATGATAAATAACGCAGTGGATAAGAAATTAGCATCTTTGGCGACTTCGTCGTTGGCCAATGTGGCAAATATGATAGCAGGAAGCGGCTTGAAACTACGACGAAAACCACCAGCAAAATCATGATTTAGATCATGGAATATATAATAAAATGTTCAAATTATCACTTGATCCAGCTTTTGATATGGACGCCCCAGTACACAAAGATGATTCTGTACGCGATTATCAATTATATTCCTATCATGCAGTACAACCAAATCTTCGATAAAGAATCGAACTTCAAGTCCAGGATACAAGCAAATATTTCCTACCGTGTGAAGCGTTTATCGAAGTAGAAGGAGAACTTGTAACAAATGTTCCAGCTAACAAACCATATGACAATAACCCAACTATTCGAGTTGGTTTTGTTAATAATGGTATTATAGCGCTATTTGAGAGTACTAGATATATGATTGATGGAAAAGAAATTGAATCTATAGAGCGCGATGTTGATGTTGCCACAACAATAGTGGGGTTAGCAAGATATTCTGATGATTATACAAGATCGGCAGGTCCATCTATGATGTTTTCTAAGGATATTACTGATCATCCTGAACATGTCCAGTATTCTTGAGTAAAGGCAGCAAATGATGCTGCAGTTGATCAAGCACCGGCCGGATATGTATGACCAGCTGCGACTTTTGATGTCATCAATATTATTTCTAATTATAACCTAGGGTTTGCAACACGCGTAGCAACGTTAGATGGGCAACACCGACGATTTTCATGCGCGATTCCACTATATCATATTTTCGGATTTTGCAGAAATGTTAGAAAAGTTATTTATGGAGCGAAGCATACAGTAGCACTGGTGCGAAAGGGTAGTGATAATGATGCAATCTGGCGTGATGCCGGTGTTCCCGGGGGCAAAGTAAATATAACAATACTATCACTATGGATGCCAGTAATGACTCCATCAATCACAGCAGAAGAGCGATTACCCTCATTTATGGATCATGGAGGAAAATCATTGCTAAGTTGGCTAACAAGAACAACGGATACCATGGATTCTAATATTGATGGTATATTTACATGGCACCTGGCATCAAAACAAGGTATTTCAGCTCCGCGTCATATATTTATTGTGCTACAGAATACGGTGCGATTAAACAATCAAGAACTAAGTCATATGATATTTGATCAGATGGGTGTTAATGAAGTCTCGCTGAAAATAAACGGTCAGCAGGAACCATCTGAGGATATACTACTTGATTACAATACCAACCAAATAGTACGCGTGTATCATCGTCTGTTCACATACATGGGACGCGATCAAAATGTCGATACTGGTCCTCAAATATCACAATTGGATTTTAAAAATCAATACCCGATCTATATTTTTTCGCTGGAACATCTTGATTTAACAAGACAATCCGTCGTTGATATACACTTTAGAGCTCGTGTAACCCGTCCTGTTGGTATTGCTAATTATAGAGCAGTTGCTGTCATTCTCAGTGAGAAATCAATGCTACTCAAAGATGTTGATGGACGAATGGGTAATTGATGCGCCAGTGGAAAATATGTATTAATTAGATCAATCTGTTATTAAATAAGATGTCAAACAGTGTTGTTAGTGTTACATTGGCCCGTGGTCAAATTAAAAATTTGCAATCGGAATCAGATAAAAAATGTGGAACCACGATAACGCTGGAACATAATCAGATGTCTGGTGGTCAGAATAAATTGTCACTGACAACTCGTCAGATAAAACACTTTAATGATGTTTTCAAAGATAAAAAGGGTGCTCAGATCACACTCTCTGCAGCCGCGATCAAAAACATGATAAAATCAGGTGGTATATTTCCGTTGTTAGCTGCGTTACCAGCGCTAATTGCGGCAGCGGCCCCAGCGGTGGCTAAAGCGGCAGCGTAAGGGGCTGTTGGTACCGCAGCAGGAATGGCACTAAAGATAGCAACCAGGTAAAGATTTTTAAAAAAGAAAGAGGAAAGGATCTAAAATTACCAGGAACCCCGTACTCGTGGTACACGGGAAAGGGTATGAGAATTCCGGGAACAGTTTCATAGTTCCCATGTCAAATTTTGATTTACTCGATGCTGCTAAAAACTAGCGATAAAAACTTTAGAGGTTTCTTTATGAGAGATCAATTGTCGACACAACCAAACAGCTTTGAAACCGGTATTATTAATCTTGATAACAGCAGCGGACCTGGAACTCACTGGGTTGCATACACGATTGATCCGCGTGTAATCGTTTATTTCGATTCGTATGGGTTAGCACCGCCTAAAGAATTTATGCGTTATATAAACCATTTAAACACTCCTCGTTGGTACTCAACGCTACAAACACAGGAAATGACCGACCCACCAAATATGCGCCATAGAAGTATTTAATGTCCTTGAGGCTATTTCATCATCTAGAAAACCACCTCATCGGGTCGTGAATGAATATACGAGTAATCGCTTTTTAGAGAGAAGTAATTACAAATTAATATGGTTGATATTTTGGGGACGATCTATCTCAATGTTGAAAATATCTGCAACCGGTGATGTAAAAGTAATAATCGAAGATGAAATAGCTGAGATGTTGAACCTAACAAGTGTTGATCCCAATGAAATAGTTTTATTTCAAGATCGTCAGGGTAAATTGAAAACGAGTAATATTTTTCTGGATGATATTTTAGTTAAACAACGCAACGCAGTAGAAGATACTATCGTGTTGTTTTCCGATCAGGGTAAACTCAAACCAGGCGTACTTGTTTCAACAATCACAGATAAAATATTAACACTCGATAACAATTATATATCCTCGGCAAATTCATTGAAATCACTCAATGATCAGTATGAAGATCATATAAATACATTCAATAAATTTACTGATTTACAAAAATCCATCATTTACAATATTGATAAATCTATGTTAGAATGTTTTTGTAATCCTCCAGTGACCACACCGAAGGTCACAGAAATAAAAACCGCTATGTTAGAATTAGCAACACTACAATCTAGGTATGAATATCATGTTGAGAAATTTACATCATTTCGTAAAAATATAATTGATAAATTTTTTGCAACCACACTGGGTAAAATTGACATGTCTTATGTCAATTTTATCCAGTGTGGTTGCAAAACATTTATTATTATGATATTAAAAAATCGGTATCAGGTGGAATCACTGGAGCCGGTATAATACTCTCCTCGGTGACAAAGATTGCCCCGATAGCTGTTTCAATTTGTATATCAGCGGCGACAACAATCGCGGGAATAATTTCGATTATAACAAAAAAATATCATCATGCAGCCAGCGTAAACTGCAGGATTACATAGTTAAATTCCATATTGTGTCCACTGCATGCTCACAAGTATCCTCGACGATATCGTCGTCACTCGATGACACATTAATCTCAGATAGTGAGTTCCTAGCGATGGTACGTATTTACGTATTTATGATTCCGCGATGTCTAAATTAGAGCAGGATAATAATAATAATGGCAACACCGCAAGACCTACTTCAACAAATAGCGGATAATACCACACCGGTGAAAACCAGCATGATCTCAATAACATCAACGAATCCTGAATTCTGTGTGAATTTTCCTACTCCGATTCCCGTGAAGGAGATAGCGTTAAAGGACCTACGAGTGTATCACAGTTGGCCTAACATTAGGTCGGTAGCATTTGGTGGTCAACAACCGAATAATTCCTTGGTGTTTGCGAGTTAGAATAAACCCAACGGTGAACCAGACTGGAATGTTGCTTCGCTGCCATCTGGGTACTACCAAATTGAACAAATCAATAACGAATTTCTACGTTGAATAAAATCAATTACTGGGAAAGAATCGAAAATCGCTATAACAGTTCATGAGCCAACGTTATCATCTGCAATTGAGATAAACTCACCCGGGTATGCCGTAGGTATCTATCAGAGCTCAATCAGAACAATACTAGGATGGCCTGAAATACCACCAGAGGCATCTTATCAAATACCAGAATCAAAAACATCTGATTATGTCACCGACGAAAAATCATACCACAAAATCAACCCATCATATCAAAATTATTTAAATGATATAAAAAATACAAAAATAACTCAAAGATTTATATTTATCGATAACAATAACATGCAATGGGATTTTGTTATCGATAAAACTCCTGATTTATCGATTACCGTTGTATTCATTTTAAATAACATAATTTATTATTTTAAAGAGATTAATCAATTACATAGAACACAACTAGAACGACTACGACGGAGCTTCCAAGATAATCTCTCTGATATAACAAAACCACGTGATGAGATCATAAAATGTGTTAGGATATTAAATCAGCTTGTATCCGATATGGAATATATCTACAAACGAATAATTCAAGTAATAATTAATGATAAGAACGGAGATAAACAAAAATTCCTAACTGGTTACAATATAACAAAGGCCGATTTACCCGATTTCAAGTTTCTTGAGTATAACGCAAATGAACTAAAAAAATCTGTTAATGAACTTATTCAAGAAAACTGTTCTCTGATGCAACAAACAACATTCCTCAAACATAATAATGACCCAGACGGCGGTGGTAGACATATCGCCCCTCAAAATGTGAATATATCCTCGGAGATAGCATTGAATTTAGTATGTGATGTTATCGAAGGTAGTTATCAAATAAATCTCGAAAGATCAAATCAAACTCAACAAGGATATATTTTATACTCATTTGCACCAACTGCTCCTCCAGGGTTTATAATAATAGAGGATCCAACTAATCCAGTCTATATGCGATGTCATAATGATTCGTTAACGAGAATTAATTTCAAACTCACTGACCAGTCCAATAATCTGATTGATTTACAAGGTGAGGTTTTACAAATTACAAATTTACAAATTAGCCTGTTTGTGAAATCCTAAATTGCTAGCAATTTCAAGGATTTTAAATTCGTTTCCGCAGCGCAATCAGTGCCAGGGGTCTGTAGCGTAAAATCCAAAAGGATTTCTCTTTTTTTCTCTGCCTGAATTGTTTTCGGTTTGCTTGAAATAGTTTCGGTTTCCGTAGAAGACTTATTTTTTTTTTTTTGAAATCTTGTCTGTTCACCCCCTCTTCTTGTAAAATGGAAAACCACGTGCAGCCCTTTAATTGAAAAATTAAGTCTCCGTGGAAGGCTTATTTCTGCTTGAAAACTTGGTCTGTCCACCCCCTCTGCTGCTTATATTGTACCTATACCATCACTCAACTTTCCCTTGACGCAATACAGCCCCAATGGTACGCATGTTCTAGTCTCATTTGAGGCTATACAGCCCAAGGTTGATTTTCAAAACATTGAGGCTATACAGGCCGGGGGATTATTAGCCTGTAATGCATTTTACCATTAAGGCTTTACAGCCACGCTATACAACTTATATATATATATATATATATATATATATATATATATATATATATATATATATATATATATATATATATATATATATATATATATATATATATATATATATATATATATATATATATACACAGAGAGAGAGAGAGAGAGAGAGAGAGAGAGAGAGAGAGAGAGAGAGAGAGAGATACATACCCATACTGACCATGATTTTAAAGTTATTGAATTTTAAAATCATTATATTTACATACGTTTACTATGGGAGTTGGAGTAGTAACGTGCGTCATATACATTCACGCTGCTGAATTAGCAGTCATTTCCTTTCGACGAGACAAAAGTTTGGAGGTAACATCTATGAGTAATGGAACAACTGTTTACATAATTTGCAATTGTTAAATTACTGACTTCAGTGTACAATAAGAAATTATAAAGCCGTAATATTTGTTCAAGTGGTAAAAGAGTAGCAATTAACCAAGCGCTTTTTAATATTGATCACGCTCTGATATTTTAAACAGTATTCTAACAACTACAAACTGGGACACACTATACACAGGTATATTATGCCTGATTTAGCCCTGCAATCTTTTTATAGAATTGTATTTTCCGAAAATAGATGAGATCATTAATATTAATAACTATTACACTCTTCTCGGAATCGGATAGATTAATCAGCAGCAACAACAAAAAACCCACAAAGAATAGTGAATTTAAATTATATGTAATGTATCTGTATCTGCGCTGTAAAACGTACGGAGCTATAACATTTTAACTTATGCATCCGATGAACAAAAGGACCTTCAATTCTTGATACACTTAAATATTAAAATAATGTAATACAGACATTATATCGTCAATTAAATACTTCTAATAACTAAACATCAATTACGATAGCTATTATGTACATAATTATGTTCACATTAAAATACACGTATACTAATCATTATTATTATTATTATTATTATTATTATTATTATTATTATTATTATTATCAAATTGTAATTGAAAAATTATAAAAAATATCCATTTTATAAAGTCAATGACAGAGGAATTTATAATTCGAACATGTACTCTTGTACAAAGACAACTTCAATAATCATTTATATAAACACCCACATTTATCTTTCTGTGTTTCTTTCAGCGTTTCCACTTGCCAAACAAGAGTTTTCATGGTCGAATCTCGTAGCGGAATCCGAACATTTATTAATATACCTTTATTGTATTTATACCTTCAAAACTGATTGCATTCCTAAGATTGGTTATACCAAAGTCATTACAGTCTGATTGCATTCCAAAGATTGTTTATACCAAAGTCAATACAGTCTGATTGCATTCCAAAGATTGATTATACCAAAGTCAATACAGTCTGATTGCATTCCAAAGATTGGTTATACCAAAGTCATTACAGTCTGATTGCATTCAAAAGATTGGTTATATCAAAGTCAATACAGTCTGATTGCATTCCAAAGATTGGTTATACCAAAGTCAATACAGTCTGATTGCATTCCAAAGATTGGTTATACCAAAATCAATAGTCTGATTGCATTCTAAAGATTGGTTATACCAAAGTCAATACAGACTGATTGCATTCCAAAGATTGATTATACCAAAGTCAATACAGTCTGATTGCATTCTAAAGATTGGTTATACCAAAGTCAATACAGTCTGATTGCATTCCAAAGATTGGTTATACCAAAGTCAATACAGTCTGATTTCATCCCAGTACTTATATAAACACCGTTTGTGACAGATATAACTCAAGTGACTGTATGATTAGCCTGGATATTTTTGTCAATATACTGGTACTCCTTTAATATATTTAGATCCCAGGAGTATCAATCATGTAACTTTTCTCACTATTGTCCTTTCTAAATTTGCAAGGAACATAGTACCCAATCTGAAGAAAACTTTGAAAGATGAGCCAGAGAGAAAAAGCCCTATTAGCAGATTTAAAATGTTGACATCCAGTAATCCTTGGACCTATTTAACACTTTATTTATTACAATTATCCTTGAACCTATTTAACACTTTATTACAATTATCCTTGAACCTATTTAACACTTCATTTATTACAATTATCCTTGGACCTATTTAACACTTTATTACAATTATCCTTGGACCTATTTAACACTTTATTACAATTATCCTTGGACCTATTTAACACTTTATTACAATTATTCTTGGACCTATTTAACACTTTATTACAATTATCCTTGGACCTATTTAACACTGTATTACAATTATCCTTCGACCTATTTAACACTTTATTACAATTATCCTTCGACCTATTTAGCACTTTATTACAATTATCCTTGGACCTATTTAACACTTTATTACAATTATCCTTGGACCTATTTAACACTGTATTACAATTATCCTTGGACCTATTTAACACTTAATTGCAATTAACCCATCACGTCTGCATCTGCAGAAAGCCAAGTTAGAATAAAAATAAAAATTAGAAGCGTTATCTGATATTGTAGAAATTCTGAATGAGTCATAAAGATATTCGATCCGCCTTTTTCAAATGATATAGGCAATGGCCTGATTTTGGAAAATATACTTCCAAAATTTAACATGTAACAACAACAATTTAATCTCTAAATTGTGAGATATTCCATTGACCGGACTATTTTGTGTGAGGAACTAAGGGTTATCAACCAGTTGTAATAAATTAATTACCCGGAAGATTAAGATCATATTTACTAACTCCTCCGGCTTAGTCATAGGACAGGTGAAATAAGAACATTATGATATACGAACGCAAGTTTAGAAACATTACGATACATGTTTGCACGCCTTTTTTGCTTTAATGACGATGCATTTGTCATTATTTCAACTTCTTAACTAGATTTCTGTGATGCTTTCCCCAAGAATCTGATATATTTGTACACGCATTTCCCACCCACACGTCAAGCATCAGCACCGTGATTAAATGAGTAATGGTACATTTTCCATCATCCTAACTTCTTCTATTTTTCTCAAAGTTGTAGAACTATAGGATTCACATACTATCATTAGAAGAGTCCGTTCAAAATAATACTTAATAATTCATCTCTACATGTACAATACAGCCGATTGCAAGTCTCAATTTCGACTGACCCACGTCTCTCTTGAACAAACCATAATAAGATTCTTTATATAGATACACAAAAATGAAAAAGCTGAGAAATTTCGTTAGAAAACTGATCACGAGTAAATTGTTAAATTTCTTTTTAAAAAATAAGTAGTTTATTGCACATACCTTTGAATTACAGAGACAAAATACTGACATTCAACTAGACTCGAATAGTAGAAATAAATTTCTATGTAAATTCATAGAAGAAATGAAATGTTGATGGAAGTACATGAATATTTATTTCAGTTTGCGGATCATACATTTTCTCATAATCATGACATCAGAAGAAAATAACGCTGTTATTGTAACTTCATTTACTTGCATTAAAGATTCACGTTCTTAACTACCCTTACGAATTTGATTTAGGAACAAAACTGGTCATGTAATAAATTTATTTTACTCGCACGGTAACACGTTTGCGTATTATTAAACAAATAATGCTACAATTTTATTTAAATGAAGGGATCCAATATGGAAGAGAATCATGGATATTACCTTGTTGAAGATTTTAATTGCAAGATATGTATCATTTCTAATGAAGAAGTTGACTTTCGAAGCAAAATAAAAATATGCAATGTTACAATTGTTATCGAACAGTTTTCAAAAGATAACTATTTATCACTCGACACAAAAAAAGAAAATAACACACATAAAATCCTCAACCAAAAAAACCTATACGCCTTGCACTTCGAAACTCATGGTAACCAAAAGTTTGTTGAGGATAAAGTGGTAGTCAGCTTATATGTATGTATGTATGTATGTATGTATGTATGTATGTATGTATGTATGTATGTATGTATGTATGTATGTATGTAGATAGGTAGGTAGGTATGTATGTATGTATGTTATGTATGTATGTACGGATGGACGGGCGGACTAATGGATGGATGCATGCATGCATGCATTCATTTATGTATGTATGCTTTATGTATGTGTTATTTCAGAGAAAGATGTTACAGTTGCCATCACGAGGCTACTTGGCATGAGTCCAATGAAATCGATTACAAACGTTGCTATATATAGATGAAATATCAAGAAAAAAATATATTGTTTACTTTGCACGAAACATTAACACCAGCCATATACATAATATAATATTTTAATTTGGCTATTATGTGCTATGCTATCATAGGCCTGAACCCTGACAGCAGAATTACAAACAAGAATCCAGGCACTTGAAAATGAGATGCTACAGAACAATCCTTGGCATCTCTTTCATGGACCACATCACAGATGAAGAAGTACGTAACACCATTATGCACAAAGTAGTCCATTACAAAGACCTCCTCACCACTGTCAAAAAGAGAAACCTGAAATAGTATGGCCATGTTACTGGTGCCAACGGTCTATGCACGACCTTACTGCAGGGCAGCGTGCATAGTGGCAGAAGGAGAGGTAGACAGAGAGACATGTGCTAACTATGAAAGTTCCAATAAAAGAATTCCAGAAATGAAACAATTTATTTTGAGCAAAATATTGAAGGAGTCAATCTAACTTTCACGGCTGACACAGGCACAAGACGTACTATTATCTCAGAAAGGATAGAACCACATTTTCAAGCGCATGCACAACTTGAACCGATGAAAAGCATAAACCAAGATAAAATATAAAGTTACGCCGAAAGGTATTTGCGCTATGAAAACCCAGACCAATTATTATTATATTATTTCATATTCACCGGTTTGGAAATCTTGATACAGATAGTCATGTAAAGCCCGAACATGTTTAAACTCTAAAATATATCGATTTGGCTAGGGATGTGTATCGCATCACTACTTATCCTCCACAGATCATAAAAAAAGAACAAAGGGTAATCACCCTTAAGAACAAGTAAGAAAAAAGTAGAAAAGAACCAAAAATGGAACCGACAAAGCAACAAGTAAGGAAGAAGAATGGTATTGTAACCTGACTACGGTGCCAATGGCATTGGTATTGCCACTCATGGCCTTATTATCGGATTCCCAATAATGTCCTTGCTGATGTTGATCGACTAGAAATTCTGATTAGCGGAAGACGAGCCACCAATAATTCCATATAAATAATTAAAAAAGCAAGTGCTATTTGTCAGAGATTATTTACAGGCGTTTTCATGGACATCAATGTTTATCGGTCACTGATTGATGAAAATGTCAAAGATTACCGCACTGATTGAGATTGGTGCAATTAAATATGTGGCAAGAAAATAAGATGATTATACATAATTCTCAACGTGTACCTGTAATGGTAGGGATGACAAATGCACGATTACCAACATATAAAGTGATATATGGAGATGGACTCTGTGATGTTGTTCCTAGTTTATTTAGAAGGATATCCCCAAAGGTAATACCGATTGCAAAGCAGCTAGGAATGGAAGCTACTGACATTGACCGTGGTAAAAGGTATTGGTGCTGGTGGTGATGTTGCAAGTAAAGCATTTTAAGCTATCCAGGACATTCTAACACGATTAGTATGCAGACAGCCACCAGTAAAATAATTACATCTGCAAATCAAAAACTATCAGAGCTGACTTGTGTACCCCTGTCAGAAAAATAAAAAATATGGCTGATCGTCTAAAAACAGGTGAAATTCTAAGAACAAATGTAACTGAATATGGAGCTGATGTTAAAGTTGGTTGTGTTAATAATAACATTATGGCGTTATTCAACAGTGCTACATACATGAGTGACAGAAGAAACATTGAAATACGCCAGAACGACGTGGACGTTGCGACAACGATTATTGGGTAATCCAAAACAGTGATGATTATTCAAGTTCAGTGAGTCCGTCAATGAGGTTTATGAATGATAATACTGATTACCCTAACAACAATATAAGCTATATATATAACTAATTTTTAATCGTCGTTGCGAGTGGAACGTATTGCTCAACTTGTTTATTATCGACATAAGCTAGTGATTGTGTCATAGCCTGCTCGAGTAATTGTATAAACCTCTATTCGGCTGCTAGTGTGTATATACTTTCGGATTTTCATTCTTCTAACATTTCCAAATCAGATGTGTTTGTTTTCAGGATGATTTTGTTTGTTTGTTTGATGTGGATTTTTTAACGTAGCTTTAAAAAAAATCAGTCATATCACTACACTGTCTGCAGTGAGGCAGTTTGTAGTGATGTCTAGCAATGGGGCATCATGTCGCAGACATTTATCATGTCACACCCAGTCACATTATCCTGACACTAAGCCGACCAGTCCGAACACTAACCTATTAATGCTGAGCGCCAAGCGAGGCAGCTGTTAGTAGCATTTTTGTAAGTATTTGGTATGACACGACCGGGGATCGTCCCACGGCGGACGCTTTAACCATTAGGCTACCGGAGCGGTATTTTCAGGATCAATTTGATCAGAAAGTTTTATACCATCATCATGTGATATTTCAATCGTTGAAATAATCACATTAATTCTTTTGTAATTCATTATATCTTAAATATTTGTTTAAAATAATAAAACATTTGCATTCCTAAAATGTGTCGGAATGCATGGACGGCACATGCATATTATTTACAGTATATACAACACATATTTTTTACTGTTTATACAAGCTTAATTCTAAGAACGGCACAATACACATTTAACCCTAACATTCCGGAATGTATGGAAGGTACAATACACATAATTCTTGCATTCCTAGATTTTATGGGAATGCAGTCTCGGGTGTTTTCAACCTTGTCACTCAAAGTGATATTGTTATAATTACCCAATCATTGTAAGAACTGTTGTACTGCTTCATGAGATTTTTCTTTTCTTTGATTGTGGGTAACGTTCTCAGAGGCTCTCACTTACAATGCTAAAGTTCTCATTGCCAGAACAGTGCCACTGCTTCATGAGGTCTTAAAATCTTAACTCTACAGCATATACGTATTGTCACAGAATTAGGCGAAAATTAAATTTATTTCTTCTTGAATTACAAACTAATTTCACCATTCTTTTTTGTTTCGTCGTACATGCGTTACTTGGGGTGAATAAGTGGTTTTTTTCCAAGGTAAGCGGCGTGTAACGATTTGCATGTGCCTGACTTCGTATCACTTGAAGTCAGGAACATTAGTATCACGGGGTGCACGGTAATTTTGCCGTGAATTCTGCTCACCCATTTGAGGATATATAAGGCAGAATATTTCTGATAAATATTACGGGACAAAAAGTATCTTATCACAGGAAAGATAGCTCGTCATTCTATCTCCAACCAAAGGGGTGAGTGTTAAACTTATATTTCGTTTTTTTGTGAATTTGTATTCAGTTTATCATTTCAAATAATGATGCCTTTATTACAATGCAGATTTAAACGTGGAATATTTGGAAATACTAGTCACTATTTGACTTTAAATGCAATAGCGTAATCTAAGTTGTAGATTGTTTTAGAAAAAAACTATTATTAGTTTGGTCTCTTTATTATAGCTGATATCGTAACTGATTTTGTTGCGGAACATCTCTGATATCGTAGCTGATATTGTAGCGGAGAATCTCTGATATTGTAGCGGAACGTCTCTGATATTGTAGCGGAGCATCTCTGAAATTGTTGCTGATTGTAGCTGAACATCTCTGAACGTATCTGATTGAAGCTGAACGTCTCTGAATGTATCTGAATTGTAACTGAATGTGATTAACTGTGCCATTTGATTGTGAGATCAAATTGAGGTATCTGACTGTCTGTCTGTCGGATTGTCTGTCCGTCTACATCTGTCGTGATGTGTAAATATCCGGAAATTTAGAAGTCTGAGTGTCGGAGCTGTCTAAAGGTGTAAACATCCGGGGTGTCATCTAGGTATTTGGGAACGTTGGTTCTAGTAGATGCTGTATGCTGTCTGTACGTATAACTGTGGTGGATCCGTGAAGGGCAAGTGACCGATAAAAGTATTGAGTCAACTCTAGGTATTTGGGGAAGCTGGGCGGCGATTCAATTGTTGGTGAATCGTACGGTTATACAGGGTCGAGACACATGTGTGTGTTGCAATTGTAGTACAATTGAATACATTGTTATATTTACATAGTTACTTCAAATCACAGTAGTATTTCAAGGGATTACATGAATCTCAATAAAAGTTAGCAACTTGATTAAATACATGTATATGTTTGTGCTAGCAATCCATACGTGCGATAGTACAGTTTGATGTTTTGTATTTGTTATCGCAATTTATACTTTCGGTAATATAACTTTTGTAAAGGTTCCTTGGATCTGTGTATAGTCCAAGAGATTCCTTTGTATCTGTGTATTAATACTTAATTTATTCATGTATTGTGAATGGTTGTGAGTGTAATTGTGGGTTGAACGCATGAGTTATTGTGTTGATACATCATTATTTTTCATTAATAATTTATTTCATAAATTTATATTTTCTTTCACACATTGTGTTTGTGTTGTTCATTTAATCCACCATCCACTCGGTAACAAGTCTGTTACACGTATATTTACATATTTAATATGAATGTATATAGATATTTACACAGTACACCGCCACAAGTTGAGGGGTGGTGGTGAGGGGCTTATCAACAGAGATTCATTACCATTTGTTTATCATACCGTTATTATACTGTTTGATAGGTGTGTTTTCTTAACCGCCGCATTCTTCACACAGCTGCGTTTTTCTTATGATTCCGACGTTACATTTCGAAAGATTTGTTCCTAGACTGCCTCGTACTCTGCATGTTGTATCCACCTAATTTATTTACACAAGCCCGATTACATAGAGTTGTATATATTACCATCAACCACATACAATTATTTGTTTTGCTTGAATCATTGCACATCATAAACATTTAAATTTAATTTAAATAAATATTTGCCTTAATTATAACATGGAGGGTTTACAAGATTATCTGCTATTTAACCCTCTTATGCTAGATTCGATCTTGACATAAAAACTCCTTACTTAACGAGGCGACCTCTGGTTAATAATATTCTAATTGATATTTCCATGAAGCTAAGAAAGAATTTCGCAACTTTGGCGCGGTTCATATGTAGTCAACATTTTGAATTAGGCAGGCTGATAAGTACAAGTTGATGCTACAATGAATAACCAGCGAGCAAGGGCAATCATTAATTATATGGACGAACATACATGTTTAGAATAAAATGTGTCGTAGAAGTAGCCGACGCCGACGCCGTGACTTAGATCAATCGTGACAAACGTGATACTGTTAGAGATTCACGCCGTTATTATGAACGAGCGTATCCTGTGACGGCAGTTGTTCATGCAATAAACCCGGTAAATGACAAACCTAGCGTTGATGATATCAAGCCGATGAAAACAAATAAATGAGTGGGCTGAGCGTATTTGTGAAAATCGAGCTATGATCAACTGCTTTCCTGAACTGTAAAAATAATGAAAAGTTCCAATAAGGGTGAAGAAAATAACCGGTGCGATTTTGTGCGAAAACATGATATAAATCAATAGAAGATTCGATATAGATCGTTGATCGTAACGAGCACGTGTGGTCGATTAAGTTAACATTATTTCCACAAGAGATAACTTTTAAATTTTATGACGGTAATATATTTGATTTCATAAATAAAATTAGTAAAAGCGATCCTGTATCCGTGTAGTGGTTTCAAAGTTCCAAATGTGAAATTCTTGATCAGTCTGTACGACCTAATGGATATATTTATTGATCTGAGTCCCTCCACTCTGAAATCCAAAATCTTGCGCTGAAATATACTGTTGAAGGTGAACGATTGCTCGGTAATTGTTTTACCGTTGGAATACTAATTACAATTATAAGAATGTTATCTCCTATGCCATGGTAGCTTGTTATCCTGTAAATATAATTGGAATGGAAAAATGTGCTGAATATTTTAAGCGATTTGTACATATAACACACGAGATGACCAGAGTTGCTAGTTTAAAGGAAAGTCTATATCCAAGTGTTAATGTTTAGTTTGGTCTTCATTTTGCGAACGCGTTTGGGCTCCACCAGTGTTATTCAGATACATGCTTGATGCTGAAATTTTATCAACGTTAACTGTAAGCGAAGCAATACTATGGATACGATATGTTCACAGAAACAAGTCTGCTTACGAGAACTCTCTGTCAAGGACGGGGCTGAGAAACCTATTCTTGATATCATCTTTGAGCGTAATGCAGAAGTTGAACATGAAACTAAACTCGCAAAGATCTTGTAAGAAAAATAATTGGTAAATTACGCAAGGAGGATCATATAATAATGCACAATATTGCACAAGATTATTCATCAGAGATGCTGAACTTGATTGTATAATTTCTGATAAAACAGAATAAGGTACATAATTAAGTCGAAATAATGCTTGCGTGTTGAAGGTAACTAAATTATGCAATTAAGTCTTACCAAAGTTTACACATCAAAGATATTTGTTGTTACCTTATTTTTCTTTACATTTATTATCGAAGATAAAAAGATTTCCTAATACCGCGGTTAGGGTTGCTAAAGATTCTTTTTATTTGGTTAAAAAAAAACACATGCGGATTTCATAAAGATTAGTATATATGCATCATGGGGTGCATGAAGAATAAAAAGAAAAAAATACTTATTTATTCTAAATCCACCGACGTTGAATCTATGGATATATATTATACAAATAGTCTAATGTCACAATTATCTTCAGCACCGTCGGTGTATGATGCCGTACCTAGACATAAACCTTTATCTTAACGGGTGTGGTGGTTCTGGCAAAACAACGTGTGCGATTGAAATATTTTGGAATTTCGATATGGCTGTTTTAACGCTTAGACGCCAGAGAATTAAAAGAATGAGTAGTCAAATCTCACTCATCACCCGTTTTTTCAGCGGAAGGGTAGATGCGAGACTCCTCAGTGAATAGGCAAAAAAGAATATTTCATTAATTATTATTTGTGATGAAATAAGCACATTATATATTAATGTTCTAAAATATTTATTGATTGGTTATTGACTCAAAGTACTGATTAAATAATGTGCGGTGATCATAGTCAGCAACGACTTTTCTTGGATCATCTCTGCATGAATGTCTGAATGTGTTTGTAGATTTTCATGAGGAGGTAATTGATGATTACCGAGAGCTTGATTTAAAATTACGGAGTTTAAACAATTAATCAGACTACAACCATTTACAATTCAAAGTGAAATAATGCGTTATTGATTGATTGATTAATTGTTTTTTTTTTAAAACGGCGCACCAGCTATTTAGCACCATACAACAGGATACATGTATAAACGTGTACAACTGGTAATGCGTTTATCATCGACCATCTATATAACAAACCAAACAGTTCAAAGTAAAACAGTAAGATGGCTACAAAAAATATAAAGCTTCCCGATACAAGGGAGATGCAAATGGCGTATGTTAATGAAGACAGATGGAAAGATATTGCAAGTAAGGGGCGGTATTTACATTACATAAAAATGCTTTAGGTGATGGCATGAAAGTTAGAGTTTAAAATAAAGGTTTACTTCTTTCAGGAAATCAATAATACAAGTGATTTTTATTGTATCAAAACGTTCCTATATGTCATACACATTACTAATCACGAGTAGGCTTCAGGTCGAAACAGTCTGTCAGAAAATGCTTAACAGTGAATGGTTTATTGCAAAAAACGCACTCTGGTGGATCTTAACCTTTCCATATGTGGGAGTGGTTTATATACGTACGACCATTGTTGAATTTATTTTTGCAATGACAACCTCTTTCTATCGGATTTTTTTGTAGGAAGGAGTCCATTCTCGTTGGGTTAGTTTGATGGCCTGAAGTTTGTGATTCACTTAACCCTGGGGTTCGGGGTTGTATAATTGGCCCAACGTGCCTGATTACGTGTCGTAAGAGGCGACTAAGAAGAGGCAATCTGTTTGCCGTGGATTGCGTCCTGTGTCGTTGGAGGAAAGGATTCTGGTTGTTGAACAAATGAGTTCCGATGCAATACACTGCTTTGGTCTCTACTTCTCGTAGACGGGTGGTCGGGATGGTCCCGGTCTCTACAAATTAGCTAGTCACACCGAGCCTTAGATAGTCTTTATTTACTTGCTCACCTTCTTTATCTTTCTTCGTGTGTCTCTCTTGACACCACCGTTGCCCCAACAGTCTATAACTTTAGATTTACCTTTCCCAAGTCTTATAAGATTTCCTAGAGGGCGGCGGGTCAATCGAGAGGTAATGTTACCGACCCGAGAAGGTATAACATGGACATAACTGATTTCACTGCGACACCAGCGCTACCAAATGCTATCAGGCCCATCTGGGGCTGGTAAGACGCAATTGTTACTTCACCTGAAAATGAGATGGATCAAGTTGGATAGGTTATACTTATTAGCACCGTTTGTAGATAACAAGATATAATAAAACGTGCTTAACGATTTTAATGAAAATTTAAAGTTTGAACGAGAACGGCTATGATGTTGTTATTGATATTGTCACAAAAACTCTAAGAAACATCCACCAGACTTGATGTTCAGAGGATATAGATTGAATCAAATTAAACCAATTCTTCTCAAAAGTGTAAATGATTGCTCATTAATTTCTCATAAAAACATTGATATATTATTAGCTAAATATGTCTAATCGGTCTAAATAAGATCTTTTTCACTTTTCTTGACAAAACTGGAAGCATAGAGAGAGTGAACGAAGACACCATATACAAAAACTAACAACCCGATAAGAAGTTGATTTGTCTGTTCATTTTCGTAGCAAGCTTTATTTTCACAAAAGATCTTCCTGCTTCTATTCCTACAGATCAATGATGAATTTCCACTCAGTATTCATTAGTACGAAAATAACGATAGCAAGTGATAATAACCCCCGTTTTATAAATGAATTTAAATTGGTACACAATTTGATTGCTCTCCTTTATTTTTCTGTCCCCCCCCCCCCCCCTCTTTAGTGAGTGAGTGAGAATACAAATTTGGGCTGGATGAAAACTTTTGAAACGTATTCCGCACAATGTAATAATATACAATTAATACAGTTTGTCGTCACGGTATGTGTACACTTTCATTGGGATCTACCAAACATTGTTCATATAGCCAAGGATACAAATTGGAAAAAAAACGTGTCAAGGTACACGTAAAATAATATTTTTCTTGTTTTAAAAACTATTATAAGGTTCTAACAATCGATTATTATCAACTAAATATGAAAATGTTGAGAGAGAGAGAGAGAGAGAGAGAGAGAGAAAGAGAGAAAGAGAATTTTTATAGTCGCATTATATTTTATTATTTAAAGCTCAAAAATTAATTAGGTCAATTGTAAATATATTTAAATAGTTTAATTACTTCTTGTTCATTCGTCATTTCACTCAGTTTCTAATCCACAATAAATTAAATGCGTGTGTATGTGAATGGGTGACATTTCAGTTTTCTAGAATATAACGATGGGTTTGCAGTGCTATACGTTCTTTATTAAAATCATCTGTATTGTATAATTCATACTTATTTCTTATAATGATTTAATCAATATGAATAAAAATAGAAACCCCAAAAGGAAAACAATCAATTTATCAATATGCAAAGGTGTTTGTGAATAGCCCGAAACATGACAGAACTACATTTTCTAGCGGACACATTCGACAGGGATCATGGAGAGGTGGAGTCAGCAATAAGAGCAATGAAGAATGAGAAGGCAGCTGGAGTAGACATTATCCCAGCTGAACTTATCAAGAACGGTGGGGAATCAGGGATAGAGCTACTAACAAAAATATAAAACAGGATCTGGCAGACAGGCGAATGGCCAACACAGTGGACCCAGCCACTGATTTTAACACTACCCAAAAGAGGCAATCTCCAGCTTTGCCAAAAGTACAGAACTATCAGTTTGTCCAGCTATGCTAGTAAAGGTGATGCTGAAGATCATCTTGAACAGACTGAACCCACAAGCAGAAGAAATACTCGCTGAAGAATAGGCAGGGTTCCGGAGTGGAACAAATATTCAATCTTAGGGTTCTTTGTGAAAAGTACTCACAACATAAACAAGACATATATTATGTGTTCATAGATTTATTTCAAAAAGGCTTTCGACAGAGTGTGACATGAGGCATTTTGGGCCACAATGAAGAAGTACAACATGGGTCAAATGTTGACCAATACCATCAAGCAGCTGTACACCAAGACTATCAATGCATTAATTAATTGCTCAAGGTTATGTGGGGTATTGGTTTAAGAAAACAGTTGCAGTACGGCAAGTCTGTCTCCTGCCACCCACACTTTTCACGTAGAGCGCATCATGAGTAAGGCCCTGCAAAACCACTGTGGAAAAGTCAGCATTGGAAGGAGTAACATTACCAGTCTTCGCTTTGCAGACGATATTGATGGGTTGGCAGGCAGTGAAGATGAGCTTGCCACCTTAGTGAAGAACCTGGATGAAACATTTTCCAGATTTGACATGAAAATAAGCACCGAGAAGACAAAGCTGATGACAAATAGGGGCATAAAAATCTCAACCAAGATTAATGTCAGAGGACAAGAACTGGAAACAGTTGGCCCATTCAAACATCTTGGTTCCATAATCACCGAAGAGGGATAAATGTCAGACATTTTGTCACGAGTAGCAAAAACAACGGCAGATATGTCAAAGCCATGACCCATCTGGAGAAACAAGAATATCTGTCTGAAAACTAAAGTCAGACTATTGAGAGCACTAGTCGTCTCAGTCTTTCTGTATTTATGTGAAGCCTGGACCCTGACAGCAGAATAACAGCGACGAATCCAGGCACTTGAAATAAAATGAATGACACAGAACCATCCTCGGCATCTCTGACATGAACCACATCACAAATGATGAAATCCGTAACACAATGAGGCACAGAAGAGGTCATTATGAAGACCTCCTAACCATTGTCATCAAAAAGGTGAAATCTGAAATTGTATGGCCGTGTCACTAGAGCCAACAGTCTATCCACAACAGAACTGCATGGAAGAATCCAACGTGGCAGAAGGATGGACAACATAGATAAAAGTGGACTGACAATATCCAAAATGGACGAGGAAACGTTATGTGGAGACTAAGGCATTGGCACATGATCGAGACAAGTGGAGGAAACTGGTCAGATGTTCAGCAGGAGAGTGCCTCAACGACCACACTAGGTCAAGAGACTGATGATGATGATGAAATGAATTATATGTATAGTATGCACACTCTGTCAATGATATTCCACTCATTGCATACATTTTTAATTTTAAAAAATCTGCATAACTCGGTATATCATTGTTACATACCTACATACATACATACTCACCTATATATATATATATATATATATATATATATATATATATATATATATATATATATATATATATAGGTGAGTGTGTGCATATGTGCTTGTGTGTCCTTAAGAGTCAGTAATAACACTGTCAGTGATGCAAGCATTATTTATAACTTCAGACCCAGACAGTTTTATATGTCAAAGCGTTTCTTAAAAATACCTGAACAAGTTCCAGGTATGAAGACGTTCGTACAAAGTTATTAATACTGGAATGTCGCACTGGTTTACACGGCTTTTGAAATGTATCCCGTAAATCAATGGGGGCGTGGGTATCTGCTGTCTGTCAAATGGTCATTTGCAGGTAACGTATCGCTATCAAAAGCCATAACTGATTAGCATTGTAGGGGCGTTTTAGAGTGACGTACAAAAGAAAACTCTATATATGTCTGAAGAACGCTGCAGTGTTTATAGATTCTTGTTTAAATACAGGAGTCTTTTTTACAATACCTAACGTTGACGAAATAGTTTCTCAAACATATTTGGGGATTTACATTTATTGTTGGAAGGAAAATTTCAAATATAATAAGTTAAAACAAACTGTCTTGAAGAAGAAGTGTGATATTTTAGAAAACATGGGGAAGAAGCGACCTGACGAAAATGAAACAAGTTTTCGAGGTAAGAGAGCGCGTAATTCAAATGCAACATATTTATCTCTGAAAAATGAAAATACTGAATGTATAGAACCTCCTTATGAGAATATAAATGTTGATGGTATAATATGTAAAAATGATGGTATTGTTCATGATGATGAGATTGGTTCTACAAAACACAGTGTTAGAAAGAAAAGGCATGCAAAAGATACCAAAGTAAATGAAACGAATTGTAGAGATGAGGTTGAAAATACTAATGAGATAAATACAAATGTAACTAGTACAGATGATGTTGAAACTACTGCTGAGAAAACTATTCATGCAACAACTAGTAGAGATGAGGTTGAAAATGCTGATGAGATAAAAACTCATGTAACAACTAGTACAGATGAGGTTGAAAATACTGCTGAGAAAACTATTCATGCAACAACTAGTAGAGATGAGGTTAAAAATACTGATGAGATAAAAACTCATGTAACAACTAGTACAGATGAGGTTGAAAATACTGTTGAGAAAACTATTCATGCAACAACTAGTAGAGATGAGGTTGAAAATACTGATGAGATAAAAACTCATGTAAAAACTAGTAGAGATGAGATTGAAAATACTGATGAGATAAATACAAATGTAACAACTAGTACAGATGAGGTTGAAAATACTGCTGAGAAAACTATTCATGCAACAACTAGTAGAGATGAGGTTGAAAATACTGATGAGATAAATACAAATATAACAACTAGTAGAGATGAGATTGAAAATACTAATGAGATAAATACAAATGTAACAACTAGTAGAGATGAGGTTGAAAATACTGATGAGAAAAATATTCAGGCAACAACTAGAGATGAATATAGAAATGTTGATGACATAAAAACCAATGTAACTACTAGCAGACGTTTTAATAAAAATATTTATGACATGGAAACTCAAGTAACTAATTACAGAGATGGTATTAAATATAATAATTGGATGGAAACTCATTCAAAATCTAGTCAGAATTGCACTGAATATACTGATGGCATGGAAACGCATTTAACTGGTACTGATCGTGCTCACCATGACTCAGAAACAATTATTGATGTTGATGAACATACTGAATGCATGGAAACTCATTCAAAATCTAGCGGTGACGGCACGGACACCCATAAGAGTATAAATGTTGATGGTATAACACGTACAAATAGTGATATCGTTCATGGTGAGGACATTGATTCTACAAAACACAGTGTTACAAAGAAAGCACATCCAGAACATATCAAAGTTAATGAAACGAATAGTAGAGATAGCGCATGCAAAGGTACAACAAAAGAACTATTAGAAAAAAATGGTATTACTGAGACGCAAGTCATAAAATTAGTGACGTTTTATCGGAAAAAGAAATATGTTGTTAAAGATCTAAATATCTCAGAGGAATGTATATCTGTGACACTTTTTAAAAGACACGTCAAATTATTTGATCAGCCTAATGATAAGAATACAGACAATTATCTGTCCCCATCCTCGGAGCAACAAAGTTTTAATAGAGACCAGATTAAGGAGTTTAAAAATGCTGAGATGTTTGTTACCATCGAAACAGGAGACCTGAATATCAAATCGATTAGTCTTGAGATTGACAAGTTTAAGGCAGGCTACTTTCTTTGCAGTGTTTACATTGAGCTAAATCTTAGGTTTGAATTATTTAAACATATTAAGGGATCAGAGAGGTTGCAAGTGATACGTCTTTGTGAGGGGAAACTTAATGAAAACAAGATATTTGTTCTAAAACTTAATGATATCAATGCACATTTGGAATTCATTCATTTATTTGGTACTCTTGGGGTTACTGCGGAACCAGAAGAGAATAATGAATTAGAAAAAAATTGTATATTCCTGAGATATGGACAATATATATACAAAATGAAACTTTACGACTTTTACATAAACTTTTATGCCGTTATAGGGCAGAGGTGGCTCTGGTACAATGGTAATAACAATCCCCAAAATCCGTCTGACGAAGATATTGTAAACTACACAACTCCCAAAGGTTCTGATGGTTGTAAGGGATTAATTGATTACGCAAGCAAATACTGTTTAAAACTTTGTTTATATTATTTTTCCGGTAAACATGACCTAATTCAACAACATACAACAAACAAATCTGATGAAAATACAGTCGCAGAGGGAACACTTAATTTAGCAATGATGACGTCCGAATCCATCCGAAATCATAATACTGTTCGGATAAACTTTATTATTATTAAACTAAATGAGACAAACGATATAGAACCTGCCGTATATTTACGGCAACATCCGATGATGTTCGCAGGGACATGGCCAAATAGAAACAAAACAGGGTTTAATTTTAAGCCTATACTGAAAACTTCGAATCTAGAAGAGCAGTGGTTAAAAGAATATCAAAAAATGTGAAAAATTCTTCCGAAGATATTTTAACATGGATATTCATACAATCTTACTGAATATATGCGTCGTATAACTTGAAGAAAGTTAAGAACCCTCTTTTGAAAGAAAAAAATACTATAGTAAAATCGTGATTTAACAGGTTTTCTTTACCTCCAGGGATCCGGGGTCGTCGTCCAATAATGTCGAAATCTAAACATAAGATTTGATATAATATGTGATAAAAGAAACTGATGAATGCCTAAATCTATGTAGAGTTATCAATTCGACCAATATTTAAGTATGTTCTGCGGTTATTCGGTGATTAAAAGCTAATTAATTAATTTGGTATTTTTTGCATGTCTATTATTAGGTATTTGAACCCTAATAACATTTCGTACTCTTTAATAATAATAATAATAATAATAATAATAATAATAATAATAATAATGATAATAATAATAACAATGATGATATTTTAACGTGATTGGTATTTAGCAAGGTCTTATATTCCCACTTACCTGGGAAATACATTATATAAATAATAAAAAGCTATTAAAGCTCGTTAAAGGTCATAATCATAATCAGTTTCAATCCCGAAATCCTCTCCATCTTCTTATTAAAGTTTTTGGTAACAATGCTTTTATGAACAAAGAATAAATAAATATTTTATGAAACCTTGCATGTTGCAAATAAATAAATATATAAATATAAATTAAGTGTTCTGTTTTAATTTTTTCATCTTTCTTAGAATACGCTCTTTTACTTTGTAATCGAGACAAACAATTATGTTCATTGTGATGTGGATAAATCTTTAGGTCGTCCAACCAAACTTCAAACGATTTTTTACATTTTTGGAAAAATAAAAATGGTCGCCGGTTTCCCTTTGTTTTCTAAAATATCACACTCAATCTCTTTGTATTCCTCTTTCTGTCTCTTAAATATTGAAATTTGTAATGAGAGGTAGGTTGAAACTGGATTGAGGCATTTTCCTTCTCAAAATCTCTTTTCATTAGGACAGCACTATAAATTGTTACCTTTGCAAATGCTACAGGATTATGAAATTGTATTTTGAAGCTTACAGTGAAACTGTCTTTTATTAATCCCATCCATTTCGGTATGGTCTTTTTTCACCAAGGGATTAGCTGAGGACGAAAGAAAAAATTTTGAAATGTACAAATAGCGCACTTTTTAATTTCATACATTGCTATACAGAAGTATGTCGTGCTCGGCTACATTCAGGAATGAATAATATGGATATTGAAAAACGAATTGACTCTGAGGTGGGTTGACGCAGAATAACCAAAGATGATTTGGGGCTTTACTCGTACCCAAAGACTTTCTTAGTCGACAAAGCACGTCAGATATGTTGACAAACAAGGATAGATTCAATTCTTTTTTCGTGGTTATATAACTAATACTGGAATGGAATAGAAGAATATTTGAAACTGGCTACTTTTAAAATTGATCCAACGTATATTAAAACTTCACGATGTTTGCTTCATTGAAGCCACGAAAAATTAAGCGAAGTGGTAAAATTGCTGGAAAGGAATTTATAAAAAGAAGAAAGGGTCTGAGACTTCCAGGGACATCCGACTGGTACGAAAGAGGTCTGAGACTACCAGGGACGATTTAAAGATACATGAAGATACAAAGCGTAATAAAGTTTGCTATAACTTCTAAAGGTGCTCACATCTGGGATCCTCTTTTAAGAAAGGTGGATATATCAACGAGCTGACTAAGAAAGTATTTCAGGAGTGTTTGCGTCATAAACAATATCTTCATAACATGATAGCATCATTGATCATTCTAATACCATACCGAAACGTATCACCTTGGAATATGGTGTTAAGAGAACAAATGGTGACAAACTTACTAAATTGTTATAATATGAAGTCTGTGTAAAATACCGTTTTCGAATAAACATCTAATATTCATTAAGGGTCCAAATCCTTGAAAGAAGACTTGATAAGTGTACAAACGACACCACCAGGACAGACACCTAAGGTAACAACAGCTGTTTATTTGCGCAAGGACTTAATGTGAGGTGGATGGAAAGATAAAAAGATGTATACGAGTTAAACACACTTAGATGTATTCAAATAGATGTGGAGGTATACCTGAGCATTAAAAGAAGAGTGACTGCAATCAAACTCCATCCACAACATGAAGACTCGTTTCAACCATGAGCAGAGATAAGTTATTGAGAGCTGGCAAAGATAACAATATAGTGTTAACATCTTAATGAAAAGTTTTAAATTAGAGACTTCATATAAGAAGAATGACATGTTTCAAAAAGTGATCTTCACAATTGATTCTAATACATTAAGTGACGAGTTTTGAAGGACTTTCGAAATCGCAATCACTACATCCAAAAGTATTTAAAAATAAATTTCGGTTTAGTATTACAAAACTATTATATGGAGTGAAGTTACTAACGAAGAGTAAACATTGGGAGACAGAACGAGGAATATGAAGAGTGGGTGGTGGGGGGGTGGCTCTTTGTGAGGAGGCCTCCACGTGGCAAGAGCTGGGCAACAGTATCATAACTTCTTGGTCTGTGCTTTGGCCGAGACTTGATGCTGGCTAACATCCTTACCTTTTCGTGACTCAGAAAATCTTTCCAGAGGCAGTATGATTTTGATTGCTGCTTATTATCCGACACGTGAAAACAATAATATATAATATATTAAATATAACTAAATAATTGTCATAACACCTTCAGGTTTTCTTAAGTTTAACCATCGACTATATGAAATCGATTAAAACTCTACCATATATGTTTGATGTTGTGCATGACTGATATATTGTACTTTGACAGATGAGTCTACCAATCTTCGATTCTGGCTTGTTCTGTAATCTTACTTGAATCTGATAATTTTTTCAATGCCACTAAACATTCTTCTTCAGTTTGATCACGTATGACTTTTCTGCGTGAACCTGTCTACTTTCTTACATAAATTGTATATGTGAAAGTTTCATCTGAAAGATATTCCGAATTATTTTTTTTTTCTGAGTACTCGACGACTTGTAGACACAAAAAGACGTAGAAGGTCTCAATGATCAAATTGTTTGATAAACATACCTTTCACCGAGCTCTTATGCACTGCATTAAAATTGTTTGCAAGAGACGCGATTATGTCCCATATTCTAAACTATATCAACCTGTAATAAAGAGAGATGCATTAGTAGGTGAATGAAATAATTATGCAGAATTGCACCTACATTATCATTATCAGTGAGAGTTTAGTTCCCACGCGCCATCGATTTAACCTGTCGCATATCGGACCTTATAATCAATAGAAAGATGTAAGAAAAAATATCAGTGGGACTCTAAAGAATTACCAAGAGCAAAAGGTACTAAACTGCAAGAAATAATAATTATCACTTTATTTCCCAAGAATACAAGCAATTCAAACGAAAACGTTTCTCTGTTTTCACCGTTATAATTCTCAAGGCATGTGCTATGAATGAACCAGCTGAACTTTCGGAAGAACGCTATGTTTTTCACTGCCACATTACCCCAAAAATTAAGTAATTACAACCATACCTTACCTTTCATAAGAAACTAACATCATGGACTTTGACCACCAAACATATCAATGTTAATAAATATACATGCAACATTAACTGTCCTGTATCTAAATAAACAGATAAAACATTCAATGAAAAATAAAGGTCTGTCATCGCTGCCTTCATGTACCACCTGTGATTATTTCGATAACATTTAGTGCGAGTCTGCACAAAGCAAAGAACACTTGAACAGAAGCTCAAATGAAAATGCATAATCGGATTAACATTCAAGTCACATTACATGTAGCTTACAATGTACGGAATAGAGACATTGTTTTATTGATGGAATTTCATTCAATAGGCAGACTTTAGTTTGGAAAAATAATTGTTGAAATCAGCAAATGACACATTGGTGTGGTCTTGTAATAACATACACACGTAGATCCAGCAAATGTTCATATAGTTCTCTACACACAGAAACAGTGATTCATGCATATATACTAATATATACTTAGTATAGTGAGGCTGTAGAGCCTGAATTGGAAAATACATTACAGACCCACTCACCCTGGGGCTGTCTAACCTCAATTGGAAAATAGGAAAATACATTACAGACCCACCCACCCTGGGATTGTATAGCCTCAATTGGAAAATACAATACAGACCCACCCACCCTGGGGCTGTCCAGCCTGAAGACTTTGAAATTTTCTGTCTATTACTTTATTTTTACCTACATATATACAGTAACAACTGCGATTAACGTGTTATTATATAGATAGATATATGAATAAGCGAGGGCTTGTCGCTCTATTGTACAATGTCATTTCAATGTATTTCATTACAGGTAATAGGTTAGTTGTCAGTTCTAGTACGGGAATAAAAATTATAACAAAACATCAAACAAACGAAAAGAAAAACAGATGAGTGAGTTTTAAAGAAAGCTTTTGAAGGTAGAAATACAGAAAAGGTATATAATTTAAAAAATGTTTGGATTCCACTACAAGAGACGATCATGAAAACTCTTGCTTGGCAAGCAGACACACTCAAAGAAAGACAGAAGAATAAATGTGTGTGTGTTCATATATAGGTGTATTGAAGTTGTCTGTGTGCACAAGTATATGTTCGAATTATACATTTCTCTGGCATTGACTTTAAAAAATGGACATGTTTTATAAAATTTACTATTTAATAATAATAATAATAATAATAATAATAATAATAATAATAATAATAATAATGATAATGAATGTGAACATAATTATGTATATAATAGCTATCGTAAGTAACTGATGCTTAGTTATAAGTCTGTAATTGACGCTATCACAATATTTTCATATTTAAGTATATCAAAAAGAGAGGGTCCTTTTATTCAACGAACGAATGCATAATATCAAATAGTTATAGCTCGGTACATTTTGCAGCGCAGATACCGACACATTACAAAACAATACAATACAATACGATACAAAGTCATATCATATATCAAATAACATCACATCACATCATAAATATATAATATAATATATAAATATAATGCAATTTGTGAGAGTTATGTTAACAGCTCTAAAGTTCATTATTCTGTTGGTTGTTTTATTTCTATTAATGATTCAGCTATCCGATTCCGAGAAGACTGTAATAGCTTTTAATATTGAAGATCTCATCTATTTTCGGAAAATACAATTCTACGTGCCCCTTTGACCACCCTGTTCTACTTAGTTCGTTTTAAACTTCCTCCTCTACTTTCTAGTGTCAGTACATGACACAAAATTGTAATCTCATATTTTTTTACAGTTTACACTGAACCCATATTCAATCACTGACGTATATTATGTTCCTTGAACAAAAATATACTTTATTTTGTAATTCAGCAGCGTGAATATGTATAACTCAAGTTGGTAATCCAGCTCCCATAGTAAAATTATGTAAATATAATGATTTTAAAAATTCAATAACTTTAAATCAGATAGATAGATAGATAGATAGATAGATAGATAGATAGATAGATAGATAGATAGATAGATAGATAGATAGATAGATAGATAGATAGAAGTTTTATAGTGGGGATATATAGCCTGAGTTGAAAAACACATTACTGACCACTACCTCCAGGCCATTATAGTCTGAATGTTTTGAAAATCACCCTAAAGTTGTATAGCCTGTATAGCCACAAATAACATGGGGACTATTGGGGCTGTATAGCCTCAAGGGAAAGTAAGTGATTCCATAAGGACAATAGGAATGGAAAAGGTGAGGTGACGTCACAGTACTGAAAATTGGTGACAATGTTGCAACAATGGGAGGAACACATGTGCACTGGGTTGACCTCAGTGGGGAGTAGAGATATGCTCCCAATATGTATTGAGTGATAGAACACATACATAAAACACATACATACATACAATATTATACAGGGAAAAACATTTTATATTAGTTTGTGGGTTGTGGCAAAGAGAGCAAATCTTTTCGAGACCAACGAGTGTCCCTGAAAATGGCCTTTAAGTTTTTCTTCTTCTTCTTCTTCTTCTTCTTCTTCTTCTTCTTCTTCTTATTTTTCTTCTTCTTCTTCTTCTTCTTCTTCTTCTTCTTCTTCTTCTTCTTCTTCTTCTTCTTCTTCATTTGTTCCTCTGGAATCCAGTCTTGATGCCCCGTCGCTCTACACTGAACCTTTATCCAGTTGTTCAGTCTTTCAAGGTCTTCTTTTCTCGTTATGTTTTCTGGTTCCTTTTTTCTTTAGTCCAGGTATATTTAATTATTTTTCTTCTTCTAGTACATTATTTATATTGTCTTTGGCCTTCATTAGTTGGCACAGCCCTCACGTGACAAATCACCACTCTGTGAAATGGAATATGTTTTCAAAAAATAAAACTCACTTGACTTGGAATCACATTGTCAAGCGCTTCTTTCAAGTTTCCCAATCTTTCTTTACATATTTTGGTGTAACAAAACCTCAACGTTTCTACTTCTTCATGTATCATACCTTCTACCAAATCCCTTTCTATGTTCAGGTTGGTCACCTGACTTGTCACAAAGTCTTTGGTATCTGGATATCTCCAATCATGTTCTAGCCTTTCCACCGTATATGATATATCGATCATCCAAAAACAAGTGTGTCTGAGTTCGTTAAATAACTCGATAGCCATCTTGATATATTCGGTTGAAGATGATTTAAAATATAGACGCTTTCGGCCATAAGTGCATCTGCATTTAGCTTGCAAAAGCGTCAATATTGTAAAGGAAAACGACCATTTACACTCATGTCACATTATTTATACTATCCAACCAGAAAGGAGGGAAAGCAAACCACAGAATATAATATCAAACCACCAAATCTACTATCGTAGCAGACAGGTAGGAAAAAAAACCACAATATATATCCAAAACAACAATATCTTCAATCCAAAAGAACCACCAGATACAAAATCACAAACATACTATCCAGCAGCAGAGAAGGCGAATCCGAACTTTATAGAAGCAGTAGTATGGGGGGGGGGGTGAAGCGGGCAATTTTTACAAGCTTCAATTCGGTAAACTAAGGCTTCCTCGAAATTGCTAGCTATTTCATCGTAAAAAATGTGTCCATGGGCAAAAAGGGACGCCATGGTTGTTGTCGCACCCCCATCCCCCCACTACTAACTGGTTAAATCGAACTGTTTTAGGATTTCACAAACAGACTAATTTGTAAAACTTAACCTCGTAGATCAATCAGATTATTGGATTGGTCATCGAGTTTAAAATAAATTGTCGTTAACGAATTATTATGACATCGCATATAGACTGGATAAGTTGGGTCCTCAATTATTAGAAACCCTGGAGGAGCTGTTGGTGCAAATAAATATAAAATATATCACTGCTGAGCTTGATTTGATCGTTCAAGATTTATTTGATAGCTTCCTTCGATAACATCACATACTAAATTCAATGCAATCACTGAGGATATATTGACGTTGAGCGGACCGATATGCCTACCGCCTCCGTCTGGGTCGTTATTATATGTCAAGAATGTTGGACCCTTGTGTTGTTGTCTCCATGTTGTGAGTATCGCAGTAAACGTCTCATTGATAAAATCATTAATGGATTTTTTAGTTCGTTTGCGTTATACCCAACAAACTTGAAATTCGGTAGATCGGCTTCTTCTGTTATATTGTAACCGACTAGAAATTTTCGTTTAGAGTGATTAATATTGACATCGTGTTGATCAATTATTACTTGAATTACTCGCTGGTTGATATATTCCACGTCTGATACAAATTGACTTAATATTTCAATTCGTTTAATGATTTCACTTCTATTAGACTCATTGAAAGCTTGTTGTAGAAGTTGACTGTGTTTTTGATTGATCTCTCTAAAGTACTCAATAATTCTGTTATAATATATATTTATATATGTAATTGATTATGGAGTCTGTCCATCCTTAAATCGCCAAAAGGCAGAATACCGATCAATAAAATCAAAATAACTACCCGGCAGTGATGATTTTTTTTATATCGAGTAGATGTTCTTGATATGATGTGGTAATTTCATGGTATGATTGTTTATCAGTCACATAATCAGATTTTCGTGGTTCAGGTGGAGGTGGGATTTCAGGCCATCCTAGTTCTTATAGAACTCTGATAGATATCTACAGAATACCCGGGTGAGTTTATCTCAATAGCAGACGATAGCGTCGGCTCATGAACTGCTATAGCGATTTGTGATTTTTTTCCAGTAATGGGTTTTATTCTACGCTGTAATTCACTATTGATTTGTTGAATTTGGTATGATCCAGATGGCAACGAAACAACGTTCCAGTCTGGAGTCCCGTCTTTGCAATTCTTATTCGCAAACACCAAGGAATTATTCGGTTGTTGACCACCAAATGCTACCGACCTAATGTTAGGCCAACTGTGATACACTCGTAGTTTTGCTAGCGCTATGTCCTTCTCGGGAATCGGAGTAGGGACATTTACACTGAATTCAGGATTCGTCGATGTTATTGAGATCATGCTTGTTTTCACCGGGGTTGTGTTCTCCGCTATTCGTTGAAGTAGTTCTTGCGGTGTTGGCATTGTTATTATACTCTTGTTGTCGCTCTTATTTTTACATCGCGGAATCATAAACACGTACTATCTCTGAGAACTCATTATCTGATATTAAAGTGTCTTCGATTGACGATGATATCATTGAAGATAATTGGGAGTATTGACACAATATGGACACAATATGGAATTTAATTATGTAATCTTGCAGTTTACCCTGGCTGCATGATGATATTTTTTTTTGTTATCATTGAAACAATCCCCGCGATTGTTGTCGCCGTGAATATCCAAATTGGAACAGCTATCGGAGCAAACATTATCACCGAGGAGAGTATTATACCAGCTCCGGTGATTACACCACCCACCGAGTACACGGTAACATCAACTGCGGTGATTCTTCGTCGGTATTTTTTTTTGTTTGGTACTACTCAGTGAGCATTTTGAGTTTAGTTTGAAATTCTCTGACCTTATCATAGCGATATTGCGATGATGAAATTATCGGTGATGACATTTTATTTTCAAATCGTTTACGATTTCAATTAAATTATTTACTTAAATCCACTACGAATTCTACATACCATGTTACTGAAACCCTAGCTAGATTATTATCAGTGGATGTTATTGCAAATTGTTCAGTTGTTCATTTGTCGATGATCGTTGATATCATATTGTTGACACCAGGTGAACTCGTTGATCAAATATTAAATTGAGTCGGCGTTACTAGTGCTAATCGATAAATACCCTTGACGGTCGCGGTGATATCTAATTTGTTGTTTGTAGGCGTCCACGCAAATGATCCCCATTGAATCACGTACATGTTATTTATGATATTTTTTGTTCGTGAGGAATTTTTATTTTTCAAGTTTTTCTATCATTCTCGGTAGATCACCCCTGATGACATCGTTTGTCGTTTTAATATCATCTCGAACAACTTATATTCGCCGAATAATCGCTGTTATTTCATCGAGTTTTCTGATAATATCATCGAGATCTATTTTAATATCATCGGGTTTAGCATTTTGTTAACCAAAAAATTTATCAATGGAGTCATTGGTCCTGTTAAAGATTTTACGTAACGTACCAAATTGCGATACATGAGTGTCATACTCCGATCGCAATTTTATCAAACTATCCATGGCAGTTTTTATCTCCGTGAGTTTGGGTGTGGTCACAGGTGCATTTCCAAGGAAATATAATAACGGCTTGTCAATATTGTCAATTATACTTCTTAGTAATTCAGAAAACTGATCGAATTTAGTCATATAATCGTCATATTCATCGCGTTGATTTTTTAATCGTTCTAAATTATTAATTCTATCCACAATAGTTGAAATGAGGACGCCCGGTTTAAGTTTACCCCGATCGGAGAACAACGCTATAATATCTTCTACTACGTTGCGATGTTTAACTAAAATATCATCCAGGGAAATATTACTCGTTTTTAATTTACTCTGACGATCTTGAAAAACAACTATTTCATTGGGATCAACACTTGCTAAGTTCAACATCTCAGCTATTTCATCTTCGATTATTTTTTTTACATCACCGGTTGCAGATATTCCCGCAGTGCCATTGGCACCGGGTTTCTTCAACATTGAGATAGATCGTCTCCAAATATCAATCGTGTTATTTTATATACTTTCTCTCTAATATCTTCGATTTCCAGCGATTACTAGTATATTCATTCACGACTCGATGAGTGGTTTTCCCGATGATAAAATAACGTCAAGGACATTTAATACTTCTATGCCACACATTGGTGGGTCGGTCATTTCCTGTGTTGGTAGCGTAGAATACCAACTAGGAGTGTTTAAGTGGTTTATATAACGCGTAAATTCCCTAGGCGGTGCTAACCCATACGAATCGAAATAAACGATTACACGCGGATCAATCGCGTATGCAACCCAGTGAGTTCCAGGTCCGATGCTGTTATCAAGATCAATGATACCGGTTTCAACGCTGTTTGGTTGTGCCGGCAACTGATCTCTCATAAAGACACCTCTGAAGTTTTTAATTGTTAGTTTTTAAGCAGCATCGAGTAAATCAAAATTTGACATCGGCGTTATTAAATTGTTCCATGTATTCTCAGGCCTTTTCCGCTGTACCATGAGTACGGGGTTTCTGGTAGTCTTAGACCCTTTCCCTTTTTTTATATCCTTTTCCGGTTGCTTTCTTTAGTTTCGTCCCTGCCGCGGTACCAACAGCCCCTATCGCCGCCGCCTTAGGCACCAACGCAGCTAACAACGGGAATATACCACCTGATGATATCATGTTTTTGATCGCAGCTGCAGAGAATGTAACTGGATACCATTTTTTATCTTTGAAAGCATCATTGAAGTGTTTTATCTGACGAGTTGTCAGCGACAATTTATTCTCACCACCAGACATCTGATTGTGTTTCAGCATTATCGTGGTTCCACATTTTTTAGCAGAGTCTGATTGCAATTTCTTGAGTTGACTAGGGGTCAATGTAACACTGACATGACTGTATGACATTATACAATAACAGATTGATCTAATTGCTAGATAGGAAAAATCCGAAGGATTTTCAATTACATATTTTCCACTGGTGCATCGACTATTTTCATTCGTCCACCAACCCCATCGAGTAGCATTGATTTGTCGCTAAGAATGACAGCAACTGCTCTATGACCACCAGCAGGAGGAGCGTTTACACGAGCTCTAAAGTGTATGTCAACGACAGATTGTCTGGTTAAGTCAAGATGTTCCAGCGAAACGTAATAGATCGGATATAGCTTTGTAAAATCCAACTGTGATATTTGCAGACCAGTATCGATATTTTGATCACGTCCCATATATGATAACAGACGATGATACACGCGTGCTATTTGGTTGGTATTATAATCAAGTAGTATATCCTCGGATGGTTCCTGTTGTCCGTTTATTCTCAGCGAGACTTCATTAACGCCTAATTGAACAAATATCATATGGATGTGCTGTTGAGAGTTCAGTCGCGTTCTATCCTGTAGCGCAATAAATATATGACGTGGAGCTGAAACACCTTGTTTTGATGCCAGGTGCCATGTAAATGTACCATTAATATTAGAATCCATAGTATCTGTGATAACTGATAACCAACTTAACAATGATTTACCTCCATGATCCATAAATGATAGTAATCGCTCTTCTGTTGTGATTGATGGAGTCATTACTGGCATCCATAGTGATAGTTTTGTTATAATTACTTTGCCATCGGGAACACCAGCACCACGCCAGATTGCATCATTATCACTACCCTTTCGAACGAGTGCTACTGTCTGCTTCGCTCCATAGATAACTTTTCGGACATTCCTACAGAATCCGAAAATATGATGCAGTGGAATCGCACATGAAAATTATCGACGAGGCCCCTTCAATGTTGCTACGCGTGTTGCAAATCCTAGGTTGTAGTTATGATTAACGCTTCTTATAACATCAAACTCAGCAGCTGGTCTTGATCTGCGGTATCTCTTGGTGTCCGTAATTTAATATACTGGATGTGTTCAGCGTTATCAGTAATATCCTCACGCATAATTTTGAATGTGAACCGTACTTGAGATGCCTCATTCCTATGTGGATAGTAGATGTTGTGGTTTTTGATAGTATTTATGAGTTTTTTCTCCTTGCCGTGTGTGGATATTATAGTTGTTAATTTTGTCTCCTTCCCTGTGTAGATAGTAGATATTGTTTTTTTAATAGTATATCGCTGGTTCCTATTTGAGGTAACACTTCAACTCTTGTGTGAGGCTCTACTGCAATTAAGTGCCTTTTACATTCTCACTGAAATCGTTTCTTCTTATTTAAAAATTTCATTTCCCTTGAAATCACACCCAGCAAGTAACCTGTATATAGGGTGAGTGTCTTAGAGTATTCATTCAACTTTCAAACGATCAAGAAGATGTAAGAGTCAGCACAGATCGACCTGTTGGTCAAAGAAAGTGGTAAAAATACTTACCCGTTGATTTGACGAGAGTCATACCAACGTGTATAAGAACTGATGAAGTTTGCTCTATCTGCAAAGTAAATGGGTATTATTCCATTTACATTCTAACTAAACAATGATCTGGAGGGACAGTTAGAGGTGAAAAGCACATATTCGACCAGTGTCAATAAGAACAAAAAACACACCATTATTATAATAAAAAATGCAAGACCATGAGACACTTACGTTTTCTTTCTGCTCTATTCTCTCTTAGCAAGTGTATGACAAATTCACACCAGGCCTAACGCATTGGCTCAAATTGTCAATATTTCCATTTCCATCTCTTCTCTAGCACATATTTTTCCTCATCATCAATTTATTTTTCTTCTTAATCCCTCTCTGCTTTCTCCTCTTGTTTCTGTTTCTTCTTTTTTTCTCTTTCGGCGCTCGCAAGCCCAGTGTCATTTCTCCTGACAACAATAACAGGTATCTTGACTTATGTCTCTCTTTCTTAAACGAAGCAGGTATACTGGAGAATAGTACCCATTTACCATGCATATAAAGCAAACTGCATCAGCTCTTATACACGTTGGACGTTAGAATACGCAATGACAATCCA
Organism: Unio delphinus; assembly: GCA_029339505.1. Classification (NCBI taxonomy): domain Eukaryota; kingdom Metazoa; phylum Mollusca; class Bivalvia; order Unionida; family Unionidae; genus Unio; species Unio delphinus. The sequence continues at coordinate 457,346 of JAQISU010000002.1, read as the reverse complement.
CTCCACTCAGGGTTTAACTATTTCTGATACTATTTCTGTTTAGATTAATGAACATCGTAATGAGTTCTCAAAGTTAGTCTATCTCGCAGTATCACGAGTTAGAAAAATAACTCAAGCAGCAGAGAGGGTGAACAGACCACGATTTCAAGCAAAAATAAGGCTTCCAGATCATGTTTTCGAACAAAATATGGCCTATAGATAACGTTTTCGAACAAAATATCAGGTTTCCAACAAATCTCATTTAACCAAAAAAAAAGTCTCCATTTTTGTAAAAACGGAGATTTTACGATTTTTTAATCAATTTTGCTCGCAACGATGTGGTCATCCACCCTCTCTGCTGCTAAAGTTTTCAGTTCTGGGTTAACAAAAATAATAAATGATTTGATCGAGTCCTTAGGACGAAAATCCTTTGAAATTGCAAAGCAATTTAGGATTTCACAAACAGACTAATCGCTAACACCTCTTCTTGTAAATCAATCAGATTATTTGACTGGTCGGTGAGTTTGAAATTAATTCTGGTTAATGAATTATTATGGCATCGCATGTAGACAGGATTAATTGGGTTTTCAATAATTAGGAATCCTGGAGGAGCTGTTGGTGCAAACGAATAAAGAATATATCCCTGCTGAGCTTGATTTGATTGCTCTAGATTAATCTGATAGCTTCCTTCGATAACATCACACACTAAATTGAGCGCAATCACCGATGAAATATTCACGTTGAACGGAGCGATATGCCTGCCGCCACCGTCTGGGTCATTATTGTGTTTGAGGATTTTTATTTCCGGTGATGTTGTTTTTTTCCATGCATCATGAATTATTTTAAAACCAACATCGATGGCATCACTGAGAGATTTTTGTAGTTCTGGTACGTTATATCCCGGTAGTTTAAACTCACGAATATCTTCTACGCGTATATTACTTTTCATCGCAAACTCTGTTCTCGTTTTAGGATTATCGTCACTTAATATCTCTAGAATAATTAGCAAATGAAATGTTTCCATATCATTGATGATTTTGTTGCATGTTTCTACGACGCTGATAAATTCATCTCGGGTGAGAGTACCGGATTTAAGAGATATTAACAACAGCGAAAAATCGTTATTAAATGCTGTGAAATTTTCAGTAATTTTGTTCTGTTGGGGTATGAATTTGACAGCGTTATTTTCTACTATTCCATGGAAAAGATCCCACTTATTATAATCTTTATAACTCTTTATTGGATTATCAAATTTTATTCTGTCGGTGATATAATCAGTTTTTTGTGGTTCGGGTAAATTAACGGTTTCCTCCAGAGTTTTACTCTGGGGTGGTAATTCAGGCCATCCTAGTACGGTTCTAATAGAACTCTGATAGATATCTACGACGTATCCTTCAGTGCTTATTTCAATTGCGGATGATAGCGTCGGTTCATGAACTGTTATAGCGATTTTTGACTCTACTCCAGTAATCGATTTTATTCTACGCGCTAATTCATTATTGATTTGTTCGATTTGGTATGACCCTGTTGGTATCGAAACGACGTTCCAGTCTGGGGTTCCGTCGGGTTTATTCTTATTTGCAAACACTAAAGAATTATTGGGTTGTTGACCACCAAATGATTTTGATCTGATATTAGGCCAACTGTGATACATTCGTAGTTTTGCTAGCGCTATCTCCTTCACTGGGACCGGAGAGGGGAAATTCACACTGAATTCTGGATTCGTTGATGTTATTGATATCATGCTTGTTTGTACTGGGTTCGTGTTCTCCACTATTTGTTGAAGTAATTCCTGCGGTGTTGTCATTGTTATTATACTCATGTTGTATTTCTAATTTTGGTATCGAGGAATCATAAATACTGACCATCACTGAGAACTCACAATCTGGTAATGTTGATATTATTGAGATCATTTTGTTTTTTGGGTTCGTGTTTTCTGATTCCATCGGTGTTGTCATTGTTATTATATTCATGTTGTCGCTCTAATTTCGATATCGCGGAATCAAAAATACTGACCATCGCTGAGAATTCACTATCTGATATAATCGTATTATCGAGTGACGACGATATCATCAATGATAACTGCGAATATGCGGTTGATGCAATATGAAATTGAAGTAAGTAATTCTGCAGTTTACTCTGGCTGCATGATGATATCTTTTTTGCTATCCCGGTTGATATACCCCCGATTGTAGCCACCGCAGAAATGCAAATTGGAACTACGACCGGGGCAATCATTGTAACAGATGCTAGTATTATTCCGGCGCCAGTGAGAACGCTTGACACCGAGTATATAATAACATCAATTGCGGTGATTCTTCGTCGGTATTTTTTTATTTTTATTTGATACTCCTCAGTGAGGGTTTTGAGTCTATTCTGAAATTCTCTGACCTGATCATAGCGACATTGCGTTGATGAAATCATTTTTATTTTAAAAACACTAGCGTTTTCAATTGTGAAATCCTTTCAATTTAGTTATTTACTTAAATCCGCTACGAATTCTACATACCACGTTATTGAAACCCTAACCAAATGTTTATCAGTAGATGTTATCGTGAACTTTTCAGTTTTATCCTTGTCGATGATCGTTGAAATCGTATTGTTGACCCCGGATGAACTCGACGATGATATATTAAATTGAGTTAATGGTGTTACTAGTGTTAATCGATAAATACCCTTAACGGTTGCAGTGATATCTAATATGTTGTTTGCAGGTGTCCACTCAAATGATCCGTGTTGGATTGTATATACTACGTTGTTGGTTTTCTCATGAGGAATTTTTGTTTTTTCAATAATTGTTATCATCCTCGAAAAATCACCTTTGACGGCTTCGATGAAAGTTTTCGTCTCATCGATGGATTTTTTAATATCAGGGAGTTTTATTTCAATTTTATCTAACGGGGTTCCAATAAATTTATCAATGATATTTCTACGAAATGATATAAACTGTTTTCCGTTATCTTCAATTCTAGATTCAAGTGTTGTTAGTACAACCACAAAATTTTTTAACTCATCGTTGAGAGTTTTTAATCGATCTGTAATCGTCGAAACGAGTACACCCGGTTTGAGTTTACCCTGATCGGAAAATAACGCGATAGTATCCTCGATTGCGTTTTGTTGTTTAACCAAAATATCATCCAGAGAAATATTACTGGTTTTCAATTTACCCTGATTGGAAAATAACGCAACGGTGTTCTCGATTGCGTTTCGTTGTTTAACTAAAATATCATTCAGAGAAATATTACTGGTTTTCAATTTACCCTGTTTGTCTTGAAATACAACTATTTCATTAGGATCAACATTTGTTAAGTTCAACGTCTCAGCTATTTCATCTTTGATTAGTTTTTTTACATCCTTGACAGAATCAAGTGGTGCAGTGTCATCGGGTTTGGGTTTCAAAGATCTCCCCCAAATATCAATCATGTTATTGTAAAACTCTTTCTCTCTCTAAAAAGCGATTACTAGTGTATTCATTAACGACAACATGTGGTGGTTTTCCGCTTGGGTTACTCAAGGAGTTAGAAATAGCGTCAAGGACATTTAATACTTCGCTGCCACATATTGGTGGGTCAATCATCGTTTGTGTTGGTAGCGTAGAATACCAAGTCTTCATTGGAAGGGTTTTTATATACCGCATAAACTCTTTTGGTGGGGCTAATCCATATGAATCGAAATAAACAATCCCACGTGGATCAATAGCGTATGCAACCCAGTGAGTTCCAGGTCCGGTGCTGTTATCGAGATTAATAATACCTGTTTCAGTTTTGTTTGGTTGATGTGGTAATTGATCTTTCATAAAAACACCTCTGAAATTTTTAATCACTAGTTTTTTAGCCGCATCCATTAAATCAAAATTGGACATGGGAATCTTCGATTCCTGAATTAATAAATCGTTCCTGGTAGTCTTAGACCCTTTCCGCTGTACCACGAATACGGGGTTCCTGGTAGTCTTAGACCCAATCCGTGAACGGATCGTCCCTTTTTTTTATATCCTTTCCCAGTTGCCTTCTTTAGTGCCATTCCTGCTGCAGTACCAACGGCTCCTAACGCTGCCGCTTTAGCCACCGCTGGGGCTGCTGCTGCAATCAATGCTGGAATCGCAGCTAACAACGGAAATATACCGCCTGTTTTAATCATATTTTTGATAGCAGCCGCAGAGAGAGTGATCTGAACCCCTTTTTTGGCTGCAAGTGCATCATTGAAATGTTTTATTTGACGAGTTGTCAGTGATAATTTATTTGCACCACCAGTCATTTGGTTGGGTTTCAACGTGATTGTGGTTCCACATTTTTTAGCTGATTCCGATTGCAATTTTTTTAATTGACCGGGAGTTAACGTAACACTAATAACACTATATGACATTATACATAATAGATTGATTCTAATTCAATGAAAAATCAATCAAAGATTTTCTACTGGTGCATCTACCACTCTCATTCTTCCTCCAACACCTTCGAGTAGCATTGATTTGTCGCTGAGAATGACAGCAACCGCTCTATAATTATCAATAGCATCAGGCTTATTTACATTAGCTCTAAAGTGTATATCAACGACGGACTGTCTTGTTAAATCGAGATGTTCCAGCGAAAAGTAATAGATCGGGTATAAACTCTTAAAGTCGTATTGTGATATTTGCAAACCAGTATCAACATTTTGATCACGTGCCATAAACGACAACAATCTATGATACACGCGTGCAATATGATTTTCTGTGTAATCGAGTTGCACATCTTCGGATGGTTCCTGCTGGCCGTTTATTCTCAGTGAGACGTCTTTCACACCTAACTGATCAAATATCATATGACTGAAACGTTGATCGCCAACTCGTGTGTTATCCTGTAGCGCTACAAATATATGACGTGGAGCTGAAACACCTTGTTTTGATGCTAGATTCCACGTGAATAACCCGTTGAGATTTGATTGTTTAACATCTGTACTCACGGTTAACCAACTCAACAACGACTTTCCTCCTTGGTCCATAAATGATAGTAATCGTTCTTCTGCGGTGATTGCTGAAGTCAACATTGGCATCCACAATGATATTTTTGTTAAAATAACTTTACCGGCATTAGCATTGGGATTTACAGCATCTGCTGGAATCCTCCAAATTGCGTCATTATCATCACCCTTTCGTACAAGCGCTACTGTATGCTTCGCCCCGTAGATAACTTTTCGGACGTTTCTACAGAATCCAAATATGTGATGCAGTGGAATAGCGCATGAAAATGATTTACTAGCCCCTTGCAACATTGAAATACGTGTTGCGGCTCCTAGATTGAAATTAACATCGTTGTTTATAACTACAGCCTCGACATCAGCATCATCATTAGCAGCACTGGCTTTTTTTGGTCGTCTTACAACAAATTGAATTCCTCCAGCGGTATTTTTAACATCCTTTGCAAACATCATAGAAGGTCCTGCTGATCTTGTATAATCATCAGAATATCTCGCTAACCCTATTATTGTTGTAGCCACATCAACATCGCGATCTATCGACTCGATTTCTTTTCCATCAACGAGGTATCTTGCACTCTCAAATAACGCCATAATACCATTATTGACAAAACCGACTTGAGTACCAGCTGGATATGATGCTCCAGCAGCTGTTACAAGTTTTCCTTCTACTTCGATAAACGCTTCACAAGGCAAAAAATATTTACTGGTATCATGGACTTGAAAAAATATTTACTGGTATCATGGACTTGAAGATCGCGACTATTTGCGTCTATTGCATGATAGGCGTAATATTGATAATCGCGTACAGAATCATCCTTGCCATCTGGGGCGTCTATATCAAACGCCGGATCATGTGATTTTTTGAACATTTTATTCTATTTATCAGAGTCTAAATCGTGAAATCATAAACGATTTTCATCGACGTAGTTTTTTAAAGCCGCTTCCTGCTATCATATTTGCAATATTGCTTTGGTCGGAAGTTAAAGCCATCGACGCAAATTTTTCGTCTACTGCGTTATTTATTATTTTACTAACACTTGCAGGCATTTCCGCTGTAGACGGTAACGGTTTCTTTTTTCGTAAATCACTTCGTGATTTCACTAATGATGTTATTTTATTCTTCGCAGTTGAAAACGCTTTTCCAGCAAAATCTCCAACAGCACTAATACCCTTATCACGAATAACTTCAATTGCTTTCATTCCTAGTTGTTTAGCCACGGCATCACTTTTGGAGCCATTCTCGCAAATAACCCTGCAATGGTATTGCCTAAACCATCTCCGTAGTATGCTCTATAAACTGGAAACCGTGAATTAACTACGTAGACGGGGGTTGGTTTATCATGATTGTAGTGTATGATCATTATTTGAAATCAGAAACCATTTTTCAATTGGAAACGCTAGCGTTTTTATTCAGTCTCGGTGATTAATCACTGTGATAATCCTCCACTAACTCGCCAATGAAATCTCGATATGTGCTGATATCCATGATACCACCCTGAAATAATCGTCTACAGATATCAGCTGCTTCATTAATTATTTCCGGTGAGTTATTTCCAGCTCGGAAACCTCCTACAAGAACTTCTAATCGTGATATATCATTGATAACACTACCAGGACATGAAATCCTTGGATTCTCACTGGAATCTTGCAATCCGCTTCCGCTATAACCAGTTGCTTCATCCATTTTTTTCATTTCTTCTAAATTGGCTTTTTGTAAATAATCAAGAATATCATCATCAGGTGGTAGTTGTTTTTTAGGTGAAAAAGATATTTTCTTTGCAGGTTGCTGTCGCCTTCCTCGCAATTTTCGTGGTTTTTGTTGTTGTTTAAACTCTTCGTATTGATTATACACTATATCCACCGCTTTTCTATATTCAATATATGATGCGTTATCCTTCTTCCTAATTCTACCTGTTTTTTCAGTTTCGATTTTGTAGAATATATCAGCCCAATGATCTAAATTTCTAACAAACATATGATATTCTGGTTTCAACATATTTTTCCTGTTTTCATAAGTCGTAACAACAAGCGCAGGAATTCCTGTTGAATCAGTCTTATTAATCGCTGCTAAACCCGCCTCGTTAAATATCACGCGTAAATCATCTACTATTTCTTTTGATTCCATTTGTTTTGTTTGTTCAGTTTTCGCTGCTATTTTTTCGAGTTCACCAATAACAGATTTTCCCGTCTCGGGAACATCTCCCAGTATAGCACGCTCTATCCCCTTCGTTGCTGTGGTTACTGGTTTAAACAATTCTTCGGATCCCATAGCAAAATCAGTCTGAAGACTCTGTCGTTGTTGTAGTTTATTCCGTACAGAGTCACGAATTGGTACAAATCTCCTGATTGCATCCAGTCGTTCACGAGCCAATCGGGTTGTTAATGCTTCATTGACCATTATTTGAAATCAGAAACAATTTTTCAATTGTAAAACAATTTTTCAATCCCGACCTAACACCATCGATTTTTGACATCCCTTGAGGGTCGGCTAAAAAAAAATGATTAATGGTCGGGCAATCAAATAATGATAAATAGTCGGTCAATCAAATAATGATAAATGGTCGGTCAATCAAAATTGTTCATTTTCTTGAATTAACGCCCGTAGGTTTCTAACTTTAGAATTAACCTCCTTTTTCAATTCGTATTTGTACCCCAATTCTTTTCGTATTCGTTCTACGATGGTATACAACGGAGCGAACACACTTACGTCACTGGAAAATGCGAGAGAGTCCTTAATAGAATTTTGAATTCTTTTGATGAGCGCATACTTCTTTGGTAGCATATATTTATTGTTGTTAACTCCGTATTCTATATCCTGAAAATCAGACATGATTTGATCAGGATTTAACCCATCTGATAGTTCAATATCCCAACTTTTCAATTTTGAAATCTCGGATAAAATGCTATTCATGTTTTCAGAATTCATTATTCTATAACAATTATATATTTCTAAATGAAAAATATGACGCATTAGACATAACTAAATTGAATTTTTTGTCCCGTCCTTTTTGAAATAGCCGATCGACAAACCCCCTCTGCAACGAATCGTACTGAGGCTCTACAAATATTGAAATACTTGCCGGCTTCATATATTGATTTAAATATTTTTTCTTCGTTAGTTATTGTATTCAAAGATTTTACTGGTTTCACTTTTTTTGAACAAATGCCAGTCCTTCCTCGTTTGGAATTCTCACTTTGTGTGATAGCTTGCAGATTTGATAAAGAATTGTTCCTTGGATTAGAATCCTTGTGATCGATAACAAAACCATTTTTGATCAATCCATTGAAACATTCAAATACGAAACGATGATTGTAATATTTCTTCTTTCCAACAGTAAAGAACAAATACCCCATACCATTATCCCACCCAACTGGGTTCTTCAGTCTACAGTGTCTTACAACACCATCACTGGATGCTTCATAATTTGTACTCACTGGGTGTGGTCTGAATTCCTGGTTCATTAGTATACTATACTATTTGTCTAATTCATTGACTGATCCATTTGCAGTGATTCATTATACATACATCTTTCATTTAGACACTTGTTTTTAGTATAGCATGAAGGAGTTCAAGAGATTGACTTCGAAAAATGCTAAATTCAATGCTGATAAGGAGTTTAAGAGATTATTGAAAATCAATCCTAGATTTAATCTCGATAAACCAAAAAAACGTCCAAGAGACGGAAACATGAAAGAGTTTAAGAGATTATTAAAAATCAATCCTAGATTTAATCTCGATAGACCAAAAAAAACCAAAAAACGTCCAAGAGACGGAAACATGAAAGAGTTTAAGAGATTATTAAAAATTAGTCCTAGATTTAATCTCGATAAACCCAAAAAACGTCCAATAGACGGAAACATGAAAGAGTTTAAGAGATTATTAAAAATCAATCCTAGATTTAATCTCGATAGACCAAAAAAACGTAACAAAATCAATCCTAGATTTAATCTCGATAAACCCAAAAAATGTCCAATAGACGGAAACATGAAAGAGTTTAAGAGATTATTAAAAATCAATCCTAGATTTAATCTCGATAAACCAAAAAAAACGTTCAAGAGAGATTACCCCTGGAAAGATGCTCAATTCAATCTCGATATAGTTTCTAATACACCAAAGAATACAATTCTTGATAAAGCCATGATTAGTAAAATCAGAGACTGTTTTAATGAATTCAAGCGTGATGGAGCATCTTATTGTTGGTCAACATTTCGAATTGATGGTGTTGTTGATGCTACCATGAATGATGATAAAGCAGCAGTGATAATTTCACGTGTTGGGGAAAAAAGACATTTTTTCCGAATCAAATTCATTATCGAAGTCGATGGCAAATGGATTATTAAGGATAAATTTGAACCAATCCTCAAGAATAAAAAAGCTGTCATTGTGAGTAGAGATTCCAAACCAGGAATTCTAACCGGCATTGACAAACCATACTACGAAAGATCTTATCCCGTAACAGCAATGGTTTATGGGATATATCCGTTAAATGATAAACCCGATATCGCAAAACTAGCTCCTATGAAATATTCGTCAGGGCTTAATTGTGTAGCAGAACGAATAATAGAACACTTCACAAATGCATCCCGAGGAAATAAACTAACTGATCTGCGACGTAGGAAAATAACCGAGTGGGAACTGACAGTGAAACAGCATGGTGCAAAGATTTCTGATATAGCTAAATTAGAAGCATCATTAAAATTCCCAATATCAGTAACAACAATAACCGGAGAAGTATTATACGAACCGAAATATCAATCGCGAGGAGCCCCAATACAGATTATTGATCATAACAAACACGCGTGGACACCTGCGGTAACAATATTTCCACGAGAACGAACCGTGAAATATATCCCTAAGGAGTTCGTCGGGGATGTTTTCTATGAAGAGAGATTATTTGATGCTATTCATGCGTTGTGTAAGGATGATCCTGTGTCAGTGTGGTTACTTAGAAGTGATGAAGAATTCGATCAATTTGTAAAACCAAATGGTGAATTATATCGCATTGAAGAATTAGATAACAGAATGAGAAAAATCGCTAGTGATTTTTCACCGGAGAATTCCCATGAAAAACTAATCACGGATAGTTTTACTATTCCATCAGTGGTAGCTCACTTCGCAAGAGAAAAAAACTCATAGCGTCCAACACGAAATGATTTTCTCGAGGATGTTAAATTGAGTTGCGTCGAATTTGGTCATGGAGGACTGTGGAATACGAAATACTCACGTGATGGTATGATTTCAATTGATATAGCCGCGTGTTATCCCGGAAGTTTTCTCGGGTATGGGGAATGCGCTGAGTACTTCAAACGATTTGGACACCCCACGCATGAAATGACTCGTGTTGCGATTAATGGACCATTGCCTGATTTTGATTTAACCGGATTCGCTCGTGTGATATCATTTGAATTAGCTACAGGGTTACATCCGTGTAGTTATGTTTGGCTCGGTAGACACCTATCTGAAAAACACTGGATGCCAATAGTGCTATTGAGATATATGATTGATTGTGGTATGCTAATATCGTTGATTGTTTCCGAGGCTATTATATGCTATCGAGCTCAGAAAGAAGTTTGGCTACCACAACCCAATCTAGATAGAATAATCAACGAACTACGAAAACAGTTTCCAGATTTCAATGAAGAAGAAATCATAAATTGGTCTAAGAAGTTATTTGAAATTAAAAAAGAACAAGCAAAAGATCTCGGAAGAAGAATAATCGGTAAATTTACCCAGGGTGGACGATACGATAACGCAAAATATTCTTCGCGGTTGATCATAGATGTCGCTGAATACGATTTTATTGTAGCGGATTAAATGAAACAGGGAAAACTTGTATCCCGTAAGGATGCTTTTCTATCCAATGGTGAGAAATTAGGTACGGTTGTTACCTACTGTGATGGATATAATTCCCAGTACACACACTTAAGAAGTTCAATGTTAGCCTATGCTTCTATTAATCTATTTTCGATGATAAATAGATTTCCTAATACCGCGGTTAGAGTAGCCACTGATTCGATGTATATACACAATAAGTACAAATCAGCTGTAGCGGCATTCACAGATCCCGAAGAAAATTGGGGGCGTTGGCGATTTTAAAAGGAGATGCTACATGAGTATTGTGAATCCGCAGACGTTGCCATGGATGATAAATATATTTGTTGTAACCGTATTGAAATTCAATCAGAACTTTCTAATGCACCACCGGTATCTGATCCAATCTGTAGATACAAGACAGTTTATTTAAACGGCTGTGGTGGGTCAGGAAAGACAACTCGTGCAATTGAATTATTCCGTGGGAAAAATCCTACGGATTTCACAAACATGATTGTGCTAACACCGACTCACAGACTCGCCAGAGAGATGATACAACGAGGGGTAAATGCTTGCACTTATCACAGCTTCTTTCGATGGAAGGGTGACAAATGGACTCCTGAGCGTATGGGTGATAAATTCATTCCTAAAATCATCATTTGGGATGAAATATGCACAGTGTCATTAGATGTATTAAAAACATTTCTTGAGTGGTTGTTAACCAAAAACACAAAAGTCGTCATGTGCGGGGATCACGGCCAACCACCACCATTTGTCGCTGCATCTCCACATGAATGGCTAAAGGGTTTTGTAGACTACTATGAAGAAATCACCACTGATTATAGATCACTTGATGAACGATTACGCGAGTTCAAAGCGCTAATTAGATTACAACCGGATAGAATCCAATGCGAAATAGCGCGTGAAGTGATTTCAGAAACCCCAATGAATGATTTCTGGGAAGCGTGGAGACCAAACGATTTGATCATTGCAAGTAGAAAAATAGTCAGGGATACACTTCAGATGAAGTTATTTGAATTGCATCAAGAAAAATTTGCAACGCTTCCAGTACCCCTTTCTTATAGGCCATCGGATACACGAAAACAGAATATTGAAGTTGATATTCCAGGACAGAGTGAAAAACAAATTCTGGTATTAAATGATATTGTGTTGGTTGATATCAATGTCGTTGAAGATGCATTGCGTGCTAATAAATCCCCGTGGACGCTAGGATACGCAGCAACAATACACTCTTCACAGGGATTGACTATATCGAATACAATTGTTTGGATGGTGGATAATCACATCGAATGGTCAAATTTAGTCTATCTCGCAGTATCCAGAGTACGAAACATAAATCAACTTCGAAGAATTGTCCTCGATGATGAAATCATTGGTGATGATAATGACACAACAATAAGTGATATTGATGTTAGCATCATTAATAAAAAACTCTCCGGTTACAAACAACAGGACAAAAAAAAACAACGAGAATTTGATATTGATGCTGAACTAATAATCACTTTGAAGAAACAACAGAATAATCACTGCTCGAGTTGCAATTGTATAATGCGTTGGCAGTATTCGGATAAGGATCCTCGCCAATTCACCGTAGACAGAAAAAATAACAATCTCGGTCATGTCAGAAATAATGTGATGTTGACTTGTCTTGAGTGCAATAGACGCAACGGTGCTAGTTAATTGCGGTGGCAATTGAGTATCCTCGGGAATCACTTGTAGTTGTTGTCGAGTAAAACCCCGCTGAGGGGCAGTTGAATCCAGTTTATAGACTGGAGGTCTACCAGTTGATCGTGTTATACTAGATATCTTATGCGTAGTGACGCTCCAAATAGGATCAGTAGCCCTTTTTCTACCCCCTTCAAGCTCTCCTGGTTCGTATAAGTACCTCACAATGACACTACTACCAAGAATTGGTTGGGAAACGCTAGCGTTTCTAGGGAAATCTTTTTGTGATTGTACGGGTATTGACTTCTTTTTAATCGCGTTGATAGGTTTCATGTTGATTGTTCTAGTAATCTCGTTATTCAGTGCAGTAATCACAGATGGTAATCTTTTAACCCATTCACTGGATCGCTTTTCTTGAATGAATTCTTTTGCGTATTGATATCCAAATAACCGCTCAGCAATCGTCCGATTAAATCGTTCTACAATGGCCTGGTCGCGATGTAGCGCAGTATGCCCTCGTCGTATGGTGACATTATGATGTTTCATTGTAGATAACACTGCACCCTGAAATTCCTTGCCAGGATCAACCTGCAATAGATTTGGCCAGTGCAGAGGACCTCGTCGATAAATCCTTTCAAATGCAGAAGCGACTTCAGTGGCTGATTTTGCTTTCAGCGGTTCTGCTTCTTTGTATCGACTCGCAACATCAACTACGGTTAACGCATATTTGTAACCACGATCATGTGGCAGAAATAATATATCAGCCTGATGAACTTCATTAGGAGCGGTCACATCAAAATGCGAGAATTGAATTTGTTTAGGCGGTGGTAGATAAATTTGCCATAGTGCCTGTTTGGATAACCAATGAGCCGCAGTGGTTTTTTTCACTTTTGCAGCTCTAGCGAGTTTATTGATTGCAGCGTTACCCCTCCAGTATCCCCTCGGAGAATAATAAATTGATTCCATATTATTAATTACCAGCACCTAACATCAATTTACTTTTCATAGCCGATTTTATCAAAAATGAAGACAATTTTTCTTTGAAAGATTTATCAGGAATAGCATTTAACGCATGAATTAATTTCACATCTGCTAGATGCCTGTGTTGCAGATTGCTGCTTTTATAAGCAACATCATGAAGGTGACAGGCCTTATCAATGGCGTTTATTGGTTCTTCACCGGGGTTGGGTTGATTTTGATTATTGAGTCTGATATCAAGTCTGGTTCCCGGTCCACAGTAGCTATATCCTGGAAGGTGCTTTTCTCCGGGGTATTTTGCCCATGGGGTTCCAGGGAGTTTTGCTAATTTGGCTGCGATATCACCTCCTCGTTTTTTTTTAAAGGTTCCTTGGGTTTAGAAACAAATCTAAATTTCTTTGTACCACATTGCACGCATTTACCAGAAAGCGCTGATCGGTTATTTTTAGTTGTAACCGTCGTCACATCATCTGTGCCAGTACGCGTTTTACACTTCACACAATATAGATCCATAATTTATGTATAGAAATATGGATATAATTGATTTTTCAGCGACAAAAACAAGAGAACCAATTAAGCATCATGCAGCGCTACCAAACTCTATCCGGATGATTATAATCGGGCCATCTGGATCCGGTAAAACGCAATTGTTGCTCAATTTAATAATGAGATGGATGAAGTGGGATAAGTTGTATTTAATTGCCCCTAGCGTAGATGATCAACGATGTTATGAAGTGTTAAAGGATTTTAACGAGAATGCATCAGAAATTAAGGGTGAGAACGCCATTGATTTTATAACCGATATCGATGAAGCACCGAGTATTGATGATATTGATGGAGATATTAACAATTTAGTCGTATACGACGATATAATGTTGGATAAACAAAAAAATCCTGCTAGAATATTTTCCCGTGGGCGTCACAAAAACACTGACGTGATATATGTCACTCAACGCTACACTCAGGTTCCAAAAGTGATCAGAGATAACTGCAATATTCTTTCTGTATTCAACGGAGTTGATACTCATACTCTTAGAAATATTTGGCAGACATGGTGCTCTGATATGGACTTCAACCAATTTCGAGATTTCTTTAGTCATGCTCAGTCGACTCCGCACGGATTCGCAACAATAAATTTGCATGATCCTAGGACACGATATCGTATCGGACTTGATCAAATATTCGGTTAAAATCGTAAAAGAATTATTAACCCAGAACTGAAAACTTTAGCAGCAGAGAGGGTGGATGACCACATCGTTGCGAGCAAAATTGATTAAAAAATCGTAAAATCTCCGTTTTTACAAAAATGGAGACTTTTTTTTGGGTTAAATGAGATTTGTTGGAAACCTGATATTTTGTTCGAAAACGTTATCTATAGGCCATATTTTGTTCGAAAACATGATCTGGAAGCCTTATTTTTGCTTGAAATCGTGGTCTGTTCACCCTCTCTGCTGCTACTCAGCTGCGGAGGGTTATTGTAAGATGTACTCACAACAACAACAAAATTGTTAACGATGAAAAAAGTAGGAAGAAAAGGAACTGGTTATAAACAAAGTGACACATAGAAATCGCAATTTTGATATTGATGCTGAATTTGTAATGGTGCTGAAACCAAAACATAATAATCATTGCGTGAGCTGTAACGCGATAATGTTATGGCAGTATTCGGATAAACATTCGAAAAAATTTACTGTAGACAGAAAAGATAAACGTCGCGGTCATACACAATAATATACCATGCTGACCTGTCTTGAATGTAATAAACCCAACGGCGCTAGTTACGTGTTTGCGGTGGTAATTGTGTTTCCTCGGGTATTACTTGTCATTGTTCACGTGTAAATCCACGCTGAGGAATAACTGAATCTAATCTGTATATGCAGATCTACCCGTGGATGTAACTACAATAGAAATTTTGTGTGATGTGATACTCCAGATAGGAACAGTCGCTTTTTTTTAAAACCCCTTTCAAGTTCACCTGGCTCATATAAAAGTACCTTACGGTGACTTTACATAATACTAGTTGTTTCGAAAAATCATGTCGTTATACATTTATGTGTTTTTTGTGATCGCGTGTTTCATGCTGGTTGTTCATTATTTAAAGAATTTATCACACTTAGTAATCTTGCAACTCATTCTCGAGATCTTATACCTTTTAATTATTTCCTTTGCATTCTGATATCCAAATAACTGCTCAGCAAGAGTTTGAATAAATCGCTCAACAGTTTCCTGATTACGGTGTATTGCAGTATGTGCTCGTCGTATTTTGATATGATGTTGCTTCCTCAGCGATAATACTACACCTTGAACTTCTTTGCCAGGATCAACCTATAGTAGCTATGGCCATCGCAAGAGTCCTCGTTGATCAATTCGTTCAAACGCAGAAACAACTACTGCAGGTCTCTTTGTTTATAACGGCTCTGCTTCTTTGTAATTAAAACAACAACTACGGTTAGCGCGTATTTGTATATTTAATTACGTCTTTGTATTTTGGTAGTATCATGTGGTAAAAATAAATTATCAGCCTGATGAATTTCATTGGGAACACTGACATCAAAATGCGCATATTCGATTCTATGATTCAGTGGTAGATAAATTTGCAATTTTGCCTGTCGTGATACTACATTTTAAGCAGCGGCACGGGTAACATTTGTTTCATCTGCCAGTCTACTAACCGCTGCTCTGCTTCCTCAAGATCCTCTTGGACAATAATAAATGGATTCCATACTCTTAACTACCAGCCCCTAATACTAGTTTACTTTTCATCGCAGATCTAACTAACCCGTTAGACAATATTTTTTTAATGTTGCTGCACTATCACATTCTCGTTTGTTTTTTAAAACTTGATTTGTCAGCGGAGATAACTTTAATTTTTTGCACCACATTATTCACACCTACTACTAAGTGATTGTGTATTAATTTCATTCTGATATTCATTAATTCACCAGTGGAAGTCCGGTCCCTGCATTTAACACAATATACATTCATATTATTTATTATCTATCATGGATGTGTTTGATTTTTCGGCAAGAATAGTGCGAGAACTAATAAAACATCATGAATAGTGCGAGAACTAATAAAACATCATGCAGCGCTGCCCAAAATCTATCCAGATGATTATCATATGTCCATCTGGAAGTGGTATGACCCACCTGTTACTTAATTTGATAATGAGGTGGTTGAAATGGGATAAACTGTATTAGGTGTTCCGTCTGTAGACTATGATCAACGCTGCTATGATGTCGTTAACGATTTTAATGAAAACGCATCGAGGATAAATGAAGACCGGGATGATGTTATCGAGTTTATTACTGATATTGATGAAGCGCCATCTGTAGGAGACCTTGATATAATATTAATAAATTTAGTTGTGTATTACGATGTGATGCTAGATAAACAGACCAATCCAGCTAGAATATTTTCAGGTGATAGACATAAAAACACAGATGTGATTTACCTTACTCAGCGGTACACACAAATACATTAAGTGATCAAGGATAACTGAAATGTTTTAGCTGTATTTAATGAACTTGATACACACACACACACTGAGAAATATTCATTAGACCTGGTGCAGCTGAGACATTTTCTCACGTGCACAAACAACTAAACACGGATAATTAACAATAAATTGACATGATCCACGGTCGAGATATCGAGTCAGTCGTGATATAATATTTGGATAGCAGCAACGAGGGTGTGACTTTGAATAAAAATCAACGGAGAAACATCACACGAATACTTTTTAAAAATAAAAATAGTTAAAACAACAGTTACTAACAAAAAAAGCAACTAAAAGAGTGATACTGTCTCGAAAGTTCAAGCCTTTAGTTTGGCGAACATTTGCTTGGTTTTTATTTTTCGTTTTGTATAAGCCGTAGTTTAACAAATGGGGACCTTATAAAATTAGGCCGGTTTGCTGGACAATCTGCTCAGGAATTTGATGGGAAGTATGCTAATGGAAGAAGTAGAAAAGTGTGACTCGATCAAATTATATATGGATGGGAACCTTGAAGGAGGTACTTGAAAATGTGATCCAAGTCATGTGTTTTGTTTAGAAAACATATACAATTTTAAAGAGCTGTCATTTGTGATGTTGAGGCTAGACCACGAGAGTCGAATACAAGATGAGAAATGTGCTAGAAGAAGAAGTAAAACACAAATTAAAGATACAATGAGTATAGAAAGAAAAGAACAAGAAAACAGAAAGAAGAAAGAGGAATTTGAAAGACTGAACAACAACTGGATAAGGGTTCAGGAAAAGTTTAGCGCGATGGAACATCCTGACTATATTCCAGAGGATGAAACGAAGATGAAGAAGAAGAATAAGAAGCAGAAGAAGCAGAAGGAGAAGAAGAAAACGAAGAAGAAGACGAAGATGATAAAGAAGACGAAAGGAATCATAGAAACGAGGAAGAATCTGATAAAGAAGAAGAACAAAAAGAATTAGAACAATAACAAGAAGAATAAGAAGAACCCAAAGTTCATTTTCAGGGCCATTCATAGGTCTCGAAAAGATTTGCTCTTTTTGCCTCAACCAATAAAAGTAATGTGAACTGATTGTCCCTGTATATTATTGCAAATTGTATATTGTATGTGTTCTGCTCCTCTATGTCTATTTTGAGTATATCACTACTCCCCACTGAGGTCAACCCAGTGCACACCTGTTCCTACCATTGTTGCAACATTGAAACCACTCTTCAGTACCGCGACGTAACCTCACCTCTTACATTTATATTGTACCTATACCATCACTCAACTTTCCCTTGAAGCAATACAGCCTCAATAGTACCCATGTTCAATTCGCATTCGAGGCTATACAGCCCAAGGTTGATTTTCAAAACATTGAGACTATACAGGCCGGGGTTATTAGTCTGTAATGCATTTTCCCATTAAGGTTTTACAGCCACTCTATACAACTTAAATATATATATAGAGAGAGAGAGAGACAGAGAGAGACAGAGACAGAGAGACAGAGAGATACATTCTCATACTGACCATGATTTTAAAGTTATTGAATTTTAAAATCATTATATTTACATACGTTTACTATGGGAGCTGGATTAGTAACGTGAGTCATACACATTCACGCTGCTGAATTAGCAGTCATTTCCTTTCGACGAACCAAAAGATTGAAGGTAACTTCTATGAGTAATATAACAACTGTTTACACAGTTTGCAATTGTTTAAATACTGACTTCAGTGTACAATAAGTAATTATAAATCCGTAATATTTGTTCAAGTGGTAAAAGATTAACAATTAACCAAGCGCTTTTCATTACCGATCACGCTATGATATTTAAAACAGCATTATAACAACTACAAACTGGGTCACACTATACACAGGTATATTATGCCTGATTTAGCCCTGCAATCTTTTTCTAGAATTGTATTTTCCGAAAATAGATGAGATCATTAATATTAATAACTATTACACTCTTCTAGGAATCGGATAGATTAATCAACAACAACAAAAACAACCCCACAAAGAATAATGAATTTAAATTATATGTAATGTATCTGTATCTGCGCTGTAAAATGTACGGAGCTATAAAGTTTTAACTTATGCATTCGTTGAACAAAAGGACCTTCAATTCTTGATACACTTAAATATTAAAATAATATAATACAGACATTATATCGTCAATTAAATACTTCTAATAACTAAACATCAATTACGATAGCTATGATGTACATAATAACTAATCGTTATTATTATTATTATTATTATTATTATTATTATTATTATTATTTTATTATCAAATTGTAATTTAAATTATTATAAAATATATCCATTTTATAAAGTCAATGACAGAGCAATTTATAATTCGAACATGTACTCTTGCACAAAGACAACTTCAATAATCATATATATATATATATATATATATATATATATATATATATATATATATATATATATATATATATATAAACACCCACATTTATCTTTCTGTGTTTCTTTCAGTGTTTCCACTTGCCAAACAAGAGTTTTCATGGTCGAATCTCGTAGCGGAATCCGAACATTTATTAATATACCTTTATTGTATTTATACCTTCAAAACTGATTGCATTCCACAGATTGGTTATACCAAAGTCAATACAGTCTGATTGCATTCCAAAGATTGGTTATACCAAAGTCAATACAGTCTGTTTGCATTCCAAAGATTGGTTATACCAAAGTCATTACAGTCTGATTGCATTCCAAAGATTGGTTATTCCAAAGTCAATACAGTTTGATTGCATTCCAAAGATTGGTTATTCCAAAGTCAATACAATCTGATTGCATTCCAAAGATTGATTATATCAAAGTAAATACAGTTTGATTTCATTCCAGTACTTAAACAAACACTGTCTTTGACAGGTACAACCGAGACGACTGTATGATTAGCCTGGATATTTTTGTCAATATACTGGTACTCCTTTAATATATTTACGGGTAGATCCCAGGAGTATCAATCATGTAACTTTTCTCACTATTGTCCTAAAGAAAAGTTTGAAAGATGAGCCAGAGAGAAAGAGCCCAATCACCATATTTAAAACGTTGACATCCAATTATCCTTGGACCTATTTAACACTTTATTACAATTATCCTTGGACCTATTTAACACTTTATTACAATTATCCTTGGACCTATTTAATACTTTATTACAATTATCCTTGGACCTATTTAACACTTTATTACAATTATCCTTGGACTTATTTAACACTTTAATACAATCAGCTCATTACGTCTGCATCTGCAGAAAGCTGAGTTAGAATAAAAATAAAAATCAGAAGCGTTATCTGAAACTTTACAAATTCTGAAGGAGTCATAAAGATATTCGATCCGCCTTTTTCAAATGTTATAGGCAATGGCTATACTTCAAACCTTTAGCATGTAACAACAACAATTTAATCTCTGAATTGTGAGATATTCCATTGACAGAACTTCAAAACTGTAATTTTGTGTGAGGAACTAAGGGTTATCAACCAGTTGTAATAAATTAATTACCTTAAGATTAAGATCATATTTACTAACTCCTCCGGCTTAGTCATAGGACAGGTGAAATAAGAACATTATGATATACGAACGCAAGTTTAGAAACATTACGATACATGTTTGCACGCCTTTTCTTTAATGACGATGTATTTGTAATTATTTCAACTGCTTAATTAGATTTATGTGATGTTTTCCCCAAGAATCTGATATATTTGTACAAGCATTTCCCACACGTCAAGCATCAGCACCGTGATTGAATGAGTATTGGTACCGTTTCCATGATCCTACCTTCTTCTATTTTTCTCAAGGTTGTAGAACTATAGGATTGATATACTATCATTAGAAGAGTCCGTTCAAAATAATACTTAATAATTCATCTCTACATGTACAATACAGCCGATTGCAAGTCTCACTTTCGACGGAACCACGTCTCTGTTGAACAAACCATAATCAGATTCTTTATACAGATACACAAAATTGAAAAAGCTGAGAAATTTCATTAGAAAATTTATCACGAGTAAATTGTTAAATTTATTTGTAAAAAATAAGTTCTTTATTGCACATATCTTTGAGTAACAGAGACAAAATACAGATGTTCAAGTCGACTCTTCTCTTCCGTGCCACTTAATTTTTTTAAACGCCATCATATGTGAAATTTAAAAAAAATAGTAGAAATAAATTTCTATGTAAATTCATAGAAGAAATGAAATGTTGATGGAAGTACATGAAGATTTATTTCAGTTTGCGGATCATACATTTTGTCACAATCTCGACATCTGAAGAAAAAAACGCTGTTATTGTTTCTTCATTTCCTTGCATGAAAGTTTCACGTTCTTAACTACCCTTACGAATTTGATTTAGGAACAAAACTGGTCATGTAATAAATTTATTTTACTCGCACGGTAACACGTTTGCGTATTATTAAACAAATAATGCTACAATTTTATTTAAATGAAGGGATCCAACATGGAAGAGAATCATGGATATTACCTTGTTGAAGATTTTAATTGCAAGATATGTATCATTTCTAATTACGAAGAAGTTGACTTTCAAAGCAACAAAAAAATATGCAATATTACAATTGTTATCGAACAGTTTTCAAAAGATAAATATTTATCACTCAACAACAAAAAAAATTACACACATAAAATCTTCAACCAAAAAAACCTATACGCTTTGCACTTCGAAACTCATGGTAACCAAACGTTTATTGAGGATAAAGTGGTTGTCAGCTTATATGTATGTATGTATGTATGTATGTATGTATGTATGTATGTATGTATGTATGTATGTATGTATGCATGCATGCATGCATGGATGGATGGATGGACAGACGGACGGACGGATGCATGCATGCATACATGTATGTATGTATGCTTTATGTATGTGTTATTTCAGAGAAAAATGTTACATTAGCCATCACGTGGCTACTTGGCATGAGTACAATGAAGTCGATTACAAAAGTTGCTATATACAGATGAAATTTCAAGAAAAAAATATATTGTCTACTTTGCACGAAACATTAACACCAGCCATATACATAATATAATATTTTATTTTGGCTATTATGTGCTATGCTATCATAGGCCTGAACCCTGACAGCAAAATTACAAAGAAGAGTCCAGGCACTTGAAATGAGATTCTACAGAACAATCCTTGGCATCTCTTTCAAGGACCACATCACAGATGAAGAAGCGCGTAACACCATTATGCACAATGTAATCCATTATGAAGACCTTCTCACCACTGTCAAAAAGAGAAACCTGAAATAGAATGGAAATGTAACTAGAGCCAACGGTCTATGCACTACTGTACTGCAGGGCAGCGTCCATAGTGGCAGAATGAGAGGTAGACAGAGAGACATGTGCTAACTAGGAAAGTTCCAATAAAAGAATTCCAGAAATGAAACAATTTACATTGAGCAAAATATTAAAGAAGTAAATCTAACTTTCACGGCTGACACAGACACAAGACATACTATTATCTCAAACAGGATAGACTCAGAACAATTCCCCAGGTTATACAAATCAATCACTTTAGCAGATGCGACGGGCAATCCTTTGAGATAATATGGAAAATGAATGTTCATAATTGAAACAGGGTCACTTAAGATGGACAAAGACGTCATAGCTGCAGAAGTTGAAGATGACGGATTCGTAATGTGCTATCGGTTCTACTCCAGCAGCAGGAAGGGTGAACAGACCAGTGTCTGGAGCAGTTATATCGTGCAAATAAAGCTTCCTACGAAAATGAACACACATGCGTCTCAGATACTTCTAATCAGAGTTAAAACAACAACAACAAAAACTGTTTAAAAAAAACTACAAGCCCGTCATTAGTTTCAGGTGGAATTTACATAATCTACAGAACAGTTATTTAAACCAATTGTCTAACCAAACAATAAATGTATTACAGCAACTGAGGCAGCACAAATAGCTCTTGAGACATTGCCTGATGATATTGATGGCGGCCTTTAAGCAAAGCAACTAAATCGCTGTGACATCAACCTCTTCGACCACATTTTGAAGTGCATGCACAACTTGAACCGGTGAAAAAAATGAACCTAGATAACATATAAATCTACGCCGAAAGGTTTTTGCGCTATCGAAACCCAGACCAATTATTATTAAATTATTTCATATTGACCGGTTTGGATATCGTGATAGAGATAGTCATGTAAAGCCCGAACATCTTTAAACTATAAAATATATCGATTTGGCTAGGGATGTGTATCGCATCACTACTTATCCTCCACAGATCATAAAACAAGAACACAAGGGAATCACCTTAAGAACAAGTAAGAAAAAAGCAGAAAAGAACTAAAAATGGAAACGACAAAACAACAAGTAAGGAAGAAGAATGATATTGTACACCTGACTACAGTGTCACTGACATTGGTATTGCCACTCCTGGCCTTATTATCGGATCCCCAATAAAGTCCTTGCTGATGTTCATCGACTAGAAATTCTGATTAGCGGAAGACGAGCCACCAATAATTCCATATAAATCATTAAAAAAGCAAGTGCTATTTGTCAGAGATTATTTACAGGCGTTTTCATGGACATTAATGTTTATCGGTCACTGATTGATGAAAATGTCAAAGATTACCGCAGTGATTGAGATTGATGCAATTAAATATGTGGCAAGAAAATAAGATAATTATAATAATGCTCAACGTGTACCTGTAATGGTAGGGATGACAAATGCACGATTACCAACATATAAAGTGATCTATGGAAATGGACCTTGTGATGTTGTTCATGGTTTATTTAGAAGGATATCACCAAAGGTAATACCGATTGCAAAGCAGCTAGGAATGGAAGCTACTGACATTGACCGTGGTAAAAAGGTATTGGTGCTGGTGGTGATGTTGCAAGTAAAGCATTTTCAGCTATCCAGGACATTCTAACGCGATTAATATGCAGACAGCCACCAGTAAAGCAATAAAAGTACTCAGAGCTGAAGTTATGCCTGCAAATGTCAGTAAAATTGATAACTACATCTGCAAGCAAAAACTATCAGATCTGGCTTGTGTACCCCTGTCAGAAAAAGAAAAAATATGGCTGATCGTCTAAAAACAGATGAAATTCTAAGAACAGATGTAACTGAATATGGAGCTGATGTTAGAGTTGGTTGTGTTAATAATAACATTATTTCGCTGTTCAACAGTGCTATATACATGAGTGACAGAAGAAACATTGAAATACGCCAGAACGACGTGGACGTTGCGACAACGATTATTGGGTAATCGAAAACAGTGATGATTATTCAATTTCAGTGAGTCCGTCAATGAGGTTTATTAATGATAATACTGATTACCCTGACAACTGACACAATAATATAAGACGATCAAGAAATAATGGAGAGATGCTGACGCTGATGTGTGGCCGGTGGTTCATGGAGCTAATGAAGAATTTAACTTAGGATCTGTAACATGTCGATAAGTGATGAAGGATGGAAGCAGAATAATTTTATGGGCAATTCCACTGTAAAATATCTTTGGATTTTGCAGAGATGTGTGATGTTGGAGAAAAGCACACAGTTGTACTTGAACGACACGCTACCAAAGATGACGCAATCTGGCGCCCTATCGGTGATGCGGGTATAGTAATGAAACTTTCATTTTGGATGCCAACAACGATATTACCATTGATCGAAGAACAACGGTTACATTCATTTTTGGATCAAGGTGGTAAATCAACAATATCATTATTGACGATGGCAACAGACAGTGTCCTAAGTAACATTAATTGTTTTACACATGGCAGATAGCACCACAGTATGGCGTCTCTGCACCGCAACAATTATTCGTTGCTTTTCAACAGACTGAACGAGTAAACTCACAAACACACAGTGCAAAGATATTTGACAAACTTGGTGTTACTGAAGTTTCACTGAGAATAAATGGTCACTAAGAACAATCCAAAGAGATGTTATTGAATTTTTCCAACTGTCTTACACGCACACTCACAATAGTTCATGTTTTACATTCGCGTGATAATTCTAAACTAATTTTTAATCGTCGTTGCGAGTGGAACGTATTGATCAACTTGTTTATTATCGACACAAGCCTGCTGGAGTAATTGTATAAACCTCTATTTGGCTGCTACTGTGTATATACTTTCGGATTTTCATTCTTCTAACATTTCAAAATCAAATGTGTTTGTTTTCAGGATGATTTTGTTTGTTTGTTTGATATGGATGTTTTAACGTAGCTTTAAAAGAAATTCAGTCATATCGCTACACTGTCTGCACTGAGGCAGTTTGTAGTGATGTCTAGCAATGGGACATCATGTCGCAGACATGTATCATGATGTCCCACTCAGTCACATTATCCTGACACTAAGCCGACCAGTCCGAACACTAACCAATTAATGCTGAGCGCCAAGCGAGGCAGCTGTAAGTAGCATTTTTGTATTTTTCTTTTCTTTAATTGTGGATAACGTTCTCAGAGGCTCTCACTTACAATGGTAAAGTTCTCATTGCCAGAACAGTGCCACTCTTTCATGAGGTTTTAAAATCTTAACTCTACGGCATATACGTATATTTACATATTTAATATGTATGTATATAGATATTTACACAGTACACCACCACAAGGTGAGGGGTGGTGGTGAGGGGCTTATCAACAGAGATTCATTACCATTTATTTATCATACCGTTATTATACTGTTTCAAAGGTGTGTTTTCTTTACCGCCGCAAGCAGCAGCAGGGACGAATCGGACAACATTTTAAAGGCGTCAATTTAGCAAATTAAGGCTTCTTCGAAATCATTAAAAAGCGTCAATTTGGCAAACTAAGACTTCCTTGTAAATGCTTTATAGAGGTTCATGGGCAAAAAAAAGGATGTCACAATTATTGTCCCCTACCCCCTGCTGCTGCTATGGTTTTAACAAACTTTTTAACGATGAAAATCATTTTAGGATTTTAACCGAATATTTGATCAAGTTCGATATGATATCTTGATCTAGGATCATGCAAATTTATCGTTACAAATCCATTTGGGATTGAATGAGCGTGACTAAAGAAATTTCTAAAGAGATTATAATCCATATCACCGCCGTACCAAGTCTGGTGAATATTTCGTAGCGTATGTGTATCGACTCCATTGAATACAGCAAGAATATTACAGTTATCTCTGATCACTTTTGGAATTTGAGTGTATCGTTGAGTGACATATATCACGTCAGTGTTTTTATGTCTGCCTCTGTAAAATATCCTAGCAGGATTCTTTTGATTGTCTAACATAACATCATCATATACGACTAAGTTGTTAATACTTCCATTAATATCATCAATGCTTGGTGCTTCATCGATATCAGTTATAAATTCAATAATACCCTCGCCGGTGATTTCTGCTGTCTTTTCGTTGTAATCCTTTAACACTTCGTAGCATCAGTGATCATTTACACTTGTGGCAATCAAATACAATTTATCCTATTTCATCCATCTTGTTATGAAATTAAGTAACAACTGTGTTTTGCCACTTCCAGATGGTCCAATTATAATCATGCGAATAGAATTAGGTGTTGATGTTTCATTGGTTCTTGTTTTTTTTTGCCCAAAAATCAATTAATTCCATTAGATATATAATAATAATAGTATCGATCTATATTGTGTGAAATGTAGGAAGCGTACTGGCACAAACGACTTGACGACGATTACGACAAAAAATAACAGATCAGCACTTTCTGGTAAATGTGTACAATGTGGTACAAAGAAATTTAGATTTGTTTCTATGAAATCTGCCGGAAATTCTATCGTTTCTAATGATTTTTTAAAAACCCGAAGAGGCGATATTGCAGCCAAGTTAGTAAAATTACCAGGAACACCATGGGCAAAATACCCAGGAGAAAAACACCTTCCAGGGTATAATTATTGTGGACCCGGGACCAGACTCGATATCAGACTTGATGATCAAAACCAACCCCGACCCGGTGAAAACCCAATAAACACTATTGATAAGGCGTGTCATGCTCATGATGTTGCTTATAAAAGCAGCAATCTACAGCATAGACATATCACAGATGTGAAATTAATTCATGCGTTGAATTATATCACTGATAAATCCTTCAAAGAAAAATTGGCTTCATTTTTGATAAAATCGGCGATGAGGGGTAAATTAATGTTGGGTGTTGGTAATTAATAACCACATGGAATCTATTTATTATTCTCCAAGAGGATACTGGAGGGGTAAAGCAGCAATCGGTAAACTCGCTAGCGCATCTAAGGTGAAAAATACCACTGCAGCACATTGGTTATCTAAACATGCGATATGGCAAATTTATATACCACAACCTAAACAAATTAACTACTCGCATTTTGATGTCAGCGCTATTAATGAAGTTCATGAAGCTGATATATTATTTCTGCCACATGATGGTTTCTACAAGTACGCGCTAACCGTAATTGATGTAGCGAGTCGATACAAAGAAGCAGAGCCGTTAAAAACAAAGTCATCAACTGAAGTAGCTTCTGCGTTTGAAAGGATTTATCGACGGGTTCCTCTGCACTGGCCAAATCTATTACAAGTTGATCCTGGCAAGTAATTTCAGAGTGTAGTGTTATCAATAATGAAGCATCATAATGTCACCATCAGACGAGGACATACTGCATTACATCGCGATCAGGCAATTGTTGAACGATTTAATCGGACACTTGCTGAGCGGTTATTTGGATATCAATACACGAAGGAATTCGTCCAGGATAAACGATCTCGTGAATGGGTTAAGAGATTACCAGGTGTAATTACCGCGCTGAATAATGAGATTATTCGAACAATTAATATGAAACCTAACAACGCGATTAAAAAGAAGTATATACCCGTCCAACCGCAAAATTTTTTTTGAAAACAACCAATACTCGGTACTGTCACTGTTAGATATTTATATGAACCAGGAGAGCTCGAAGGTGGCAAAAAAAGAGCTACTGATCCTATTTGGAGTGTCACTGCACATAAAATATCTAGTATAACACGATATACGGGTAGACCAGCAATATATAGGTTGGATTCAACTGCTCCTCAGCGAAGATTTACTCGTGAACAACTACAAGTGATACCCGAGGATACTCAATTACCGCCGCGTGGTCTTAACTAGCACCTCTGCGTCTGTTGCACTCAAGACAAGTCAGCATCACATTATATCTGGTATGACCAAGGCTGCTATTCTTTCTGTCTACGATCAATTGGCGAGGATCCTTATCCGACCAACACCAATTCATTATACAATTGCAACTCGCGCAATGATTATTCTGTTGGTGTTTTAGTGTAATTATTAATTCAGCATCAATATCAAATTCTCTATTATTTTTTTGTCTTTTGTCATCATCACTACCATCAATTCGAAATGTTTACCAATAGTGAGATGCTCCATCGCGTTTAAATTCATTAAAACAATTGCGGATTTTACCTATCATGCTTCCATCACTTATTAGACCCTTTGGTACATCTACGGAGACTCTATCGAGATTGAATTTAATATTTTTCCAAGGCTTAATTTTCGATAATCTCTCGAACTCCTTCATATTATAAATAAAACAAGGATTTAAATAAAGAATTTATTATAATGAATCATTGCAAATGGTTGATGATAGGATCAGTAACAGCATGTAACAAATCATGCAGAAATGAATTCTTTGGATATCATATGCAAAGTTTTCGTAACGGAAGTTTTTGACCACTCCCTTGTATCCGATGTGGGGTAGGATTGCGTGGTAAATCGCAATTATGTCTGAGTTGCGGTGGTAAGCGATACAGAGAGTTGAAGCGTTATTATGATAAACGAATTAAGAATTCCATCAATGTCAATGACAAAATCATAAGAACACCTCAACACTATATTGAAAGATTTCCAAATCATGTAATAATTCAACCAAACAATCAATTAGATAAATAGTATTATAAATAAATGAACCAAGAATCGTTATCAGCGATTATGAAGCGTCTCGTGATGGTATTGTCAGACACTGCAGGCTGAAGAAACCAGTTGGTGTTAACAATGGTATGGGGTATCTGAAAATTGTTGCTGAAAAGTAGAAATATTACTGTCACAGATTCGTCTTCGAGGTGTTTAATGGATTGATCACGGATGGTCTTGTTATTGATCATATTGATGGATGTCCTCAAAATAATAAATTGGATAATTTACGAGCTATTACACAGAGTGAGAATACTGTTGGGAAAACTGGTACTTGTAAATCAATTGGGAAGAGACCCATAAAATCATTTAATACAGTAACTAACGAAGGAAAAACATTTAAATAAATGACTGAGGCTGGTAGATATTTTGATATGTGTATACCCTCCGTACGATATGTTGCAGAGGGAATAACCCGATCGGGCCTTTCGAAGCGCTTCGAAAACAGAATTCAATTCGTTTACGTATGAATACTAATTTGTAATATGTGTATAAAACCAAAGGGAGATAACTCGTGCTGGTATATTACGGCTTATGAAAGAGTTACCCTAAATGGGTTTTTCCATTAAATTCCATTGGTAGGTTTTATGTCAGGCAAACATTATCTCAATTCGTAACACGAATAATTTAGGATGAAAATCTTTTTTTACGATAAGAGTTGCTACGATGAAAGTCCTTAGGACAAAAATCCCTTTAGGATTTCACAAAGAGACTAATCTGTAAAACCTCACTTCGTAAATCAATCAGTATATTGGACTGATCAGTGAGTTTAAAATTAATTCTCGTTAACAAATCATTATGACATCTGATATAGACTTGATTAGTTGGATCCTCAATAATTAGAAATCCTGGGGGAGCCGTTGGTGCAAATGAATATAGAATATATCCTTGTTGGGGTTGATTTGATCTCTCGAGATTTATTTGATAGCTTCCTTCAATAACATCACATACTAAATTCAATGCTATATATTCACATTTTGAAGGGCGATATGTCTACCACCACCGTCTGGGTCATTATTATGTTTGAGGATTGTTGCTTGTTGTTTCCATTTGGCGAGTATAATAGAAAAGTTTTCTTGAATAAGATCATTAACATATTTTTTTTAGTTCATTTGCGTTATACCCAGGAAACTTGAAATCGGGTAAATCAACCTCTGATATATTGTAACCAGTTCGGAATTTTTGTTTATCTCCGTTTTAATCATTAATTATTACTTGAATTATTCGTTTATTGATATGTTCCATATCGGATACAAGCTGATTTAATATCCTAATGTGTTTTATGATCTCATCACGTTGCCTTGTTCTATAAGTGAGGTGCTCTTGGAAACTCCGTTGTAGTCTCTCTAGTTGTGTTCTATGTAATTGATTAATCTCTTTCAAATAATCAATGATGTTAGTTAACGTAAATGTAATTGTAATGGTTGAATCAGGAGTTTTCTCAAAAACAAAATACCATTGCATGGTATTGTTATCGATAAATGTAAATCTATCGGTTAATTTTGTATTTTTTATATCATGTAAATACTCTCGATATGATGGGTTGATTTCATGATATGATTGTATATCCGTGACATAATAAGATTTTTTGGTTCGGGTATTTGATAAGATGCCTCAGGTGGTATTTCAGGCCATCCTAGTATTGTTCTGATTTAACTCTGATAGATATCTACGATATAACCAGGTGAGTTTATCTTAATTGCGGGTGATAACGTCGGCTAATGAACCGTTATA
This sequence comes from Unio delphinus, assembly GCA_029339505.1. NCBI lineage: Eukaryota > Metazoa > Mollusca > Bivalvia > Unionida > Unionidae > Unio > Unio delphinus. Next base: position 426,804 of record JAQISU010000002.1, on the reverse strand, counting down.
GCGATTTTCGATTCATTTCCAGTAATGGATTTTATTCTACGCTGAAATTCAGCATTGATTTGTTCGATTTGCTATGACCCAGATAGTAGCGAAACAACGTTCCAGTCTGGAGTACCATCTGGTTTATTCTTATTCGCAAACACCAAGGAATTATTCGGTTGTTGACCGCCAAATGCTACCGACCTAAAATTAGGCCAACTGTGATACACTCGTAATTTTGCTAACGCTATCTCCTTAATTGTAATCGGAGTAGGGAAATTCACACTGAATTCAGGATTCGTTGATGCTATTTTCCGCTATTCGTTGAAATAGTTTTTGCGATGTTGTCATTGTTATTATACTCATGTTGTCGCTCTAATTTTGACATCGCGAAATCATAAACACGTACCATCGCGCTGAATTCACTATCTAAAATTAATGTATCATCGAGTGACGACGATATCATTGAGGATAATTGTGAGTACGCGGTTGATACAATATGGAATTTAACTACGTAGTCTTGTAGTTTGTGCTGGCTGCATGATGATATTTTTTATATTATTGAAATAATTCCAGTGATTGTTGTTGCCGCTGCTATACAAATTGGAACAGCTATCGGAGCAATCATTGTCACCGAGGAGAGTATTATACCAGCTCCGGTTATTACACCACTTACCGAGTACACGGTAACATCAACTGCGGTGATTCTTCGTCGGATTTTTTTAATTTTTACTTGAAACCCCTCAGTGAGTGTTGAAATTCTCTGACCTGATCATAGCGATATTGAGATACCAAATTAGTGATGACATCTTATTTATTACAACAGAATTCAATTGAAACCGTTAGTGTTTTTAAATTAGGTTTTAAATGCTAGCAATTCAATTTCAATTAGTTGTTCACTTAAATCCGCTACGAATGCCACATACCATGTTACTGAAACCCTAGCCAAATTATTATCAGTGGATGATATTGTGAGTCGTTCAGTTGTATCCTTGTCGATGATCGTTGATATCGTATTGTTGACCCCAGATGAATTCGTTGATGAAATATTAAATTGAATTGGTGATACTAGTGTTAATCGATAAATACCCTGGACGGTTGCAGTGATATTTAATATATTGTTTGTAGTTGTCCACGTAAATGATCCGTGTTGGATAGCGTACACATTATTTACGATATTTGTTTGTTCGTGAGGGATTTTTATTTCTTCAATGATTGCTATCATCCTCGTTGCATCATTTTTGATTGCCTCGATGAAGTTTGCCATATCTTCGATGAATTTTTTTAATATCAGAAAGTTTTATGTCAATTTTATCCAACCTGGTTGCAAAAAATTTATCAATGATATTTTTACGAAATGATGTAAAATTTTCAAAGTAATCTTCATATCTGGATTGAAGTGTTGCAAACTCTAACATAGAAGTTTTTATCTCTGTGAGCTTCCGTGTGGTCACTGGAGGATTACCAAAAGATTCTAACACGGATTTATCAATATTGTCCGTGATGGATTTTTGTAAACTAGTAAATTCATTCAATGCATTTAAATGATCTTCATACTCCTTAACATGATTCGCGTATTCATTTTTAAACGTTACAAACTCTGATATAGAAGCTTTTGTCTCTGCAAGATTTGGTTCGGTCACTGGAGGATGTCCAAAAAATTCTAATAGTGGTTTATCAATATTGGTCATGATGATTATTTGTAAACTAGTAAATTTATTAAATGTATTTATATAATCGTCATACTTATCATTGAGTGATTTCAATGAATTCGCCGAGGATATATAATTGTTATCGAGAGTTAATATTTTATCTGTGATTGTTGAAACACGTGCGCCTGGTTTGAGTTTACCCTGATTGGAAAACAACGCGATAGCATCTTCTACTGCGTTACGTTGTTTAACTAAAATATCATCAAGAGAAATATTACTAGTTTTCAATTTACCCTGACGATCTTGAAATACAACTATTTGATTGGGATCAACATTTGCTAAGTTCAACATCTCATCTATTTCATCTTCGATTATTTTTTTATATCACCGGTTGCAGATATTTCAGCGGTGGGTTTTTTCAGCGCTGATAAAGATCGTCCCCAAATATCAACCATTGTTATTGTAAAAATCTTTGATTTTCTAATTATTTTCTCTCTCTAAAAATCTTCCTTGACGAAGAACTTCGTCGTTGCCAACGACTACTAGTATATTCATCTACGACTTGATGAGGTGGTTTCCTTAATGATGAAATGGCGTCAAGGATATTTAATACTTCTATGCCGCATATTGGTGGGTCATTAATTTGTTGTGTTGGTAGCGTAGAATACCAAGCCTTAATTTTTAGAAAATCTTTCATTTTTGGAAAAGTATTTAATTGTTGTATATAACGCATGAATTCCTTAGGCGGCGCTAACCCATATGAATCGAAATAAACGATTTCACGCGGATCAATCACGTATGCAACCCAGAGGGTTCCAGGTCCGCTACTGTTTTATCGAGATTAATAATACCGGTTTCAACATTTTTTGGTTGCGTCGGCAACTGATCTTTCATAAAGACACCTCTAAAGTTTTTATCGCTAGTTTTTTGGCAGCATCGAGTAAATCAAAATTTGACATGAGAATCAAAGATTCCTGAACCAAAGGTTGGGAAATCGAAGATTTCTGAGTTAATAAACTGTTCCTGATATTCTCAGGACGCTTCCTTTGTACCATGAATATGGAGTTCCTGGTAGTCTTAGACCCTTTCCCTTTCTTTGTATCCTTTTCCGGTAGCCTTCTTTAGTGCCATCCCTGCCGCAGTACCAACGGCTCCTAACGCTGCCGCTTTAGCTGCCGTTGGGGCTGCTGCTGCAATTATCTCTGGTAACGCAGCTAACAGTGGAAATATACCACCTGATTTTATCATGTTTTTGATCGCAGCTGCAGAGAGAGTGATCTGAACACCTTTTTTTATCTTTGAAAGCATCATTAAAGTGTTTTATCTGACGAGTTGTCAGCGACAATTTATTCTGACCACCAGACATCTGATTGTGTTTCAGCGTTATCGTGGTTCCACATCTTTTAGCTGATTCTGATTGCAATTTCTTTACCTGACCATTGGTCAGGGCAATACTAATATGACTATATAGCATTATTAAAAATACTAGTAGTTTAAATAACAGATTGATCTAATTGTTACATGTTTTTGGAAAAAATTGAAAGATTTTCAATTACATATTTTCCACTGGCGCATCAATTACTCTCATTCGTCCACCAACACCTTCGAGTAGCATTGATTTGTCGCTGAGAACGACAGCAACCGCTCTATAACCACCAGCAGGAGGATCGGTTACACGAGCTCTAAAATGTATATCAACGACAGATTGTCTTGTTAAATCAAGATGTTCCAGCGAAAAATAGTAGATGGGATATAAATTTTTAAAATCCAACTGTGATATTTGCAGACCAGTATCTACATTTTGATCTCGTCCCATATATGACAACAGACGATGATACACACGTGCTATTTGGTTGGTATTATAATCAAGTAATATATCCTCGGATGGTTCCTGTTGTCCGTTTATTCTCAGCGAGACTTCATTAACACCTATCTTATCAAATATCATATGGCTGCGTTCCTGAGAGTTAAATCGATCCCTATTCTGTAGCGCAACAAATATATGACGTGGGGCTGAAACACCTTTTTTTGATGCCAAGTGCCATGTAAAAGTACCATTAATATTAGAATCCATGGTATCTGTGGTCACTGATAACCAACTCAGTAATGATTTTCCTCCATGATCCATAAATGATAGTAATCGCTCTTCTGTTGTGATTGATGGAGTCATTACTGCTATCCACAGTGATAGTTTTGTTATATTTACTTTACCCTCAGGAACACCATCACCACGCCAGACTGCATCATTATCATTACCCTTTCGCACGAGTGCTACTGTATGCTTCGCTCCATAGATAACTGTTCGGACATTTCTATAGAATCCGAAAATATGATGTAGTTGAATCGTGCATGAAAATTGTCGACGTGGTCTTTTCAACATTGATACACGTGTTGCAAATCCTATTATAATATCACAGGCAACACCTGGTTTTGGTTCGTGTTCAAAAGTATCATCTGGTTGATCAGCAACTCCAGTAGCTACTGGTGTCCGTAATTTAATATACTGAATGTGTTCAGCGTTATCGGTAATATCCTTAGAAAACATCATAGATGGACCTGCCGATCTTGTATAATCATCAGAATATCTTGCTAACCCCACTATTGTTGTTGCAATATCAACCTGATGCTCAATAGATTCAATTTCTCTTCCATCAATCATATATCTTGCACTTTCAAATAGCGCCATGATACTATTATTAACAAAACCAACTCGGTCATCTGCGTATGGTGTATTAGCTGGAACATTTGTTACAAGTTCTCCTTCCACTTCAATAAATGCTTCAGCGGGTAGAAAGTATTTACTGGTATCATGAATTTGAAGTTTGATTCTTGATCGGAGATCAGGTTGTACTGCATGATAAGAATAAAATTGATAATCGCGTACAGAATCATCTTTACGCACTTGGGCTTCCATATCAAATGCTGGATCAAGTGTCTATTTGAACATTTTATTATATATTATTATTATTATTATATATTCCTTGATCTAAGTCGTAGTTTTCGTCGTGGTTTTAAGCCACTTCCCGCTATCATATTTGCGGTAATATTATCTTGGTTGCTGACAGCAAACGACGGAGTCGTTAACGATGCTAATTTCTGATCCATTGCGCTATTTATTATTTTGCTAACATTTGTAGGCATCACTGTTGTAGATGGTAACGGAGATGGTTTCTTTCTTCGTCGAACTAGCGACATTAGTTTATCCTTTGCAGCGGAAAATGTCCTCCAGGCAACATCTCCAACAGCGCTAATACCCTTATCACGAATAACATCAATAGCTTTCATTGATAATTGTTTTGCTAGCGGCGTCACATTTGGAGCCATTCTTGCAAATAACCCTGCAATGGTATTGCCAAGACCATCACCATAGTACGCTTTGTAAACAGGCAATCGTGAATTTACTACATAGACGCTGGTTTGTTTATCATTGTTGCAGTGTATGATCATCTTATTGAATTACTATTTATCTAATGCGGTGATTAATCACTATGATAACCATGATGATCGGCTACCTCATCAATGCAATTTCGATATGTTTTTATATCCATGATGCTACCTTGAAATAACCGCATGCAGATATCAGCTGCTTCATTAATTATTTCCGGTGAGTTATTTCCAGCTCGTTTCCTTCCGTTGAGTATTTTTAATCGTGTTATATCAGTAAGAATATTACCAGGACAACGAATAAGACCACTACCTGAAATCCCACTTGGACCACTCTGAGAAAATCCTTCTCCACTTGATTCTTTAGTGATACCAGTTGCACCCGCAGAATCGGCTTCTTCTTCGATTATTTGTATTTCCTGGGTTGGGTATGTATACCCTCTCTTTACTTCAGATATAAATTTAGGAAAATCACTAAATCTTTGTGTTATTCTATCTCCGCCATGTTTTGCCAAATACACCTTCCTTGCCCAGGTATCAATGCATTTTACAAAATATCTAGACTTGTCATCTTTAAAATAAGTATTTCTTATACCTTTTCTAAAATTTTCTATAGTACAATTAGCTAATTCAGAGTCTGTTCTGATTTCTCTAATTATATTTAACGCATCAACTGTAAATATTTTTTCGGGTGAATAGTCCTTTCTTTCATTTTTTTTCTTCTTTAAATTCTCGTTGTTCTTGTTCAGTTTCTTCAAGTGGTTCGACTTCTCCTTGAGTGAATATATTACCATGGATTTTTTCTAAAGACTTTTGTGTTTTTTTCAGTTTCTTCTGCTATTTTTTCAAGTACAGGAAGAAGAGGTGTTTCTTTCCTTGTTCCTTCCTTGGGGATATCTCCGTATATTGCTCGCTCAGTGGCTGATATTACCCCTTTGGTTGCCGTGGTTATTGGTTTAAGCAGATCTTCAGTTCCCTGCAGTTAAACCAGTCTGAAGACTCTGTCTAGCTTGTAGTTTTTCTCTAACAGAATCACGGATTGGTATGAATTTCTTAATCGATGCTAATCGTACGCGTGCTAATCTAGTCGTTAGTGCTTCGTTTACCATTATATAGAACGACAGATTGTCTTGTTAAATGTACAATAGAACGACATATTGTCTTGTTAAATGCAGTGAAAAATGCAACAAAAATGACCGAAAATAAAAAAATCTACAACATCATTCACGGTGAAGAGCACACGCATACCTGTTAGGTGAGTAAGAGTTCTACCTGTCCATTGTATTGTATAGAACTTATTCTGTTGAAGTAACCAAAGGATAATTTTCAGTTTGGCAGATAATATCTCTTATTGTTTAACCCTCAAATTAATTGTGCGTTTGATTTTATATTGCTGCCCCAATTCTTTTCTCATTTTTTCCACAATAGTGAATAACGGGACAAACTTATTGACGTCGTTACAGAATACAAGGGAATCGCGAATAGCATTCTGGATTTACTTTATAAAAGCGTATTGTTTTGGTAATACGTATTTATTTTTCATAGCGCTGTATTCAAATTATTATTATTTATATAATAATATGTATTTCTAATTTGAAAAATTGATATTGAATTCATTTATATATAATAATATATATTTCTAATTTCAAAAATTGATATTGAATAGCCCTTGTGTCTTTCATAGGGTTCATTCTGAATTATCCTGTGATGGTTACCCTAGTGTGTGACATAGAGCTTTAGCATCCATGCTATTACACATTTTGGGGGCGCCAATAGACATATCTCCAGGTGAATTCTCTAAGCGAAACGAAATGTTAGAATATTCTGAAGACTGTCTATTTATTTTTGTACACCTCCCCCCAAGAATTAATTTCCAGGGGGTGTATAAAAATCACACCGTCATGTATTTGACGTGACGGGAGGTGTACATGAAGTAACTTTGGGTTGGCGCCTCCAATCATATAGAAAAAAAAACATCCAAATCGGTACCGTCGTCAAATTGCCTGTTACGGGAATCGAACGATGGGCCTCTGGGCGAGACCTCAATGAGTTTCGAATACGCTAAATTCGATATCTACAAGTAAATGCTTTTGAATATAATATATCTCTATCAAACCGAATACTTGAAAAAAAAGAATACAACTGTTTGTAATACTACATATTTGATTCGTTTTCTTACAGATTTATTTCCATTGAGAATCATGACAGTTTAAACAGTAAAATATGGTTAAACTGTCTTCCTTTCCTAAGCTATATTTGTCCTAAATGGACAATTATTATAGTGAATAGAGAGACTGTCTGACGGAAGGAGACAAACAGACAGACAGTCATAATCCATTAACTGTGGTCATAACGTTTATATCATGGGTTAACATTAGTTTGTTACAAGCAATAATTAAATAGTGTAGACGAGATCTTGAAACTACAAAATGACTAGGATATATAACTCTGTTTGCTGTAAGATTGCATTTATACTGATCCCCCCAGCTGACTGACAGACATAGTTTTAACCTCTGTGGAGTGCAAATCGATAAAAGGGATGGCCGTACCTAACGTTACTAGGACATCAATAGCCTTATTGATTTGTCTTAGAACAGGCGCAAGGTCGCGGACAGTAACAGAGTTATTTTTAAAAAAAAAACAGAAATTATTTTAAAAAAACCACTTGCTATTGTTTGATTTGGAAACGCTAGCGTTTCTACGACAGGTTTAAAGTACTATCGTTAAAAAAGGTTGTTAAAACCATAGCAGCAGCAGGGGGAGGGGACAATAATTGTGGCGTCCTTTTTTTTGCCCATGAGCCTCTATAAAGCATTTACAAGCAAGTCTTAGTTTGCCAAATTGACGCTTTTTAATGATTTCGAAGAAGCCTTGATTTGCTAAATTGACGCCTGTAAAAAGTTGACCGATTCGCCCCTGCTGCTGCTCCGCATTCTACACACAGCTGCGTTTTTCTTATGATTCCGACGTTACATTTCGAACAAAGATTTGTTACTAGACTGCCTCGTCACACACTCTGCATGTGGTATCAACCTAACTCATTTACACAAGCCCGATTACATAGAGTTGCAGATATTATCATCAACAACATATAATTATTTTTTTTTGCTTGAATCATTGCACATCATAAACATTTAAATTTAATTTAAATAAATATTTGCCTTAATTATAACATGGAGGATTTACAAGATTATCTTCTATATAACCCTCTTATGCTAGATTTCCATCTAGACATAACTCCTTCCTTACCGAGGCGAGCTCTAGTTAATAAGACTCTGATTGAGATTTCCATGAAGGTAAGAAAGAATTTCGTAACGTTGGCGCGGTTCATATGTAGTCAACATTTTGAATTGGGCAGGCTGATAAGCACCAGTTGATGCTACAATGAATGACCAGCGAGCTAGGGCAATCATTAACTATATGGAAGAACATACCTGTTTAGAATAAAATGTGTCGTAGAAGTAGCCGACGCCGACGCCGTGACTTGAATCAATCGTGACAAACGTGATCCTGTTAGAGATTCACGCCGTTATTATGAACGAGCGTATCCTGTGACGGCAGTTGTTCATGCAATAAACCCGCTAAATGATAAACCTAGCGTTGATGATATCAAGCCGATGAAAACAAATAAATGAGTGGGCTGAGCGTATTTGTGAAAATCGAGATATGATCAACTGCTTTGCTGAACTGTAAAAATAATGAAAAGTTCCAATCAGGTTGAACAAAATAGCTGGTGCGATTTTGTGCGAAACATGATATAAATCAATAGAAGATTCGATATAGATCGTTGATCGTAACGAGCACGTGTGGTCGATTAAGTTAACATTATTTCCACAGGTAATAACTTTTAAATTTTATGACGGTAATATATTTGATTTTATAAATAAAATTAGTAAAAGCGATCCTGTATTCGTGTAGTGGTTTCAAAGTTCCAAATGTGAAATTCGTGATCAGTCTGTACGACCTAATGGATATATTTATTGATCTGAGTCCCTTCACTCTGAAATAAAAATTCTTGCGCTGAAATATACTGTTGAAGGTGATTGCTCGGTATTTATTTTATCGTTGGAATACTAAATACAATTATAAGAATGTTATCTCCTTTGCCATGGTAGCTTGTTATCCTGTAAATATAATTGGAAAGGAAAAATGTGCTGAATATTTTAAGCGATTTGTACATATAACACACGAGATGACCAGAGTTGCGAGTTTACAGGAAAGTCTATATCCAAGTGTTAATGTTTAGTTTGGTCTTCATTTTGCGAACGCGTTTGGGCTCCACCAGTGTTATTAAGATACATGCTTGATGCTGAAATTTTATCAACGTTAACTGTAAGTGAAGCAATACTATGGATACGATATGTTCACAGAAACAAGTCTGCTTACGAAAACTCTCTGTTAAGGACGGAGCTGAGAAAACTATTCTTGATATCATCTTTGAGCGTAATCCATAAGTCGAACATGAAACTAAACTCGTAGAGATCTTGTAAGAAAAATAATTGGTAAATTACACAAGGAGGATCATATAATAATATACAGTATTGCACAAGATTAATCATCAGAGATGAAGAACTTGATTGTATTATTACTGATAAAACAAAATAAGGTAATATTTAAGTCGAAATAATGCTTGCATGTTGAACGTAACTAAATTATGCAATTAAGTCTTACCAAAGGCGATTCACCACAGTTTACACATCAAAGATATTAGTTGTTACCCTATATTTCTATACATTTATTATCGAAGATAAAAAGATTTCCTAATACCGCGGTTAGGGTTGCTAAAGATTCATTTTATTTGGATAAAAAAACATGCGGGTTTGATAAAGATTAGTATAGATGCATCATGGAGTGCATGAAGAATAAAAAGAAAAATAATATTTATTCTAAATCCACCGACGTTGACTCTGTGGATATATATTATAAAAATAGTCTAATGTCACAATTATCTTCAGCACCGTCGGTGTATGATGCTGTACCAAGACATACAACTTTATCTTAACGGGTGTGCTGGTTCTGGCAAAACAACGTGTACGATTGAAATATTTCGGAATTTCGATATGGCTGTTTTGACGCTTAGACGCCAGAGAATTGAAAGAATGAGTAGTCAAATCTCACTCATCACCCGTTTTTTCAGCGAAAGGGTAGATGCGAGACTCCTCAGTGAATCGGCAAAAAAGAATATTTCATTAATTATTATTTGGGATAAAATATGCACATTATCTATTAAAGTGCTAAAATATTTATTGATTGGTTATTGACTCAAACTACTGATGTAATAATGTGCGATGATCATAGTCAGCAACGACTTTTCTTGGATCATCTCTGCATGAATGTCTGAATGTGTTTGTAGATTATCATGATGAGGTACTTGATGATTACCGAGAGCTTGATTTAAAATTACGGAGTTTAAACAATTAATCAGACTACAACCATTTACAATTCAAAGTGAAATAATGCATTATTGATTGAATGATTAATTGTTTTTTTTTTAAAACAGCGCACCAGCTCTTATAGGCTATTTAGCACCATACAATAGGATATATGTATAAACGTATACAAATGGTAATACGTTTAGTATCGACCATCTATATAAAGAAACCAAATAGTTCAAAGGAAAACGGTAAGATGGTTTTAATAAAGTAAAAAGCTTCCCGATCAACGGGAGATGCAAACGGTGTATCTTAATGAAGACAGATGAAAAGATATTTAAAATAAGTGGTGGTATTTACATTAAATAAAAATCCTCTAGGTGATGGCATGAAAGTTATAGTTTCGAATAAATGTTTACTTCTTTCAGGAACTCTATAATACAAGTGATTTTTATTGTCTAAAACGTTCCTTCATGTCATGCACATTACTAACCACGCGTAGGTTTCAGGTCGAAACAATCTTTAATAAAATGCTTAACAGTGAATGGTTCATTGCTAGTAACGCACTCTGGTGGATCCTCACCTTTTCGTATGTGGGAGTGGGTTCTATACGCACGACCAATATTGCATTTATTTTTGCAATGACAACCTCTTTCTAACGGATTGTTTTGTAGGAACGAGTCCATTCTCCTAGGGTTGGTTTGACGGCGTGAAGTTTGTGATTCACTTAACCCTGGGGTTCGGGGTTGTATAATTGGCCCAACGTGCCTGACTACGTGTCGTAAGAGGCGACTAAGAAGAGGCAATCTGTTTGCCGTGGGTTGCGTCCTGTGTCGTTGGAGGAAAGGATTCTGGTTGTTGAACAAAGGAGTTCCGATGCAATACACTGCTTTGGTCTCTACTTCTCGTAGACGGGTGGTCGGGATGGTCCCGGTCTCTACAAATTAGCTGGTCACACCGAGCCTTAGGTAGTCTTTATTTACTTGCTCACCTTCTTTATCTTTCTTCCTGTGTCTCTCTTGTCATCACCGTTGCCCCAACAGTCTATAACGTTAGCTTTACCTTTCCCAAGTCTTAGAAGATCACCTAGAGGGCGGCGGTTCAATCATGGAGGTAATGTTACTGACCTGAAAAGGTATAACATGGACATAATTGATTTCACAGCGACACGAAAGCAAGAGAGTCAAGCATCATCCAACGCTACCAAATGCTATCAGGCCCATCTGGGTCTGGTAAAACGAAATTGTTACTTCACCTGAAAATGAGATGGATCAAGTTGGATAGGTAATACTTATTAGCACCGTTTGTAGATAACAAGATATAATAAAACGTGCTTAACGACTTTAATGAAAATTCAAAGTTGTTGAACGAGGACGGCTATGATGTTGTTATTGATACTGTCACAAACACTCTAAGAAACATCCACCAGACTTGGTGTTCAGAGGATATAGATTGAATCAAATTAAACCAATTCTTCTCAAAAGTGTAAATGATTGCTCATTAATTTCTCATAAAAACATTGATATAATATTAGCTCAATATGTCGAATCGGTCTCAATAAGATCTTTGTGTGAGAGGCATGTCACTTTTCTTGACACGACTGGAAGCATAGAGAGAGTGAACGAAGACACCATATACAAAAACTAACAACCCGATAAGAAGTTGATTTGTCTGTTCATTTTCGTAGCAAGCTTTATTTTCACAAAAGATCTTCCTGCTTCTATTCCTACAGATCAATGATGAATTTCCACTCAGTATTCATTAGTATGAAAATACCAATAGCAAGAGATAATAACTCCCGTTTTATAAATGAATTTAACTTGGTACACAATTTCATAGTTCTCCTTTATTTTTTTGCTCCCCCCCCCCCCTCAACTTTAGTGAGTGAGTGAGAATACAAATTTGGGCTGGATGAAAACCTTTGAAACTTATTCCGCACCATGCAATAATATACAATTAATACAGTTTGTCGTCACGGTATGTGTACACTTCCATTGGGATCTACCAAACATTGTTCATATAGCTAAGGATACAAATTGGAAATAGCATGTGTCGGGGCACACGTAATATAATATTTTTGTTGTTTTTAAAACTATTATAAGGTTCTAACAATCGATTATTATTAATTAAGTATGAAAATATTGAGAGAGAGAGAGAGAGAGAGAGAGAGAGAGAGGGAAGGGAGAATATTTATAGTCTCATTATATTTTATTATTTAAAGCTCAAATATGAATTAGGTCAACTGTAAATATATTTAAATAGTTTAATTACTTCTTGTTCATTCGTCATTTCACTCAGTTTCTAATCCACAATAAATTATATGCGTGTGTATGTGAATGGCTGACATTTCAGTTTTCTAGAATGTTACGATGGGTTTGCAGTGATATAGGTCTTTATTAAAATCATCTGTATTGTATAATTCATACTTGTTTCTTATAATGATTTAAATCAATATGAATAAAAATAGAAACCCCAAAAGGAAAACAATCGATTTATCAATATGCAAATGTGATTGTGAATAGCCCAAAACATGACAGAACTACATTTTCTAGCGGACACATTCGACAGGGATGATACTTGACAAGGCAAATATGTGTATTTTTTAAGTGATCTAAGTAACGGATCTTCCGAGTGAGGCTGAAGATAATTAATAAACCAAAGAAAATCAGGCGCAAATTTTACCCTGGACAACTGAAGGACCCTAACATCTGCAAGTCATTCTAAGTCACATTTGGAGGAAAATTTACTCCACTCCTTGTGATGGATGTTGATGTTAAAGTGATGACATACACTTTCAACACGGATATGACAACAGCTGACAAGGACACTACTGACCTCCATCGCCCAAAGAAAAAAACCTCGGTTACAGAAGAGATTCTGAATCTGTGTGATGCTCGAAGAACCTCAAAAACACCAGAAACACAACAAGGATAATGTAGTACCGAGAAATAAACAAGAATATCAGAAAAGACTTGAAGAAAACAAAAGAAGAATGAACTGGACAAAAGTGCCCAGAAAAAGACAGCAGTCTGATAAAGAATAACAGCAAAAAGGCATTCCAATTTGTGAAAGATCTCCCCAAACAGAAGCAGCCAAGAGTCAGTACCGTTTAAGATAAAAATGGAAAATGCCTCACAGAAGCAAGTGACATTGAAAAAAGATGGACTGAGTATTGTAAAGAACTCTACGACCATCCGTCCACAGGAGACACAGAGGTGCGAAAAGTTCCAAACTCTATAAATGATGATGATTTCCCCATTCTCAAAAAAGAGGTGGAGTCAGCAATAAGAGCAATGAAGAACGAGAAGGCAGCTGAAGTAGACATTATCCCAGCTGAAATTATCTAGAACGGTGGGGAATCAGGGATAGAGCTGATAACAAAAATATAAAACATGATCTAGCAGACAGGCGAATGGTCAACACAGTGGACCCAGTAACTGATTATAACACTGCCCAATAAAGGCAATCTCCAGCTGTGCCAAAATTACAGAACAATCAGCTTGTCCAGCCATACTAGTAAAGGTGATGCTGAATATCATCTTGAACAGACTGAACCCACAAGCAGAAGAAATACTCGCTGAAGAACAGGCAGGGTACCGGAGTGGAACAAATATTCAATCTTAGGGTTCTTTGTGAAAAGTACTCACAACATAAACAAGACATATATCATGTGTTCATAGATTTTGAAAAGGCTTTTGACAGAGTGTGCCATGAGGCATTTTGGGCCACAATGAAGAAGTACAACAATTGTTGACCAATACCGTCAAGCAGCTGTACACCAAGGCTATCAATGCATTAATTGCTCAAGGATATGTGGGGATTGGTTTAAGAAAACAGTTGCAGTACGGCAAGACTGTCTCCTGTCACCAACACTTTTCACGTAGAGCGCATCATGAGTAAGGCCCTGCAAAACCACTGTGGAAAAGTCAGCATTGGAAGGCGTAACATCACCAACCTTCGCTTTGCAGACAATATTGATGGGCTGGCAGGCAGTGAAGATGAGCTTCCCAACTTAGTGAAGAACCTGAATTAAACATTTTCTAGATTTGACATGATGTTAAACACCAAGAAGACAAAGCTGATGACAAATAGTGGCATACAAATCTCAACCAAGATTAATGTCAGAGGACAGGAACTGAAAACAGTTAGCCCATTCAAATATCTTGGTTCCATAATCACCGATGAGGGATCCATATCAGACATTTTGTCACGAGTAGCACAAACAACGGCATATATGTCAAAGCTAAGACCCATCTGGAGAGACAAGAATATCTGTCTGAAAACTAAACTCAGACTTTTGAGAGCACTAGTCATCTCAGTCTTTCTGTATTTATGTGAGGCCTGGACCCTGTTAGCAGAATAACAGCGACGAATCCAGGTACTTGACATAAAATGAATCCTACAGAACCATCCTCGGCATGTCTGACATAAACCACATCACAAATGATGAAATCCATAACACAATGAGGCACAGAGGAGGCCATAATGAAGACCTCCTCACCATTGTCGTCAAAAACAGAAAGCTGAAATTGTATGGCCATGTCACTAGAGCCAACAGTCTATCCACAACAGTACTGCAGGGAAGAATCCAACGTGGCAGAAGGATGGTCGACAGAAATAAAAGTGGACTGACAATATCGCAGAATGGACGAGGAAACGTTTTGCGGAGACAAAGGCATTGGCACATGATCCAGAGAAGTGGACGAAACTGGTCATATGATCATCAGTACAGTGCCTCAACGTCCACACTAGATCAAGAGACTGATGATGATGATGATGAAATAAATGATATGTATAAAATGTACACTCTATCAATGATATTCCACTCATTGCATACATTTTTAATTTTAAGAAAAACTGCATCTCGCGGTATATAATTGTTACATACATACATACATACATACATACATACATACATACATACTCACCTATATATATATATATATATATATATATATATATATATATATATATATATATATATATATATATATATATATTTAAGCGAGTGTGTGCATATGTGCTTGTGTGTGCCCATGGCGCCCCTTTTTTGACTGTTTCGTCTCCAAGAAATTCGTCAGGACTTCTTTTGTAGATGAACCCTATTTGCTAGAGATAAAATGTCATTCATGTTAAGAGTATACAGAGGCGACGCAATGTACCACACACACACACACACACACACACACACATACTTACATATATATATATATATAGGTGAGTGTTTGTATATGTGCTTGTGTGTCCTTATGAGTCAATAATAACACTGTCAGTGATACAAGCATTATTTATAACTTCAGACCCAGATAGTTTTATATGTCAAAGCGTTTCTTAAAGATAACTGAACAAAGACTCGGGTATGAAAGCTTTCGTACAAATGTATTAATACGGATTGTCGCACTGGTTTACACGGCTGCGCGCGATAACGATGGCTTTTGAAATGTATCCCGTAAATCAATGGGGGCGTGGGTATCTGCTGTCTGTCAAATGGTCATGTCTGAACGCTGCAGTGACTGTTTCCACTTTTATAGATTCTAGTTTAAACACATGAGTTGTCTTTTTACAAATGTAACTACGATCAGACGTTTTAGAAAAGATATTGATGACATGGAAAATCAAGTAACTAATTATAAAGATGGTGTTGAATATAATGATTGCATGGAAACTCATTCATATCATATCGTATCGTATCATATCATATCATATCATATCATATCATATCATATCATATCATATCATATCATATCATATCATATCATATCATATCATATCATATCATATAATATAATATAATATAATATAATACAATATAATATAATATAATATAATATAATATAATATAATATAATATAATATAATATAATATAATATAATACATTACAATACAATACAATACAATACAATATAATATAATATAATATAATATAATATAATATAATATAATATAATATAATATAATATCACATCACATCACATCACATCATAAATATAATATAATATATAAATATATTGCAGTTTGTGAGAGTTATGTTAACAGCTTAAAGTTCATTATTCTGTGTTGTTGTTTTATTTATGTTGCTGATTCAGCTATCCGATTCCGAGAAGAGTGTAATAGCTTTTAATATTGACGATCTCATATATTTTCGGAAAATACAATTTTACGTTCCTATTTTGCAACCCTGTTCTACTTACTTCGTTTTGAACTTCCTCCTCTACTTTCTAGTGTCAGTACATGACACAAAAAGTGTAATCTCAGATTTGTTTACAGTTTACTCTGAACCCAAATTCAATCACTGACGTATATTATGTTCCATAGTGGGGATATATAGCCTGAGTTGAAAAACACATTACTGACCACTTCCTCTAGGCCTGTATAGTCTGAATGTTTTGAAAATTACCCTAAGGTTGTATAGCCACAAATACCATGGGGACTATTGGGGCTCTATAGCCTCAAGGGAAAGTGGAGTGATTCTATAAGGACAATAGGAATGGAAAAGGTGAGGTTGCGTCACAGTACTGAAGATTGGTGACAATGTTGCCATAATGGTAGGAACAGACGTGAACTGGGTTGACCTCAGTGGGGAGTAGAGATATACTCCCAATATGTATGAAGTGATAAAACACATACATAAAACACATACATATATACATACATACATGCATACATACATACATACATACATACATACATACATACATACATACATACATACATACATACATACATACATACATACATACATACATACATACATACATACATACATACAATATTATACAGGGAGAAACATTTTACATTAGTTTGTGGGTTGTGGCAAAGAGAGCAAATCTTTTCGAGACCAATGAGTGTCCCTGAAACTGGCCTTTGAGTTTTTTTCTTCTTCTTCTTCTTCTTCTGGAATCCAGTCATGATGCCCCATCGCTCTAAACGGTTCCTGAACCTTTATCCAGTCCTCTTTCTTCTTTATGTTTTCTGGTTCCTATTTTACTTTAGTCCAGGTATATTTAAGTATTTTTCGTCTTCCAGTACATTTGTCATATTATCTTCGGCCTTCATTAGTTGGCCCAGTCCTCACGTGACAAATGACCACTCTGTGAAATCGAATATGTTTTCAAAAAATAAAACTCACCTGACTTTGAATCACATTGTCAAGTGCATCTTTCAAGTTTCCCAATCTTTCTTTACATATTTTGGTGTAACAAAACCTCAACGTTTTTACTTTTTCATGTATCATACCTTCTACCAAATCCTTTTGTACGTTCAGGTTGGTCACCTGACTTGTCACAAAGTCTTTGGTATCTGGATATCTTCAATCATGTTCAAACCTTTACACCACATATGCTATATCCATCATCCAAAAAAAGTGTGTCTAAGTTCGTTAAATAACCCGATAGCCATCTTGATATATTCAGTTGAAGATGATTGAAAATATAGACGCTGTCGACCATAAGTGCATCTGCATTTGGTTTGCAAAACCGTCAATATTGTAAAGGAAAACGACCATTTAAGATTCCCTATCCAGAGGCCAGAGGAACTTGTACAGGCAAAAACATCCCTTCACTGCCCATCCTTATCTACTGTTGTGCAAATCAATCTTAAAACATTGTCTAACGCTCCAACAAATACAGATTCAACATCAAGGCCTACCAGGCCCCATTACCAACCACAAAAACATACGGCTTCTACTCAAACAACTTTCAAGAAAACCCCAGAATCGAAATCACCAAAGCATACAAACAATCTTAAGGAAAGAAGGATCAAAAGGAGTCTGACGACCCCATCAAACTCTCTAACATGTTTGGATACATTGAAAGCATGGATGCAGACAAACCTGCTCCATGTACTAAAGATTCCTCCAAACCTATCAACAACCAATACACCCCCGTATTACTTATAAAGAAGAACACCATCATACAACGGAACTGTCGAGGACTTAAAGCAAACTACAATGCTATTAATCTGATTTTAAACAAATATGATCCTGAAGTACTAAGCCTTATGGAAACATTCTTGAAAGACACGGATACCATCACACTTAAAATATATTCTCAGTTTAACACCTATTTCAAAATGTTAAACCTTAGAAGTAGTTTTGTAGCTATGACCAATAGAGGCCCTCATAGTGTAATGCCTCTACACACAAATTTGCAAGCATTGCTTTAAGTGTCACTCTACATCGAATGATTACCTTTTTGTTCTCTTTACATACCACCAAGCACCAACTTAGCACCAAACGCATTAGACAAACTTGTTCAACAACCTTCCGCGCCCTTCGTTTTACTCGGGGATTGTAGTGATCATGACGTTCAGTAGTGATCAAATCACAAAAGTGACAGAGGACACAAAGTCGAAGAATTTATTCATAGACACGACGTGTGTCTATATCACACTAAATCACCGTCATATTTACACACAGGAATGGGTACATACATGTGCATAGATTTGACAATTTGCTCTCCTTCGATGCTTTTGGACTATGAATGCAAGGTCACATTCCAATCTCCATTAAAAATATAAGCTATACAAATAAATGTTGACG
This sequence comes from Unio delphinus, assembly GCA_029339505.1. Lineage (NCBI taxonomy): Eukaryota > Metazoa > Mollusca > Bivalvia > Unionida > Unionidae > Unio > Unio delphinus. The sequence goes on along the minus strand of JAQISU010000002.1, from coordinate 407,877 downwards.
CAGTTCAACAGTGGAATTTAAAGACGGCCAACTAGGATACGTTTGAAACACTCTGTCCAAATAGACTTAATCAGAATACAGGATTCAACGTAAATGACCCTATTCAGCATTTTTCTTCCATTGCAGAATAATTAAATAAAACAAAAAACATTGATTAATTAAGGGATGTAGAGAAGACATTAGACATTGCCAAGAAGCACTGGAATCATTTAACAATCGACCAACACTTTAAAATGTATATATATATATATATACTGTTTTTTCCTGATTAAAGCTCGCCACATAATCAAAGATAGTAAACATGTGTCATGGAAAAAATATATTTCTTCTTTAAACACTCGTTCCTTTCCTCTCTTGAACATATGGGACACTATCTGCAAAATAATTGAAAACAGAAAACACCGTTCTATCCGACATTTAAAAGTAAACAAAACAAATATTAGTTCAAAACGTGGCATAACAAATATTCATGCAGATCGTTTCTCTAACAAATCATCATCATCTAATCATTCAGAAGCCTTCCGAAGATTAAACAGTCAAAAATAAAACTCACGTTTAAAATTCACTTCTAACAATTTGGAAAGTTATAACCAAATGTTCTCACTATTGGAGCTTAGGTAAGCGTTAGACAAGGCCAATGAACACATGACTGCGCCTGACGAAATGCATTACCAGTTCTTGAAACACCTCCTAGAATCATAACTAACATCTCGTTTGAAAATCTTTAATGTTTTATGGATTGCAGATCGGTTCCCATTGCACTGACATGCTACATTTGCAAAACAATGGAACGAATGGTTAATTATCGGCTTGTAATATACTTGGAAAATAACGATTAAATATCTCATTTCCAAAGCTGCGTCCGTTGTGGTCTTGTTACCAACGATCATCTGACTGGAAACATGTACAGGAGCACTTAGTTGCGATTTGCTTTGATTTAGAAACGACCTATGACACCATATGGAAGTACGGGATACTAAATGACTTGCATGATCTTGGTCTAAAAGGCCGAACACCTTCTTTCATATAAAACAATCTCTCACGCAGAAAATTCAAAATACGAGTTGGCTCTACCCTCTCAGATATGCACAAGCAAGAGATGGGTGTGTCCCAGGGAAGTATTTTATCTGTGCCGCTTTAAATATCAAAATCAATAACATCACCAAGTGTTTGGACCCCATTGCGGATTTCTCATTATACGTTAATGATTTTCTAATATGTTATCGATGAAAGTAGGTGCATACAAATTGAAAGACAACTACAACAAAATATCAACAAGATTCAATTCGTCCAGTACTAACGGTTTCAAATTCTCAAAATCGAAATCAGTATGTATGAATTTCTGTCAGTTCCGAAAATGCGAAGAGAGCAAAGCTCACGCTGGACGAAACATTTATTCATGGTGTCGAGGAAACAACGTTTTTTGGGTATTATCTTTCACAGAAAACTGACTTTTATTGTACACATCAAGAACTTGAAAGCTAAATGCTTGAAATCGTTATATCTACTTTAAGTAGTATCGCACACTGAGTGGAATGCTGATAAAAAATGTCATCCTCAATTAGTATAGACTATGGTTGCGTTGTTTATGGTTGAGCTAGGAAGTCTGATTTAAAAAAGCTTGACCGAATTCATCATCAAAGAAGAAGACTTTGTCTGGGAGAAGTAAAGACATCTCCGTGTGAAAGCCTTCTCGCTCAAGCAAACGAACCATATTTATCACATCGTAGAGAAATGCATTCTGCACATTATGCTCTCAAATTAAGATCAAATTCTATAAATCCTCTAATGTCGGCTGTGTTTCAACCCAAATACAAAACAATGTAAGAAAATCAACCAAATGACATACCTTCGTTTGGCATCAGATTATTATCCAGCCTTAACGGTAACAAAATTGATTTTACCTAAGTTTAGAAAATGTTTGTCTCTGAAACACCTTATTGGCTACTTATACAACTAAAGGTAATGTTTACTTACACGATGGAGAATAATCTGTGACAAACCCTTCTATCTTCCAAAACTCGTATCATGAAGTCCTCACCAAAATTAGAAACTACACTAGAATTTATACTAAACCGATCAACGGATGATGAAAAGGCTGCGGAAGCCTTCGTTAGTGGCAAACACATAACAAACGTTCGTTTGCCAAATGCTATATCAAGTTTTCAGCAGACGCCAGAGCAATAGACCTTGTTCTGAAATATATCGAAAACAAACGTGTTAAAAATACGTTATCTTCTGTGACTTCTGTGATATCGTTATCTTCTGTGACTCACTATCATGTCTTCAGTCACTGCAAAATGGAAAACTGGAACACACATTATTAATCAATCTGCTCTTCTAAAATACTGAGCTGAGTACCTCCTACAATATAGTATGATGTTGGTTACATAGCCATAATGGTATTAAAGATAATGAAGAGCAGATCTCGCTGCTAACATAGCCCTATCTCAAGAACCATCTGATTTTAAAATACCGTATACTGGTTTGAAACCTAGCATCAGTGAGTCTTGAAGCCTAAAATGGCAGGTATCGTGCAGCGGAAGGGGCGAATCGGACAACTTTATAGAAGCGTCTATTTGGCACACCAAGGCTTCCTCCAAAATCAAAAAAAAAAGATTTTTACCCCCATAGCAGAAGAGGAGAGGGCAAATCGGACAACTTTATTGAAGCGTTTATTTGGCAAACCAAGGCTTCCTCCAAAATCGAAATAAAAAGTAACCTTTAGAGACGCAAAGTCGTTTTCGCGCTCCATCTACTGATATGGGGGTAACAAATATTTTTACGATTTCAACCGAATATTTGATCAAGTCCGACACAATATCTTGATCTCGGATCATGCAAATTTATCGTTACAAATCCATGTGGGATTGACTGAGCGTGACTAAGGAAATTTCTAAAGAGATTTTAATCCATATCACCGCCGCACCAGGTTTGCCAAATATTTCGTAGAGTATGTGTGTCAACTCCGTTGAATACAGCAGAATATTGCAGTTATCTCTGATCACTTTTGGTATTTGAGTGTATCGTTGAGTGTCATATATCACAACGGTATTTTTATGCCTACCTCTGGAAAATATCCTAGCAGGATTCTTTTGATTTTCTAACATGACATCATCATATACGACTAAATTGCTAATACTTCCATCAATAACATCAATGCTCGGTGCTTACACGATATCGGTTATAAACTCAATAATATCCTCATCGATTTCCAATTTTGCTTTCTCTTTAAAATCCTTTAACACCTCGTAACATCGCTGATCGTCTACACTTGGGGCTACTCAATACATCTTGTCCCATTTCATCCATCTCGTTGTCAAGTTAAGTAGCAGTTGTGTCTTGCCACTTTCAGATTGTCCGATTACAATCATGCGAATATCATTTGGTAGCTTTGCATGAAACTGGTTCTCGTGTTTTTGTCGCCGAAAAATCAATTACATTCATGTTATTATAAATAAATTATGTATCTATATTGTGTGAAATGTAAGAAGCGTACTAGCACAAACGACGATTACAGCTGAAAATAACAAATCAGCACTTGCTGGTAAGTGTGTAGAATGTGGTACCAAAACCATGAGATTTGTTTCTATGAAATCTGGAGATGTTTTAAAACAAAACGAGGAGGTGATATTGCAGCCAAGTTAGTAAAACTCCCAGGAACACCATGGGCAAAATATCCAGGAGAAAGACCCAGCAAGAGATGGGCGTGCCCCAGGGCAGTATTGTATCTGTGACACTATTTAATATCAAAATCAATAGCATCACCAAGTGCTTAGCTCCCGGTGTGAATTGCTGTTTATATGTAGACGATTGTTTAATTTGTTATCGATCAAAGCATGCATACAATTGAAAGGCAACTCCAGCAAAATATCAATAAGATCCAAAGTTGGGCCAGTAATAACGGTTTCAAATTTTCTAAATTGAAAACAGTATGCATGCATTTCTGTCACTTGCGTAGACATAATTATGACTCTGAACTCACGGTGGATGGAACACTAATTCCAGTTGTTGAGGAAACAAAGATTTTGGGTATTATCTTCGACAGAAAGCTGACTTTTATACCACACATAAAGAATCTAAAAGCTAAATGCTTAAAAGCTTTAAATTTACTTAAAGTAATTGCGCACACTGACTGGGGTACTGATAAAAAAAGTCCTCCTTAATTTGTATAGAACATTTCTTCGCTCCACACTAGACTATGGATGCATTGTTTATGGTTCAGCTAGGAAGTCCTATTTGAAAATTATTGACATAATTCATCATCAGGGAATAAGACTCGCTCTAAGAGCATTTAAGACATCTCAGTGTGAAAGCCTTCTCGCGGAAGCGAATGAACCACCTTTATCGCATCGCAGAGAAATGCTTTCTGCACAATACGCTCTTAAGTTAAGATCAAACCCTCGGAACCCTCCTTTTTCAGCTGTTTTTCAACCAAATTACAAAACTTTATATGGTATTAAAACAAATGCCATACCTTCATTTGGCATTAGAATATTATCCAGCCTTGACAATATCAAAAGTAATCTCTCTACAGTTCAGATAACGTTTGTCTCGCAAACACCATCTTGGCTCCTTAAGCAACCCAAAGTGATTTTTACGTTACACGATGGGAATAAATCAACCCTGTCATATTCCTGAACTCTTATCATGAAATTCTCAACGAGTTTATAAATTACACTAAATTTTATACTGATGGATCAAAGATTGATGAAAAGCCTGCTGCAGCCTTCGTTAGTGGCAAACACATAACCAATGTGCGCTTCCCAAACGGTGCGTCCATATTTTCAGCGGAAATCAGAGCAATAGTTCTTGCTCTGAAATTTATCGAAGATAAACGCATTTTAAAAAGCATTATCTTCTGTAACTCATTATCAGTGCTTCAGTCACTACACAATAAAAAACTAGATAATCCATTATTAGGAAATATACTCATCCAAAACTCGGGGCTTAGTACCTCCTACAATATAGTATACTGGTGGATATCTAGCTATATTGGTATTATAGGCAATGAAGAAGCAGACCGCGCTGCTAAGATGGCTCTATCCCAAGAACCATCGGATGTTAAATTACCGTTTACTGATTTTAAACCTTGTATCAAAAAGTACCTACGTCAGAAGTGGCAGGTGTCATGGGATGATGCAGTCAATAACAAACTTTATGCCATCAAACCAACCCTGGGTGAATGGACTCCTTCCTACAGAACTATCCGTACGGAGGAGGTTATCATTGCAAGAATCAGAATCGGTCATACATACATTTTCCACTCCCACATACTAAAAGGCGAAGATCCACCAGAGTGCGTTTTTTGCAATGAACCATTCATTGTTAAGCACTTCATGACCGAGTGTTCCGACCTGCAACCTACGCGTGATAAATACTATAATGTACATGACATGAAGGAACTTCTTGATACTTAACAAATAACTAGTATTTTAGATTTCCTGGAGGACATCCATCTTCATTTGAAACTATAACTTGTACGACATCACCTAAAAGCATTTTTATCTAATGCAAATACCGCCTTTTATTTACAACATCTTATCATCAGCATACACCATTTACATCTCCCGTTGATTGGGAAGCTTCATATTTTCCTGTTACCAACATCTTACCATTTTATATTTAACTATTATGGTTTTGTTCTATCGCTGGTCCATATTAAACCTTTCTTTTTTTTAAACATATAACCTATAGTATTGCGTTAAATAGCTTAACAGTGCTGGTGCACCGATTAAATTCAATTAATCAATCAATCAATGAATCAATCAAGGAGAAAGACACCTTCCAGGATATAGTTATTGTGGACCCGGGACCAGACTCGATATCAGATTTGATGATCAAAACCAACCCCAACCCGGTGAAAACCCAATAAACGCCATTGATAAGGCGTGTCACGCTCATGATGTTGCTTATAAAAGCAGTAATCTGCAAAACAGACATATTGTAGATGTGAAATTGATTCATGCGTTGAATTCTATCACTGATAAATCCTTCAAAGAAATTTGGCTTCATGGTTGATAAAATCGGCGATGAAACGTAAATTGATGTTGGGTGCTGGTAATTAATAACATCATGGAATCTATGTATTATTCTCCAAGACGATACTTGAGAGGTAAATCAGCAATCAATAAACTAGCTAGCGCCGCAAAGGTGAAAAATACCACTGCAGCGGATTAGTTATCCAAACAGGCGATATGGCAAATTTATCTAGCACATTCTAAACAAATTAACTTCTCTCATTTTGATGTCATCGTCCCTAATGAGGTTCATCAGGCTGATATATTATATCTGGCGCATGATGGTGTTTACAAGTATGCGTTAACCGTAGTTGATGTTGCGAGTCGCTTCAAACAAGCAGAATCATTAAAGACGAAGTCATCAACTGATTTGGCTTCTGCATTTGAAAGGATTTATCGAAGGGGTCCTCTGCATTGGCCAAATCTATTACAAGTTGATCCTCGCAGGGAATTTCAGGCTGCAGTGTTATCAACAATGGAGCATCATAATGTCACCATCAGATGAGGACATACTGCACTACATCGCGATCAGGCAATTGTTGAACGATTTAATCGCACACTTGCTGAGAGGTTATTTGGATATTAATGCGCGAAGGAATTTACTCAGGATAAACGATCTCGTGAATGGGTCAAAAGATTACTAAGCGTAGTTACCGCGCTGAATAATGAGATTACTCGAACAGTTAATATGAAACCTAACAACGCGATTTTAAAAAAGTATATACCTGTAAAACAGCAAAATGATTTTTCAAAACAACAACTAGTCGGCAATGTCACAGTCAGGTATTTATATGAACCAGGAAAGCTTGAAGGTGGCAAAAAGAGAGCTACTGATCCTATTTGGAGTGTTACTGCACATAAAATAAAAATTATAACAAGAACTACGGGTGGACCTCCAGTCTATAGGTTGGATTCAACTGCTTCTCAGCGTGGGTTTACTAGTGAACAACTACAAGTGATACCCGAGGATACTCAATTACCGCCTAGTGGTCTTAACTAGCACCTCTTCGTCTGTTGCACTCAAGACAAGACAGCATCACATTATCTAAGGTGTGACCTACGCTGCTATTTTCTCTGTCTACGGTAAATTGGCGAGCATCTTTATCCGACCAACACCAACGCATTATACAATTGCAACTCGCGCAGTGATTATTCTGTTGTTGTTTCAGTGTGATTATAAACTCGGCATCAATATCAAATTTTCTGTTATTTTTTTGTACTGTTGTTTATAACCAGAGAGTTCTTTTCTGATTATATCATTGCTGACAATATCACTTATTGTAGTGTCATTATCATCTAAAACAACTTTTCGAAGTTGATTTATTCTTCGTACTCTGGACTAGATAATAAATTCGACCACTCGATGCGATTATCTATGATCCAAACAATTGTATCGGATATAGTCAACCCCTGCGAAGAATGTATCGTCGCTGCGTATCCTAGCTTCCATGGGGATTTATCAGTACGCAATGCATCTTCGACAACACTGATTTCAATCAACACAATATCATTTAACTCTCTAATCTGCTTCTCTGTCAGGCCTGGAATATCAGCTTCGATATTTTGTCTTCGTGTATCCTTGGGTCTATAACACAATGACACTGGAAGTGTTGCAAATTTTTCTTTGTGTGTGTTAAATAACTTCATCTGAAGTATATCTCTATCTTTCTACTTGCCACTATCAAATCGTTTGGTCTACATGCTTACTAGAAATCATTTAATGGGGTTTCCGAAATTATTTCACCTGCTATTTCACACTGAATTCTATCCGGTTGTAATCTGATTAGTTTCTTGAACTCGCGTAATTCATTAGCACGTGATCTATGATCAGTACTAGTTTCTTCATAATAGTCTAAAAAATAATAGCCAATTATGTGGAGACAAACCGACAAATGGTGGTGGTTGACCATTATCGCCAGACATTATCACTTTTGTATTCGCTAGAAATAACCAATCGAGAAACCTTTGTAATACATCTAACGACACTTTGCATATCTCATCCCAAATGATTTCAGGAATATATTTCTCTCCCATTCGATCAGGAGTCCATTCGTCACCTTTCCAATGAAAATAAACTGTGATAAGTGCAAGCATTAATTCCTCGCTATTTCATCTCTATTGCAAATCTGTGTGTTGTTGTTAGCACAATCATGTTTGATTTCCCTCGAAATAATTCGATTGCACGAGTCGTCTACCCTGACACACCCCAGCCGTTTAAGTAACTGGTTTTATATCTACATATTGGATCGGAACACGACGGTTCATTAGATAGTTCTGATATCTGATTATTTGTCAAGTAATTGTTTTTAATTGTAACATTTGCTGATTTGGAGTAATCACGCAGTATTTTTTTAATTCTCCATGATCCCCAACTCTCGTCTGAATTAGTGAATTCAGCCACTGCTTCTTTATGTTTTACGTCTATATACAATGAATCAGTGGCGACTCTAACTATGGATTCAGGAAATTTATTTATCATCGAAAGTAAATTAATAGAAGCACAAGCCAGCATAGACGACCTTAAGTACGCATATTGAGGATTTTCTCCATCTGTGTAAGTAACAATTGTACCTATTTTGGTTCCATCGGATAAGAAAGCGTCTTTACGATCGACGTATATACCCATATTTGTTACATCTGCGATTATAAAATCGTATTCAGCAGCATCTATAATCAACCGCGAAGAATATCTTTTGTGGTCGTAATTTCCACCTTGTGTGAATTTACCAATTATTCTTCTATAGAAATCTTTTGCGTGTTTATTTCTAACTTGAAAGATTTCTTAAGACCATTTCAGGATATATTCTTCGTCGAGATCAGGGAATTGTTTTTTGTTTTCGGTCATTATACTATGTAGCCTATCGGGTTTTGGTAACCATACTTCAGTTTATTTCCGATATGATATAATTGCTTCACTGACAATCAGCGATATCAGCATTTTAGAATCAATCATATACCGTAATAACACTATTGGCATCCAGTGTTTTCAGAGATGTGTCTATCAAACCAAACATAACAACACGGATGAAGTCCTTTAGCCAATTCAAACGATATCACACGAGCGAATCCGGTTAAATCAAAATCGGGCAGTGGTCCATTAATCGCTACACGGGTCATCTCATGTGTGGGATGTCCAAATATTTTGAAGTACTCAGAACACTCTCCATGTCCAAGAAAACTCCCTAGATAACAAGCAATCATATCAACCGAAATAATACTTTTGGGTTCGTATTTTGTATTCCATAATCCACCATGACCATATTGACACAGCTTGATTCGATATCTGAGAGAAATTCTGCGCGTGTTGGTTTCCATAGATTTCTTTCTCGTGAAATGAGCTGCAACTAACGGAATTGTAAAACAGTTTGTTAGCAATTGTTGGTCCTAATCCATTGAAAAGCCACTAGCTAGTTTTTTCATCTCGTTGTGGAGGGCTTCAGTACGGTATAATTCGCCATTGGGTCTTACAAATTGATCGAATTTACCCTCTTCGTCTTCAAAACTGTGAAGTAACGACACTGACACAGGATCGTTTATACTTAACTCGTAAATAAAATCAAATAATATCCCGCGGTAATATTGTTACCGCAGGTTCATTATGGTCAAAAATTTTGATTGGAGCTCCTTTTGATTAATATTTCGATTCGTGTAATATCTCTCCTGTTATTGTCCTTACGGTTATTGGGAATCTTAATGTTATTTCTAATTTGGATATATCTTGAATTGTTGCTCCGCTCTCTTTCACTGTTAATCCCCATTCATTTATTTTTTTGTGTCGTAGATATTTTTATATTTGCGAACCATCGGTACGAAAAGTAGCAGATAATATAACTGAATCCGCTTTTTCTAAAACATTTCAAAACAGAATTCAATTCGTTTACATTTAAATTAGTATATTTAGTATTAAAGGGATAACTCGTGTGGGCTTGTGTGTATACGGTTTTGAAACAACGATAACTCTTTTGTTGTAGTCACGCATCTCAATGGGTTTTTTGGATGACTCATAGTCCGACTGAATGGCTTTTTATATTGGTTTGACTAGAAAAATTATAATTTTGTCTACGATTTTTAATTACAGTGAAATCTACGATTTCCATCTACGATTGATATACGATTTTTATCTACAATTCGTTAAATTCTTTACGCCATATACAGCAGTTTAGCTATATACCGTATTCAAAATTATGAACTTGTAAACCTTGAATATTAGCGTATTCCGTACGTGGTTTCTATCTCGTCCTGGGGCCCATCGTTCGATTCTCGTGGCAGGCATTATTGTCGACGGTACCGATCGGAAGGTTTTTCTGTATAATTGGGGCTTTAAGCCATTCAAAATTCAAACCGTAAAACCACCATCCGTCACACACCGTCACACAGTGTGAATGTGTTTTTGCATTCAACCCGTGGTGATTTTGTTGGGGGTATGGTGGTTTCAGTTTGAATGTAGAACAGCCCCGTGTGTGTATGTGATGTGTGTATATCATATCATTTCATTGTAAATACAATATCATTTCATTGTAAATACCATATCATTTCATTGTAAATACAATATCATTTCATTGTAAATACTATTATGTAAATACTTGTAAATACCATATCATTTCATTGTAAATACAATATCATTTCATTGTAAATACCATTATGTATATACTTGTAAATACCATGTATATATGTATATGTATATATGTATATATATATAAATATGTATATATCCAATATGTAAATATGTATATATGTAAATATGTTAATATGTATATATCAAAAATGAAAACGGGTCAAAATTGACCCCAATTTTTTTTGTTTATCATTTTAGATATATAATATTTTATATAATGAATTTCGAAAATATGAAAGTCATTATTAACGAGATTTCAAATTTGAAAAGTCAAGGAATTCAATTGTCACATATATTAGATTGTTATTTGATTCTTTCTGATATATAAGATATTGATGATAACGCTCGGAATAATAAATATGTGTTATCGAAATCCTTTTCTTTTATAAAGAGAATTCAACACGGTCTTTATGACTCCCACGCATATAACAATGATATCAACAAATTCGTCCCGTTATTCACTGCTGTCGAAAGGGTCAGAAGTGAGTTGGGGCAACAATATGAAATCAAACGCACAATTAACTCGAAAATCAAAACAATAAAAGAGATTATCCGCCAAAATGAAAATTCTCTCCCCCCTCCCGACTGTCTCAACACAGTGAATGAATTTCTCACCATGGATTGAAATGAACAATACCCATACCTGTTGCATGGATGAGTATATACAGCTACGGAACAGAAATGCTATAACCCCAGTGATTTAATCACCAAGAGATAATTTTATAGACACGTATGCGCATACTAGCATAGAACTAATTTGTATAGACAGGTAAGATAGTTTTCGCCGATTTATCACTACGCGGAAGTATGAACAGAGGTTCGGGGATTAAGTTTTCACTTACAATTTAGATATGAAATTTATAAAGATAGGTGAAGCCTTCACAACTAAATTAGCACGCGAACGATTTTCTGCGATTAAGAAATTTATTGCGATTCGTGGTACCGTATGAAATAAGCTCCACACGAGACAAAAATTTCAAACTAACTTCAGAACGTGAAACGAACAATTATTCACACCAATAACCACTGCAACGGGGAAAGTCGTATCTACCACTGAAAAAGCCATGTGGGGAGATATTCCTGAGGAACAACGAGGGAAAACCGGCTTTTCTTCCTGCACTTGAAAAAATAGCAAAGAGATCCAAGCAAACAAAGGAATCTTTAAAAACACTTCCTGGTGATATAATAGCCGCTTCACGATTTCAAGAACAACAATAACGAGAACAACAACGACTAGAACAAGAACGAAGTGAACCCGTTGATGACCCACCGGAACCCGTTGATGACACATCTGAACCCCCGAGAGAGAGACGGGAACATACACCTGAAAATATATTTATTAAGGAGGCGTTAGATGAAATTACAAAAATTCCACGGATAATCAATTAGCTAATTTTGATGCTAATTCATTTTAAAAAAAGACGAGGGAAAAATATATAAAAGATGGAGATGAAGACACTATAAAAAAAACGCTGACACTTGGTATAGAAAAATATATTTGGCAAATCACGGTGGAATTAAAATCAAAGAGGATGATGATTTTAGGTGTTATATGAATAAAATAAATGTCATGAAAGGTGTTTCAACAACCACCATATTAACCTCCCGAAATAAAAATAATGGCTGAAGTTGATCCCACACAAGGTGCAACTGGTACAACTGGAAAATTTGCTAGTGAAGATCCAAGAGGGTTTCAGGTAGAGGTTTAGTTCGTTGTCCTAATAGTATTGTCGGGGATATATGACGATTAGAAATTCTCATAGGAGGGTGACGAGCTGGAAATAACTCACCGGAAAAAATTAATGAGGCAGCTGATATCTGCAGACGACTATTTAAGAGTGGTATCATGGATATTGGTGTATATCGAGAGTTTATTGATGAGCTAGAAGACGGTTATAACAGTGATTAATTTGATGACTTCGTCATTCGATTAGATAAATAGCATTTAAATAAGATGATCATACACTACAACCACAACAAACCACCCATGGTCTATGTAGTACAATGACGATTGTCAGTTTAGAGGGCGTACTATCGAGATGGTCTCGGCAATACCATTGCAGGGCTATTTGCAAGAATGGCTCCAAAAATAGCACCAATCACAAAACAATTATCAATGAAAGCTATTGATGTTATTCGTGATAAGGGTGTTAGCGCTGTTGGTGACGTTGCCGGGAAATCATTTTCCGCGGCTAAGGAAAAACTACTATCGTTAGTTCGGCGACGAAAGAAACCAATAACGACTTCGTCATTGATGACTTCGTCACCGATGATAAAATCACTAGAGAAACTAACACCTATGGAAATTATGTCCGCGTGTGTTAGCAAAATAATGAACATCGCGGTGGATCAAACAATAGTATCACTGAGAAGCGGACATGATAATATTATTGTAAATATGATAGCGGGAAGTGGTTTGAAATCGCGAGCAAGATCGCGATTTAGATCAAGAAATATATAATTAATATGTACAAATCGGCTCCTGATACAGCGTTCGATATGGACGCCCAAGTACCAAAGAATGATTTTGTAAGCGATTATCAATTTTGTAATCATCCGCGATTGAAATAAACTCAAACAGAACCGTGCTAGGATGGCCTGAAATCCCACCTCGGACATCTTATCAAATACCACCAGAACCACAAAAATCTGATTATGTCACAGATGTACAAACATACCACGAAATTTCTCCATCATATTGAAATTATTTGCCTTATATAAAAAATGCAAAATTAACCGATAGATTTACATTTCTTGATAACAATAGCATGCAATGGGAATTTGGTTTTGAAAAATCTCTTGATTCATCCATTGCCATTGTATTTACTCTAAATAATGTCATTGATTATTTGAAAGAGATTAATCAATTACATAAACACAACTAGAGAGACTATGACAGAGTTTCCAGGAACATTCCTCTGATATAACAAGACCACGTGATGCGATTATAGCGCATATTAAATCAGCTTGTATCCGACATGGAATATATCAACAAACGAATAGTTCAAATAACAATTAATGACAAGAACGGAGATAAACACAAATTCCTAACCGGTTACAATAGCAAAGAAAATGATTTACCCGATTTCAAATTTCATGGGTATAACGCATATATGCGATGTCATAATGATTCGTTAACGAGAATTGATTTCAATATCACTGACCAGTCCAATAATCTAATTGATTTACATGGTGAGGTTTAACAAATTAGTCTGTTTGTGAAATCCTAAAGGATTTTCGTCTTAAGACTTTCATCGTAAAAAGATGTTTACCCCCATAGCAGAGAGAGAGCGCGACCACGACTTTGCGTCTTAAAAAGGAAACTTTTTTTCGATTTTGGAGGAAGCCTTGGTTTGCCTAATAAACGCTTCTATAAAGTTGTCCGATTCGCATTCTCCTTTTCTGCTATGGGAGTAAAAATCTTTTTTCGATTTTGGAGGAAGCCTTGGTTAGCCAAATAGACGCTTCTATGCAGTTTTCCGATTCGCTCCTTCTACTGCTGTTCCTTATACAACCAAAGGTACTTTTAACTTACACGATGGAGAATAATCTGTGACAAACCCTTCTATCTTCCAGAACTCGTATCATGAAGTCCTCACCAAAGTTAGAAACTACACTAGAATTTATACTAAACCTATCAATGGATGAGGAAAAGGCTGGTGAAGCTTTCGTTAGTGGCAAACACATAAGAAAAGTTCGTTTGCCAAATGCTATATCAAGTTTTCAGCAGACGTCAGAGCAATAGACCTTTTTGTGAAATATATCGAAAACAAACGTATTAAAAATACATTATCTTCTGTGACTCACTATCATTTCTTAAGTCACTGCACAATGGAAAACTGGAAAACACATTATTAATCAATCTCCCCGTCTAAAATACTGAGATGATTATCTCCTACAATTTAGTGTGATGTTGGTTACGTAGCCATATTGGTATTAAAGATAATGAAGAGTAGATCTCACTTCTAACATAGCCCTATCTGAAGAACCATCTGATTTTAAAATACCGTGTACTGGTTTGAAACCTAGTATCAATGAGACTTTAAACCTAAAATGGCAGGTATCGTTGAATGATGCAGTGAATAAAAGCCACCAGAGTGCGTTACTTCCAATGAACCATTCACTGTTAAGCGCTTCATGACAGAATGTTTAACATAAAGGAACATTTTGATACATTACATATCACTCGCATTATTAATTTTTCTGATGAAGTGAACTTTTATTTTAATTTATGACTTGTATGCCATAATCTAGTGAATTGTTATGTAATGTAAATACAACTCCTTATTTTCATCTTTTCATCAGTCTTCATTAATACACACAATTTGCATATCGCGTGTATCGAGGAGCTTTATACTGTATTGTAACCATCTTACCGTTTTACTTTGAACTATTTAATTAGGATATCGTTGTTCGATATTAAACCTTTTACCATTGTTAAACTTATACACATATAACCTATTGTATGACGTTAAATAGCCTAAAAATGCTGATATGCTGTAAAAAAAACAAACAGTCAATAAACCAATCACTCATTGTTCTTCACTGCATCATTCCGTGATGTCCATGACTTCAGGCGTAAAGACTATTTCATATAAAGTTTAAAGTCAGTATATGGTATTTTAAAGTTAGATGTTTCTTGAGATGGAGCTATTATAGCTGTGTGAGAAATAATGCTTGAAGTAATTCCAGAAACTCATAATTAGTTTTGGAATATGTGGAGACCAAATGAGTTAATAGTTGTAAGTAGAATGATAGTTAATGTTGCATTAAGAAAACATTTCAGATTTACCTGTTCTATTGTGTTATAGACCAGCATATACATGCAAACAAACTATTGAAGTTGCGATTCCTGGAAATAATAAGAAAAAACTCGTTCTTAATGATATTGTTTTGGTTCCTGTGAGTATTGTTGAGAGAGCGTTACCGATGGATAAATCTCCACAAACGCATGAATGTGCTATATAGATTCATTCGACGCAATGATGGATTATTTCCTATACAAATATATGGATTGTTGACTCTAGTATTAAATAATCAAATTTGGTTTATCTAACAGTGTCTCGAGTTTGAAGAATGTCTCAGCTGTGGAAGGTCATCATGGACTGCGCACTGAATAATAATCGAATTACTAGCAATGGAGATGATGTAGTAAAGAACAAAATAACTGGTTATAAGAGATGGAACAAAAAAAGCGCGACTTTGATCTTGATATTTAATTTGTCATGACGCTGGAATAGCAATAAAAGAAAATCCCTGTGCGAGTTGCAACACAGTAATGTTGTGCCAGTATTCCAAACATGACCCACTGAAATATATCGTGGATAGAAGTAATATTAGTCTCGGTCACAAGCGTGAAAATGTGATGCTGACCAGCCTTGAGTGTAATAGACGTCGAGGAACAAGGTCACAGAAATTAATGCCGTGGAGTTGAATATCTTTAGGAATTACTTGTAATTGTTCACGTAAAGTGTCAGTTTAATCTAGTCTGTAGATTGCAGATCTACCTGTGGATCTTACTAAGCTGAAAATGTTATGTGTGGTTGCACTCCAGACTGGGTCAATCGCTCTTTTACCCCCTCCTTTCAAGTTTACAAAGTTCATATAAATATATAACTGTCGCATTACCTAGTACTGGTTGCTTTTCAAGAGTCATGTCGTTGTACTGGTATGTATATCGCAGTTGCATTCATAGTTTTATTAAAAACATAATCCACGAGCGATTTCATTATAGAAAGCGGTTATCACACCTGATTGTCTGGCAACCATTAACGAGATTTCTTGGTGGATATTTCCTCGACATACTGATATCGAAACGATCGCTCAGCAAGTGTTCGATTAAATCATTAAACAATTTCCTGATTGCGATGAATTGCGGAATGTCCGCGTCTGATTTTGACGTGATCAAAGATGTGAATTCACCGAGAAATTCCTTGCCAAGATCAACCTGTAGCAACGGTGGCCATCGCAAGTGTCCACGTTGGTACATTCGTTTTAAAGGAGATTACGCTTCAGTTGCTGTCTTTTTTTATACTGGCTCTGCTTGTTTATATCTATTTGCAACATCAGAGACAGTCAACACATATTTGTATTTGTGTGATTGACTTATACCAGTTTTAATAGTATCATGCAGTAAAAACATAATATCTCCTTGATGATCTTCATTGATAGTGCCGACACAATGTGCATGATGCATTGTTAGGTGGTGGTAGATCAATTTGCCATATTGCCTCTCGTGCTAACCAATCTTCAGCAACTTAACGCGCTACACGTACTGTATCAAAAAGTTTTCTAATAGCTGCTCAACCCCTCCAATATCCTCTTGGGTCTATAATGACTTGAGACCACATAGTAGTTATTTCTGATTAATTACCGGTTCCTATCACTAAATTAACTTTCATCGCGGTCCTTATAAACAAAATTAGAAACTTCTTCTCTGGGAGTTTGTTTTGTGTAGCAACTTCACGGCTTCAGTTTGTCGTTGTTGTAAATCTTTGTTGTTATACCCGCCATCAAAAACAAGGCACGCTTGATCAATTGTATTTATTGGCTTCTCTTCAGGTTTTGCGTGAGCTTTCTCGACAAGTTGGATATCAAGTCGCATTTCAGGACCACAATAATTATATACAGGAATATGCTTCTCGTCGAGATATTAAGCCCATGGTGCCCCTGGTAATTTTCCTAATAAAGCAGTCGTATCTCCGCTTGTTGAACAAGAGATAAATTTATATATGTTTGTACAACACTTCACACATTTTTGCCTGTATGTTCACTCGTTGTATTCTTCATTGTTATTTTTTTTTAATCCGATGGTGCGGGTGGATGCACTGCATCAAACACAGAATAAATTCATATTATTATTATACTTCTATAACATGGACATAATTAATTTCTCAGAGACACGAAAGCAAGAGACAGTCAAACATCATCATGCGCTACCAAATGCTATTCGGCCCATCTGGGTCTAGTAAGACGCAATTGTTACTTCATCTGATAATGGGATAGGTCAAGTTGGATATGTTATATTATTAGCACCGTTTGTAGATAACAAGATAAACTAAAACGTGTCACAAGCACACTAATAAACATCCATCAGGCTTGGTGTTCAGAGGATATATATTGAATCAAATTAAAAAAATTCTTCTCAAAAGCGCTAACGAATTCGCATCAAACATTGATATGATATTAGATAAATATGTCGAATCGGTCTCAATAAGATCTTTGTTTGGGAGACGTGTCACTTTTATTGACAAACCTGGCAGCAGAGAGTGTGAACGAAGACACCACATTAAAAAAAAAAATAACAACCCGATTAGAAGTATCGGTGACGTCTGTCTGTCCATTTCCGTAGCAAGCTTTATTTTCACAAAAGATCTTCCTGCTACTATTTTCATAGATCAATGATGAATTTCACTCATTATTCATTAGTAGCGTATGAAAAAAAACGATAGCAAGTATTAATAACCCCCATTTTAAAAATGAATTTAACTTAGTACACAGTTTCATCGCTCTCCCTTATTGTTCTATTCTCTACTTTAATGAGTGAGTGAGAAAACACATTTGGGTTGGATTAAAACCTTGGGATCTACCAAACAGTGTTCATATAATCAAGGATACAAATTGGAAATAGCATATGTTGGTTATGGGGCACACGTAATGTATTATTGTTGTTGTTTTTAAAACAATTATAATGTTCTAAGAATCGATTATTATTAACTAAATATGAAAATGTCCATAGCCCCACACACTGAGAGAGAGAGAGAGAGAGAGAGAGACAGAGACAGAGACAGAGACAGAGAGAGACAGAGAGATTTTATTTTCGGTTTGTAGTTAATGATTTAAAGCTCAATAATGAATTAGTTTAACTGTAAATATATTAAACTAGTTTAATTATATTTTGTTTGTGAGTCATTTGACTTAAATTGTATTCCATGCGTGTGTATGTGAATGGCTGACATTTCAGTGTTCTAGAATGTAAGGATGGGTTTGCATTGCTATACGTTCTTTACTAAAATCATCTTTATTGTGTAAGTCAATCGTATGTCTTATATTGATTTAATCAATATAAATATAAATAGAAACCCCAAAAGGAAAACAATCGATTTATCAATATGCAAGTGATTGTGAATAACCCAAAACTAGACAGAACTACATTTTTTATAGCGGACACAGGAATGAAATTTTACAAGGCAAATATGTGTATTTTTGATGTGATCGCAATAAATTATCTTCCAAGTGAGGCTGAAAAAGATTAACAAGCCAAAGAAAACCAGACTTAAATTCTACCTTGACCAACTGAAAGACATTAACATCTGCAAGTTATTCCAAGCCGCAATTGGAGGAAAATTGGCTAAACTCCTTGTGATGGATGTTGATGTTAAAGTGATGACAGACACTTTCAACACATTCATGACAACAGCTGTCAAGGACATAATTGGCCTCCATCGCCCCAATAAAAACACCCATGGGTTATAGATGAGAATCTGAATTTGTGTGATGCCCGAACAGACCTCAAAAATACCAGACACACAACAGAGGCAGTGGAGTATCGACAAAAAACAATAATATCAGAACAGACTTGAAGAAAGCAAAGAAGATTGGATTTGACAAACGTGCACAGACATAGAAATCAGTCTGATAAAGAATAACAGCAAATAAGCATTCCAAATTGTGAAAGACCTCACCAAACAGAAGCTACCAAGAGTCAGTACCATTGAAGACGAAAATGGAAAATGCTTGACAGAAGCAAGTGATATTGTAGAAAGATGGACTGAGTATTGTAAAGAACTATACAATCATCTGTCAACAGGAGACCCAGAGGTCCTTGAAGTTTCAAACTACACAAATAGTGATGATCTGTCAAAATACTAAAATCAGACTATTGAGAGCATTCGTCATCTCAGTCTTTCTTTTTTCGTGTAAGGCATGGACCATGACAGCAGAATTACAACGAAGAATTCAGGCACTTGAAATGAGATGCTAAGAAACCATTCAAGGAATCTCTTACATGGACCTGATCACAAATGATGAAGTCTGTAACACCGTCAGGCACAGAGAAGGCAATTATGAAAACCTCCTCACCACTGTGAAAAAGAGAAAACTGAAATGGTATGAACATGTCACTAGAGCCAACAATCTAGCCACAACAGTACTGCAGGGTAGTGTCCACGGTGGCTTAAGGACAGGTAGACAGAGAACAAAGTGAACTGACACATCACAGAATAGACGAAGACAAGTTTTGCGGAGACACAAGCATTGGCACATAATCAAATCAGGTGGAGGGATGTAGTCAGATGTTCAGCAGCACAGTGCCTCGACAACCATACTAGGTCAAGAGACCAATGATGATGATGACGATGATGATGATGAAATAAATTATATGTATAGTATGTAAACTGTATCAATGAGTTACCACTCATTGTACAAATTTTTAATTCAAAGGAAACTGCATCTCGCGGTATATCACTGTTACACACACACACACACACACACACACACACACGAATACACACACACATATATATTTATAGATATTGATATGGAGGTGAGCTGAGTATTTGCATATGTGCTTGTGTGTCCTTATGAATCAATAATAACACTGTCAATGAAGCAAGCATTATTTATAACTGTAGACGCAGACGGTTTTTTTATGTCAAAGGATTTCTTGAAAAGACCTGAACATAATCCCAGCTATGAAAGCTTTCGTACGAAGGTATACTGAATGGTCGCATTGGGTTACACGGTTATACGCCATAAAGATGGCTTTTAAAATACCCCGTAATTCAATGGGGACGTTGGTATCTGCTGTCTGTCAAAGGGTCATTTGCAGGTAACGTATCACTATCAAAAGTTATAAAGGATTATTATTTTTGGGGCGTTTTAGAGTGACGGAAGAAAAAAAACTGTTTATATAT
The DNA here is from genome assembly GCA_029339505.1 of Unio delphinus. Taxonomy (NCBI): domain Eukaryota; kingdom Metazoa; phylum Mollusca; class Bivalvia; order Unionida; family Unionidae; genus Unio; species Unio delphinus. Next base: position 387,328 of record JAQISU010000002.1, on the reverse strand, counting down.
TGAACACTGCAGTGTCATTTGCCAAACTGGATCGCTCAAAGCGAACACAGTTTGGCCTTTACATTTATTGTGGGCAGGAAAATTTCAATTATAATTTAAAACAAAGTGTCTTGAAGAAGAAGTGTGATATTTTAGAAAACATGGGGACGAAGAGACCTAACGAAAATGAAACAAATTTTCGAGTTAAGAGAACGCGTAATGCAAATGCACCATATTTATCTTTGAAAAATGAAAATACTGAATGCATAGAACCTCCTCATGAGAATATAAATGTTGATGGTATAATATGTAGAAATAATGATATTGTTCATGTTGAGGAGATTGGTTCTACAAAACACAGTGTTACAAAGAAAGGGCATCCAAAACATACCAAAGTTAATGAAACGAGTTGTAGAGATAGCGCATGCAAAGGTAAAATAAAAGAATTGTTAGAAAATAATGGTATTACTGAGCCGCAAGTCATAAAATTATTGACGTTTTATCTGAACAGTCAATATTGTCTTAAAGATCTAAAGATCTCAGAGGAATTTAACTTGACACTTGTTAAAATAAACGAGAAATTATTATATCAGCCTAATGATAAGAATGCAGACAATTATCTGTCCCCATCCTCGGAGCAGCAAAGTTTTAAGAGAGACCAGATTAAGAAGTTTAAAAATGCTTAAATGTTTTTTTACCATCGAAACAGTAGACATGAATATCAAATCAATTGATCTTCAGATTGACAAGATAAAGGCAGACTACTTTGTTTCCAGTGTTTACATTGAGCTACATCTTAGGTTTGAATTATTTAACCATATAAATGGATCAGAGAGGTTGAAAGCGAAACGTCTGTATGAGGGGACACTTAATGAAAACAAGATATTTGTTCTAAATCTTAATGATATCAATGCACATTTGGAATTCATTCATTTATTATATACACTTTTGGTTACAAAGGAAACCAAAGAAAATAATGACTTAGACAATATATATATATATATATATATATATATATATATATATATATATATATATATATATATATATATATATATATTCCTGAGATATGGAGAATATATATACAAAATGAAACTTTACGACTTTTACATCCATTTCATGCCGTAATAGGGCAGAGGTGGCCCTGGTACGATAGTAATAACGATCCCCAAAATCCATCTGACGGACATATTGTAAACTACTCAACTCCCAAATGTTCTGATGGTTGTAAGGAATTAATTGAATACGCAAGCAAAGACTTTTCAAAACTTTATTTACATTTTTGCCGGTAAACATGACCTAATTAAAAATACATACAACAAACAACTCTGATGAAAATACGGTCGCAGAAGGAACACATGCTTTAGCAACGATGACGGCCGAATCCATCCGAAATCATAATACTGTTCTGATAAACATTATTATTATTAAACTAAACGATATAGCACCTGCCGTATATTTACGGCAACATGGCCAAATATAAACAAAACAGAGTTTAATTTTAAGCCTATGCTTGAATGTTCGAATCTACAAAAACAGTGGTTAAATCAATATCAAAATAATGTGAAAGATTCTTCCGAAGATATTTTAGCATGGATATTCATACAATCTTATTGAATATATGCGTCGTATAACTTGAATAAAGTTATGAACCCTATTTTGAAAGAAAAAAAAAGACTCTAGTAAAATCGTCATTTAACAGGTTTTCTTTACCTCCAGGGATCTTGGGTCGTCGTCCAATAATGTAGAAATCTAAACCCAAAATTTGATCAAATGTGTGATTAAAGAAAATAATTAATGCCTACATAAATGTAGAGTTATCAATTCGACCAATATTTAAGTATGTTCTGCGGTTATTCGTTGACTAAAAGCTAATTAATGAATTTGGTATTTTTTGCATGTCTATTATTAGGTATTTGAACACAACATTTCGTACTCTTTAATAATAATAATAATAATAATAATAATAATAATAATAATAATAATAATAATTTAACGTGATTGGTATTTAGCATTGTCTTATATATTCCCTCTTACAATAAAAAGCTATTAAAGCTCGTTAAAGGTCATAATCAGTTTCAATCTCGGAATCCTCTCCATCTTCATAAAGTTTTTGTTAACAGTGCCTTTATGAACAAAGAGTAAAGAAATATTTTATGAAACCTTGCAAGTTGCAAATAAATAAGTATAAAAATACAAATTAAGTGTTCTGTTTCACTTTTTCATCTTTATTAGAATAAGCTCTTTAACTTTGTAATCGAGACAAACAATTATGTTCACTGTGATGTGGATAAATCTTTAGGTCAACAAACCAAATTTCAAACGAGTTTTTACATTTTTGGAAAACTAAAAAAATGGTCGCCGGTTTCCCTTTTTTTTCTAAAATATCACACTCAATCTCGGTGTATTCCTCTTTCTGTCCCTTAAATATCGAAATTTGTAATGAGACGGTAGGTTGAAAGTGGAGTGAGGCATTTTCCATCTCAAAGTCTCTTTTCATTAGGACAGCATTATTAATTGCTACTTTTGCAAATGCTACGGGATTATGAAATTGTATTTTGAAGCTTAAAGTGAAACTGTCTTTTATGAATTCGTTATGGTCTTTTCTCACCAAGGGATTAGCTGAGGACAAAAGGCATCCCGTATCAAGAACGAATTTTAAAATGTACCAATGGCGCAATTTTTAATTTGATATATTGCTGTACAGAAGTATGTCGTGCTCGTCTACATTCAGGAATGAATAATATGGATATTGAAAAACGAATTGACTCAGAGGTGGGTTGACGCAGAATAACCAAAGATGATTTGGGGCTTAACTCGTACCGAAAGACTTTCTTAGTCGACAAAGCACGTAAGATATGTTGACAAACAAGGATAGAATCAATTGTTTTTTCGTTGTTATATAACTAATACTGGAATGGAAAAGAAGAATATTTGAAACTGGCTACTTTTAAGGTGATCCAGCGTATATTAAAACTTCGAGATGTTTGCTTCATTGAAGCCACGAAAAATTAAGCGAAGTGGTAAAAATGCTGGAAAAGGATTTTATAAAAAGAGGATAGGGTCTGAGACTTCCAGTGACCTCCGACTGATACGAAAGAGGTCTGAGACTACCAGTGACGATTTAAAGATACATAAAGATACAAAGCGTAATAGAGTTTGCAATAGCTTCTAAAGGTGCTCACATTTGGGATCCTCTTTTAAGAAAGGTGGATATATCAACGAGCTGGCTAAGAAAGTATTTCAGGAGTGTTGGCGTCATAAACAATATCTCCATAATATGATAGCATCATTGATCATTCTAATACCATACCGAAACGTATCACATTGGAATATGGTTTTAAGAGAAGAAATTGAGACAAATATACTAAATTGTTATAATATGATCTCTGTGCAAAATACCGTTTTCGAATAAACATCTAATATTCATTACGGGACCAAATCCTTGAAAGAAGACTTGACAAGTGTACAAACGACGCCACTAGGACAGACACCTAAGATAACAACAACAGTTTATTTGCACAAGGACTTAATGTGTGAGGTGGATGGAAAGTTAAAAAGATATATACGAGTAAAAACACACTCAGATGTATTCTAATAGATGTGAAGGTATAAAAGTATTAAAAGAAGAGTGACTGCAATCCAGCTCCATCCACAACATGAACACTCGCTTCAACTATGAGCAGAGACAAGTGATTGAGAGCTGGCAAAGATAACAATATAGTGTTAACATCTTAATGAAAACCCTGGCCTGTTCTGTTATCTTACCTGAATCTGATAACTTTTTCAATGCCACTGAACAATTTTCCTCAATTTGATGACGTAAGACTTTTCTGTCTGAATTTGTCTACTTTCTTGAATGAATTGTATATGTGAAAGTTTCATCTGAAAGATATTCCGATTTTATTTTTACTGATTCCTCGACAACTTGTAGGCACAAAAAGACGTAGAAGGTCTCAATAATCAAATTGTATGATAAACATACCTTTCACTCAACTTTTATGTAATGCATTAAAATTGTTTGCAAGAGACGCGATTATGTCCCATATTCTAACATATATCAACCTGTAATACAGAGAGATGCATTAGTACGTGAATGAAATAATTATTCAGAATTGCACCTACATTATCAGTATCAGAGAGAGTTTAGTTCCCACGTGCCATCCATCTAACCTGTCACATATCGGACCTTATAATCAATAGAAAGGTGTAAGAAAAATATCATTGGGACTCTAAAGAAGAATCAACAGTAAAAACTACTAAAAGTGCAATAAATAATAATTATCAAGCAGCAGAGAGGGTGAACAGACCACGTTTTCAAGCAAAAATAAGGCTTCCTACGAATCTCATTTTAACCAAAAAAAAAATAGGTCTCCATTTAGCAAACGGAGACTTTACAATTTTGGTCGCAACGATGTGGTCATCACCCTCTCTGCTGCTGAAACTTTCAGTTCTGGTTAACAAAAAATAATAAATGATTTAACCGAAGATTTGATCGAGTCCGATACGATATCGTGTCCTAGACCTTGTCTGGGGACGGAAATCCTTTTAGGACTTCACAAACAGACTAATTTGTAAAACCTCATCCTGCAGATCAATCAGATTATTGGACTGGTCAGTGAGTTTGAAATTAATTCTCGTTAGCGAATCATTATGGCATCGCATATAGACAGGATTAACCGGAGACTCAATTATTAAAAATCCTGGAGGGGCTATTGGTGCAAATGAGTATAGAATATATCCTTGCTGAGCTTGATTTGATCGTTCGAGATTAATTTGATAGCTTCCTTCGATAACATCACATACTAAATTGAGCGCAATCACTGAGGATATATTCACGTTGAACGGAGCGATATGTCTGCCGCCACCGTCTGGGTCATTATTATGTTTAAGGGTTTTTATTTCCGATGATGTTGTTTTTTTCCATGAATCATGAATTATTTTGAAACCAACATCGATGGTATCACTGAGAAGTTTTTTTAGTTCTGGTACGTTATATCCTGGTAGTTTGAATGTTGGAATGTCTTCTTCGCGTATATTATATGTTGTCACAAATTCTGTTCTCGTTATAGGATTACTGTCACCTTATATAACTTGAATAATTCGTAAATTAAATTTTTCCATATCGTCGATGATTTTATTGCATGTTTCTACGATGCTGATAAATTCATCTCGGGTGAGAGAGCCAGATTTAAGAGATATTAACAGCAGCGAAAAATCATTATTCATTGCTGTGAAATTTTCATCGATGATATCTTGTCGAGTTGCGTGATATATTGGGTTGTTGTACTTTTTCACTACAGTGAAAACTATCAATTCCTTGTATTCTTTATAACTTTTTACTGGATTATCGGGTTTTATTACGTCGGTGATATAATCAGTTTTTTGTGGTTCGGGTATATCAACGGTTTCCTCCAGAGTTTTACTCTGGGGCGGTAATTCAGGCCATCCTAGTACGGTTCTAATAGAACTCTGATAGATATCTACGAGGTATCCTTCTGTGCTTATTTCAATGGCAGATGATAGCGTCGGCTCATGAACCGTTATAGCGATTTTTGATTCTTTTCCAGTAATCGATTTTATTCTACGAGCGAATTCATTATTGATTTGTTCAATTTGATATGATCCGGTTGGTATTGAAACGACGTTCCAGTCTGGAGTCCGGTCTGGTTTATTCTTATTCGCGAACACCAGTGAATTATTTGGTTGTTGACCACCAAATGATTTTGATCTGATATTAGGCCAACTGTGATACACTCGCAGTTTTGCTAGCGCTATCTCCTTCACGGGGACTGGGCTAGGGAAATTTACACTAAACTCGGGTTTTGTTGATGTTATTGATATCATACTTGTTTGTACTGGGTTCGTGTTCTCCACTATTCGTTGAAGTAATTCCATCGGTGTTGTCATCGTTGCTATACTCATGTTGTCGCTCTAATTTTGACATCGCAGAATAATAAATACTGACCATCACTGAGAACTCAGAATCTGATATCGTTGATGTTATTGATATCATGCTGGTTTTTGGGTTCGTGTTTTCTAATTCCATCGGTGTTGTCATTGTTATTATACTGTTGTTGTCGCTCTAATTTTGATATCGCGGAATCAAAAATACTGAGCATCGCTGAGAACTCACTATCTGATATAATTGTATTATCGTGTGACGACGATATCATCGAGGATAATTGCGAGTACGCGGTTGATACAATATGAAATTGAATTAAGTAATCTTGCAGTTTACTCTGTCTGCATGATGATATCTTTTTTGTTATCCCGGTTGATATACGCGCGATTGTAGCCACCGCAGAAATGCAAATTGGAACTACGACCGGGGCAATCATTGTAACAGATGCTAGTATTATTCCGGCACCAGTGAGAACGCTTGACACCGAGTACACAGTAATATCAATTGCGGTGATTCTTCGTCGGTATTTTTTTATTTTTATTTGATACTCCTCGGCGAGGGTTTTGAGTCTAGTTTGAAATTCTCTGACCTGATCATAGCGACATTACGTTGATGAAATCATTTTTATTTTAAAAACGCTAGCGTTTTCAATTGTGAAATTTGAAGGATTTTCCTTTCAATTTAGTTATTTACTTCACATACAAATTCTAAGCACCAGGATATTTTTGATCTAATCGTACTATCAACCGCGACAATCTCAAATTCTTCTTCACCCCCGATAATTACTGTTGCGGTGCCACCAAAGTAGGTTTTACCGCTTACGATGATATCAAATTGCTTGTTAGAGATTAACGTCATCCTGTAGATACCATGGGGCCACTTCTCGATATTGACTTTCAATTTAGCATTAGATTCTTTTACCCAATCAAAGGTCCCATGCTTTACCCTTTCAGAGGTTTCTTTTAGTTTAAGAATATCGTCGTAAACGTCGAGATAGGTTTTATTGATTTCGGTATATTTCATCATCGTTTCATTGCGGTGTTTAAAAAATGAAATCAAAAGGAGGTCTATTTCCATATCTTTTTGTATGCCATAATGCCCGCTGAGTTGAGAATATGTCGTCGTGATATTGTAACTTTCACAGCCCTCAAAGAAACTTTTAGCCATTTCGCTGATGCGTTTTTGTTCGTCAAACGTGATTTTAATTTCCGCGAGAGTCATGCCTGTCAACGATGTGGTTTCAGACGCAGGTGTTCTCCCTAAAAATTTATCAACGATGGTATTAAGTGTTGTTTGTCTCACCATAAACATATTAATATCTTTGAGAGTCATTGTAGATGTAGCCGGGACACCAAAGAAATTATTAGCGACGTAGGTATTGTGAGTATGCTTGCCAATAAACTCGTTAATTTCAGCGAGAGTCATGCCAACCACAAGCGGGGTTCCAAAGAACTTATGTACGACATTTTTGCGAAAATTATTATAACCTCGTATATGATCATCCACCTCACGGCCGCGGGTGGAAATGATGCTGTCTTGGGCGGCAATCATGCTGTCTTGGGCGGCAATCGCGTCGGTGATCGTAGACACAAGTGCGCCTGGTTTAAGTCGTCCGCTAGGATACGCAGCGACGATACATTCTTCACAGGGATTGACTATATCGGATACAATTGTTTGGATGGTAGATAATCGCATCGAATGGTCAAATTTAGTCTATCTTTCAGTATCCAGAGTACGAAAAATAAATCAACTTCGAAGAATTGTTTTCGATGATGAAATCATTGGTGGCGATGATAATGACACAACAATGGATGATATTGATGTTAAAATTATTGATAAAAAACTCTCCGGTTACAAACAACAAGACAAAAAAAAAAACAACGAGAATTTGACATTGATGCTGGATTAATAATTACGCTGAAACAACAACAGAATAATCACTGCGCAAGTTGCAATTGTATAATGCGTTGGCAGTATTTAGATAAGGATCCTCGTCAATTTACCGTAGACAGAAAAAATAACAGTCTCGGTCATGTCAGAAACAATGTGATGTTGACTTGTCTTGAGTGTAATAGACGCAACGGCGCTAGTTAAGACCCTGTGGTGGTAATTGAGTATCGTCAGGAATCACTTGGAGTTGTTCGCGTGTAAACCCCCGCTGAGGGGCAGTTGAATCCAACTTATAGATTGGAGGTCTACCAGTTGATCGTGTTATAGTAGATATCTTGTGTGCAGTAACACTCCAAATAGGATCAGTAGCCCTTTTTGTGCCACCTTCCAACTCTCCTGGTTCGTATAAATACCTAACAGTGACATTACTACTAAGAATTGGTTCTTTGAAATCTTTTTGTGAAATCCCATGGATTTCCATTTCTGGTATAGACGCTTTCTTAATCGCGTTGATAGGTTTCATGTTAATTGTTCGAGTAATCTCGTTATTCAGTGCGGTAATCACAGCTGGTAATATCTTAACCCATTCACGGGATCTTTTATCCTGAATAAACGCCTTCGCGTATTGATATCCAAATAACCGCTCTGCAAGAGTCCGATTAAATCGTTCTACAATTGCCTGATCGCGATGTAACGCAGTATGCCCTCGTCTGATGGTGACATTATGATGTTTCATCGCTGATAAAACAGCGCCTTGAAATTCCTTGCCAGGATCAACCTGCAATAGATTTGGCCAGCGTAGTGGGCCTCGTCGATAAATCCTTTCAAATGCAGAAGCTACTTCAGTTGATTTGTTTTTAGCGGCTCTGCTTCTTTGTATCGACTCGCAACATCAACTACGGTTAGCGCGTATTTGTAACCACGATCATGTGGCAAATATAATATATCAGCCTGATGAACTTCATTAGGGACAGTCACATCAAAATGCGAGTAATTAATTTGTTTAGGCGCTGGTAGATACATTTGCCATATAGCATGTTTGGATAACCAATTAGCCGCAGTGGCCTTTTTCACTTTTGCGGCGCTAGCGAGTTTATTGATTGAGCGTTACCCCGCCAGTATCCCCTCGGAGAATAATAAATAGATTCCATGTTGTTATTAATTACCGGCACCTAACATCAATTTGCTTTTCATAACCGGTTTTATTAACCATGAAGCTAATTTTTCTTTGAAAGATTTATCAGGAATAGCATTTAATGCATGAATTAATTTCACATCTGCTAGATGCCTGTGTTGCAAATCACTGCTCTTATATGCAACATCATGAGCATGACACGCCTTATCAATAGCGTTTATCGGTTCTTCACCGGGTTTGGGTTGATTTTGATCATCAAGTCTGATATCTAATCGTGTTCCTGGGCAACAGTAGCTATATCCTGGAAGGTGCTTTTCTCCGGAGTACTTTGCCCATGGGGTTCCAGGGAGCTTTGCCACTTTGGCTGCGATATCACCTCCTCGTTTTTTTTTAAATCATCACCGGATTTCATAGACACAAATCTAAACTTCTTTGTACCACATTGTACGCATTTACCAGAAAGCGCTGATCGGTTATTTTTAGTTGTAATCGTCGTCACATCATTTGTGCCAGTACGCGTTTTACACTTCACACAATATAGATCCATGCTTTATGTATAGAGATATGGATATAATTGATTTTTCAGCGACTAAAACAAGAGAACCAGTTAAGCATCATGCAGCGCTACCAAACTATATCCGGATGATTATAATCGGGCCATCTGGATCCGGCAAGATGCAATTATTGCTCAATTTAATAATGAGATGGATGAAGTGGGATAAGTTGTATTTAGTTGCTCCCAGCGTAGATGATCAACGATGCTATGAAGTGTTAAAAGATTTTAATGAAAACGCTTCAGAGATTGCAGGCGAGACCGTCGTTGATTTTATAACCGATATTGACGAGGCGCCATCAGTAGAAGATCTCGATGGAAGTATTAACAATTTAGTTGTATACGACGATGTGATGTTAGATAAACAAACAAACCCAGCTAGAATATTTTCCCGAGGCAGGCATAAAAGCACGGACGTGATATATGTCACTCAACGCTACACACAGATTCCAAAAGTGATCAGAGATAACTGTAATATTCTTGCTGTGTTTAACGCCGTTGATACACATACGTTACGAAATATTTGGCAGACATGGTGCTGCGGTGATATGGATCATAATCAATTAAAAAATTTCTTTAGTAATGCTCAGTCAACCCCGCACGGATTTGTAACGATAAATTTACATGATCCTCGGACACGATATCGTATCGGACTCGATCAAATATTCGGTTAAATCATTTATTATTTTTGTTAACCAGAACTGAAAGTTTCAGCAGCAGAGAGGGTGATGACCACATAGTTGCGAGCAAAATTGATTAAAAAATCGTAAAATCTCCGTTTTTGCAAAAATGGAGACTTTTTTTTTGGTTAAATGAGATTTTGTTGGAAGCCTTATTTTTTGCTTGAAAACGTGGTCTATAAGCCATATTTTGCTCGAAAACGTGATCTGGAAGCCTTATTTTTGCTCGAAAACGTGGTCTGTTCACTCTCTCTCTGCTGCTTATCACTTTATTTCCCAACAATACAAGCAATTCAATTGAAAGATTTTCTCTATTTTCACCGTTATAATCCTCAACGCATGTGCTATGAATGAACGATCTAAACATTCGGAAAAACGATATGTTTTTCACTGCCACATTACCCTAAAAATTAAGTAATTATAACCATACCATACCTTTCATAAGAAACTGACATCATGGACTTTGTTCACGAAACATATCAAAGTTAATGAATATACATGCAACATTAACTGTCCTGCATCTAACTAAAAGATAAAACATTCAATGAAAATTATATGTCATCGCTGCCTTCATGTACCACCAGTGATTATTTCAATAACATTTAGTGCGAGTCTGCACAAAGCAAAGAACAACTGAACAGAAGCTCAAATGAAAATACATAATCGGATTAACATTCAAGTCACATTATATGTAGCTTACAATGTAGGGAATAGAGACATTGTTTTATTGATGGAATTTCAGTCAATAAGCAGACTTTAGTTTGGAAAACTAATTGCTGAAATCAGAAAATGACACTTTGGTGCGGTCTTGGAGTAACATACACATGTAGATCCAGCAAATGTTCATATAGCTCTCTACACACAGAAACGGGGATTCATGCATCTATACTGATATATACTTAGTATCTTGAGGATGCATAGCCTCAGTTGGAAAATACACTTCAGACCCATCCACCCTGGGGCTGTCTAGCCAGCAGCAGAGAGGGTGAACAGACCACGTTTTCAAGCAAAAATAATGCTTCCTACGAAACCTTATTTTAACCAAAAAAAATAAGTCTCCATTTAGCAAACGGAGACTTTACGATTTTTCAATCAATTTTGGTCGCAACGATGTGGTCATCCACCCTCTCTGCTGCTTAGTGATTTCATCACTGGGTTAACAAAAAATAATAAATGATTTCAACCAAATATTTGATCGAGTCCGATACGATATCGTGTCCGAGGATCATGTAAATTTATTGTTACAAATCCATGCGGGGTTGACTGAGCATGACTAAAGAAATTTTTAAATTGATTGAAGTCCATATCGGAACACCATGTCTGCCAAATATTTCGTAGAGTATGTGTATCAACGCCGTTAAACACAGCAAGAATATTACAGTTATCTCTGATCACTTTTGGAATCTGAGTGTAGCGTTGAGTGACATATATCACATCAGTGTTTTTGTGACGCCCCCGGGAAAATATTCTAGCTGGGTTTTTTTGATTGTCTAACATCACATCGTCGTATACGACTAAATTGTTAATACTCCCATCAAGGTCATCCACGGATGGCGCCTCGTCAATATCAGTTATAAAATCAATGGTATTCTCACCTTTAATTTCTGATGCATTCTCGTTAAAATCCTTTAACACTTCATAGCATCGTTGATCATCTACGCTAGGAGCAATTAAAAACAACTTATCCCACTTCATTCATCTCATTATTAAATTGAGCAACAATTGAGGCTTGCCGGATCCAGATGGCCCGATTATAATTGCACGGATAGAGTTTGGTAGCGCTGCATGATGCTTAACTGGTTCTCTTATTTTAGTCGCTGAAAAATCAATTATATTCATATCTCTATACATAAATTATGGATCTATATTGTGTGAAGTGTAAAACGCGTACTAGCACAAATGATGTGACGACGGTTACAACTAAAAATAACAGATCAGCACTAACTGGTAGATGTGCAACATGTGGTATAAAAAAGTTTAGATTTATTTCTACAAAATCAAAGATTTTACAATCCGGAGATGTTTTAAAAAAAAACGAGGAGGTGATATCGCAGCCAAATTGACAAAGCTCCCTGGAACCCCATGGGCAAAGTACCCCGGAGAAAAGCACCTTCCAGGATATAGCTACTGTGGTCCCGGAACACGATTAGATATCAGACTTGATGATCAAAATCAACCCCGATCCGGCGAGTATCCGATAAACGCTATTGATAAGGCGTGTCATGCTCATGATGTTGCATATAAAAGCAGCAATCTGCAAAACAGGCATCTCGCGGATGTGAAATTAATTCATGCGTTAAATGCTATTCCTGATAAATCTTTTAAAGAAAAGTTGGCTTCGTGGTTGGTAAAATCAGCTATGAAAGGCAAATTGATGATGGGTGCTGGTAATTAATAATATGGAATCAATTTATTATTCCCCAAGAGGATACTGGAGGGGTAAATCAGCAGTACATAAACTCGCTAGCGCTGCAAAAGTGAAAAAACTACAGCGGCGGATTGGTTATCCAAACAGGCACTATGGCAAATTTATCTACCACCACCTAAACAAATTCAATTCTCGCATTTTGATGTGACCGCTCCTAATGAAGTTCATCAGGCTGATATATTATTTCAGCCACATGATCGTGGTTACAAATATGCGTTAACCGTAGTTGATATTGCAAGTCGATACAAAGAAGCAGAACCGTTAAAAACAAAATCAGCCACTGAAGTCGCTTCTGCATTTGAAAGGATTTATCGACGAGGTCCTCTGCACTGGCCAAATCTATTGCAGGTTGATCCTGGCAAGGAATTTCAGGGTGCAGTCTTATCTACAATGAAACATCATAATGTCACCATACGACGAGGGCATACTGCGCTACATCGCGATCAGGCCATTGTAGAACGATTTAATCGGACGATTGCTGAGCGGTTATTTGAATATCAATACGCAAAAGAATTAATTCAAGAAAAGCGATCCAGTGAATGGGTTAAAAGATTACCATCTGTGATTACTGCACTGAATAACGAGATTACTAGAACAATCAACATGAAACCTATCAACGCGATTAAAAAGAAGTCAATACCCGTACAACCACAAAAAGATTTCCCTAGAAACGCTAGCGTTTCCCAACCAATTCTTGGTAGTAGTGTCATTGTGAGGTACTTATACGAACCAGGAGAGCTTGAAGGGGGTAGAAAAAGGGCTACTGATCCTATTTGGAGCGTCACTACGCATAAGATATCTAGTATAACACGATCAACTGGTAGACCTCCAGTCTATAAACTGGATTCAACTGCCCCTCAGCGAGGATTTACTCGACAACAACTACAGGTAATTCCCGAGGATACTCAATTACCACCGCGGGGTCTTAACTAGCGCCGTTGCGTCTGTTGCACTCAAAACAAGTCAGCATCACATTGTTTCTGACATGACCGAGATAGTTATTTTTTCTGTCTACGGTGAATTGGCGAGGATCCTTATCCGAATACTGCCAACGCATTATACAATTGCAACTCGCGCAGTGATTATTCTGTTGTTTCTTCAAAGTGATTATTAGTTCAGCATCAATATCAAATTCTCGTTGTTTTTTTTTTTGTCCTGTTGTTTGTAACCGGAGAGTTTTTTTTATTAATGATGCTAACATCAATATCACTTATTGTTGTGTCATTATCATCGAAAACAACTCTTCGAAGTTGATTTATGTTTCGTACTCTGGATACTGCGAGATAGACTAAATTTGACCATTCGATGTGATTATCCACCATCCAAACAATTGTATTCGATATAGTCAATCCCTGTGAAGAGTGTATTGTTGCTGCGTATCCTAGCGTCCATGGGGATTTATTAGCACGCAATGCATTTTCGACGACGCTGATATCAACCAGCACAATATCATTTAACACGAGAATTTGTTTTTCACTTCCTGACTTTGTCAGGCTTGGAATATCAACTTCAATATTCTGCTTTCGTGTATCCGAAGGCCTATAACACAACGGTACTGGAAGTGTTGCAAATTTTTCTTTATGCGTTTCAAATAACTTCATCTGAAGTGTATCCCTGACTATTTTTCTACTTGCTACTATCAAATCATTTGGTCTCCACGTTTCCCAGAAATCATTCATGGGAGTTTCTGAAATTATTTCACGTGCTATTTCGCATTGGATTTTATCCGGTTGTAATCTAATCAGTGCTTTGAACTCGCGTAATTGTTCATCAAGTGATCTATGGTCGGTATTAATTGCTTCATAATAGTCTACAGAACCCTTTAGCCATTCATGTGGAGATCCACCGACAAATGGTGGTGGTTGGCCGTGATCACCGCACATGACGACTTTTGTGTTTTTGTTTAACAACCACTCGAGAAATGTTTGTAATACTCTCAACGATACCGTGCATATTTCATCCCAAATTATGATTTCAGGAATGAATTTATCACCCATTCGATCAGGGGTCCATTCATCGCCTTTCCATCGAAAGAAACTATGATAAGTACAGGCATTACCCCTCGCTGTATCATCTCTCTGGCGAGTCTGTGAGTCGGTGTTAACACAATCATGTTAGAAACGCTAGCGTTTCCACGACGATATAATTCAATTGCACGAGTTGTCTTTCCTGACCCACCACAACCGTTTAAATAAACTGTCTTGTATCTACATATTGGATCAGATACCGGTGGTGCATTAGAAAATTCTGATTGAATCTCATCACATTTTAAGTACTTTTCATCCATGGCAACGTCTGCGGATTCACAATACTCATGTAGCATCTCCTTTTTAAATCGCCAACGCCCCCACGCTTCCTCCGGATCTGTGAATTTAGCTACTGCTGATTTGTACTTATTGTGTATATACATCGAATCAGTGGCCACTCTAACCGCGGTATTAGGAAATCTATTTATCATCGAAAATAGATTAATAGAAGCATAGGCTAACATTGAACTTCTCAAATGTGTGTACTGGGAATTATATCCATCACAGTAGGTAACAACCGTACCTAATTTCTCACCATTGGATAGAAAAGCATCCTTACGGGATACAAGTTTTCCCTGTTTCATTAAATCCGCAACAATAAAATCGTATTCAGCGACATCTATGATCTATCGCGAAGAGTATTTTGCGTTGTCGAATCGTCCACCCTGGGTAAATTTACCGATTATTCTTCGTCCAAAATTCTTTGCTTGTTCTTTTTTAATTTCAAATAACTTCTTAGACCAATTCATGATTTGTTCTTCATTTAAAATCTTCGATTTTCCATCAGGGAATTGTTTTCGCAATTCGCTAATTATACGATCTAGATCGGGTTGTGGTAGCCAAACTTCTTTCTGAGCTCGATAGCATATATAGCTTCGGAAACAATCAACGATATCAGCATGCCACAATCAATCATATATCGTAGTAACACTATTGGCATCCAGGCCTTTTCAGATATATGTCTACCAAGCCAAACATAACTACACGGATGTAACCCTGTAGCGAGTTCAAATGATATCACACGAGCGAATCCGGTTAAATCAAAATCAGGCAATGGTCCATTAATCGCAACACGAGTCATTTCATGCGTGGGGTGTCCAAATCGTTTGAAGTATTCAGCGCATTCCCCATACCCGAGAAAACTTCCAGGATAACACGCGGATATATCAATTGAAATCATACCGTCACGATGGTATTTTGTATTCCACAGTCCTCCATGACCAAATTCGATGCAACTCAATTTAACGTCCTCGAGAAAATCACTTCGTGTTGGACGCCAGGAGTTTTTTTCTCTTGCGAAGTGAGCTACCACTGATGGAATAGTAAAACTATCCGTCAATAGTTTTTCATGGGAACTCTCCGGTGAAAAATCATTAGCGATTTTTCTCATTCTGTTATCTAATTCTTCAACGCGATATAATTAACCATTTGGTCTTACAAATTGATCAAATCCTGATTCGGAACCAGCACTACTAAGTAACCACACTGACACAGGATCATCTTTACACAACGCATGAATAGCATCAAATAATTTCTCTTCATAGAAAACATCCCCGACGAATTCCCCGGAAAATTCCCCGGAAAATTCCGGGGGGATATATCTCACGGTTCTATCTCGTGGAAATATTGTTACTGCAGGTGTCCACGCGTGTTCGTTATGATCAATAATTTGTATTGGAGCCCCTCGCGATTGATATTTCGGTTCGTATAATACTTCTCCGGTTATTGTTGTTACTGATATTGGGAATTTTAATGATGCTTCTAATTTAGCTATATCAGAAATCTTTGCACCGTGCTGTTTCACTGTCAGTTCCCATTCGGTTATTTTCCTACGTCGCAGATCAGTTCGTTTATTTCCTCGGGATGCATTTGTGAAGTGTTCCATTACCCGTGTTGCTACACAATTGAGCCTTGACGAAGTTAACGGTGAATATTTCATAGGAGCTAGTTTTGCAATATGGGGTTTATCATTTAACGGATATAACCCATAAACAATTGCTGTTACGGGATAAGATCTTTCGTAGTATGGTTTGTCAATTCCAGTTAGAATTCCTGGTTTGGAATCTTTACTTACAATGACAGTTTTTTATCCTTGAGGATTGGTTCAAATTTATCCCTAATAATCCATTTGCCTTCGACTTCGACAATGAATTTTATTCTGAAAAAATACTTCTGATTGGAATTGTTTTGTTGGGAATTGCTTTGCTTGAAATCCTTTGGATTTCCACCTTTGGATTTCCATCTTTGAATTTCCCCTTTGGATGGAAATTGCTTTGCTTGAAATCCTTTGGATTTCTCGCCAAGGTGTGAAATTATCTCAGCTGCTCTTTTATCGTTCATAGTAGCATCGATGATGGGTACATTGACATCTTCATCAATAATTCGAAATGTCGACCAACAGTATGCTGCACCGTCTCGGTAGAATTCATTAAAACACTCCCTGATTTTACCGAGTATAGTTCTATCACCGATTAGACGTTTTGGTGTATCAGAGACTCTATCGAGATTGAATTTAGTATTTCTCCAAGGCTTAATTTTCGATAATCTTTGGAACTCCTCATCGAGATTGAATTTAGTATTTCTCCAAGGCTTAATTTTGGATAATCTTTGGAATTCTTTCATGGTATAATCAATGAATTTAGTATTTCTCCAAGGCTTAATTTTCGATAATCTGTTGAATTCCTCCATGTTATAATTAAAACAAGTATTTAAATAGAAAAATATAGTATAATGAATCACTGCAAGTGGCTAATGATTGGATCTACAACCCCGTGTAACAAATCATGCAGAAGTGAATTCTGTGGGTATCATTTACAAAGCGTTAGGCGAGGAAGTTTTGGCCCTCTCCAATGCCTCCAATGTGGGGTGGGTGTTAGAGGAAAATCGCAGTTGTGTCTTGCTTGTGGGGGTAAACGATACAGGGAACTAAAACGCTATTATGACAAACGAATCAATGACTCGTTCAATGACAAAGTCATCAAAACCCCTCAAGATTATATCCAGAGATTTATAATTAAAGCAGATAATAAATTAGACAAGTAGTATTATTATACAAATGAGCCAAGATTTCAGACCTCACCCAGTGCTTGCTAATTACGAAGCCTCTAGTGATGGTGTTGTCAGGCACCGCAGACTCAAAGAACCGGTTGGATATCTGAATAATATGGGGTATTTGATGTTTTCAGCTGGGAACAAGAAGTATCTCTGTCACAGAGCCATCTATGAAGCATTTTACGGATTAATCGAAGACGGCCTTGTGATTGATCATATAAATGGCGTGAAGACTGATAATTGTCTTGGGAATCTTCAAGCCGTCTCGCAGCGCGATAACCTTTTAAAAAGCAACGCTGGTAGGCACGCAAAACATCCCAAGGGTGTGAAATCGTTTGATTTAGAAAATAATGAAGAGAGAAGCTTTCAGTCGATAAATGCGGCTGGAAAATATTTCGATATTTGTAGTACTTCAATTCGATTTGTTGCACAAAATTTAATTAAAACTGCTCTGTCTAAAAAAAATGGTCATAAAATAAAATTCGTATACACCTGAAACTATTTAAGGGAGATAAATCCTTTATGGATAAATCCGCCGCATTTACACTCTACCTACTAAGTTCCCTTGTACTATGACGTCAAAGGAATTTGTCGCCTGCTATATTACCTGTACTTGACTAGGCGCGCCCACGTGAATGTAATGGAGATATAATGCATGAGTTTTCGATAGAGAATAAAACTTTTTATTGTCGCTTGTGGGCTAAAACTGCATTATTATTTTTATTTATCTACATATCTCATGTGTGGGGTGGGTGGACTAGCAGTAAAGCAGACAGCTAACTCGTTCTTTTCAGTACAAAAATTCTTTATAATCTAACGCATTACCTATGTTCGCTCAGCCAGAACGCGAGTGTTTTCCATTCATTGAAGTAAGTAGGTGGGTGTGGTTAAAATCACTATGTGCGAGTTGTATTTTTCTGTGTGTAAAAGTATTTTATTTTCCTTTTTTCTGTATGCATTTTTATAAATATAATGAAAACTCTCTTATTGTTAAGTATACATGTCTTCCCTCCTCTATATTGATCGGTATTCATGTGACCTTCAGTACAAACAAACTTCTGTTCCCCACCCTGTATGATCGGTATTTCACTGACGCAGGCATGCGTGATTGATATTTACAAACAGTTAAATTAATTTTTTTTTTTGTGTGTACTTAGTATTTTATATTTCCTAAATACGATGGATACAGTAAAATTGTCTATTTTAAAAATCTCTTATTGTTAAGTATATCAGAAGATATATATATTAAAAAATCTCTATTCTGTATGACTAGTCCGTGGTGTAATGGTATCGTGTTTGTCTTGTAAACATAGATCTATCAACTACGTGTTCGGTCCCCATAGCAGATACATTATTTGATGGTGAAACGGAAGATGTTTTTTTCTATTAATTGGGGGGAGAAGGGCGGTCCCCTCAGCCAAACCAACATGGCAACCCATGCTATCGCATTCTCGGTAGCGTGGGTTGGTGTTTTTTCTAACTCATGCAACCATGAATTCGATTTCATGGGTTGCCATGTTGGTTTGGTTTACCACGCCCACATCATTACCATCATCGTTCCATTGAATTATAATCCATCCTTAATTAAGTTAATTAAGTACATGTTATGCCTAAAATTTGCCACAACACTCGAGTGGAAATATATATGGCATTGTGCCGTCCATGTTGTGACGTTACCCCAAGCATATCTTCTGGGCGGTCTAAGATGGCGTTTGCCACCTTAGGCCTCCCGCCGGAGATGTATGTTTCGGGTCCCCTTGGGCTTACTTGGATGCGAAGGCACCCAAGGAGTTCCAAAGATGTGTTGTCATATATGTTTTTTTTTAATAATTAGAGATACAGTATACTATATTTATAAATAGATTTATTTATAAATAAATATAAATAATGGATATCAATGATGTAAATGCTATAATTGCTGAAATCTCAAATTTAAATAATAAAGGGGTATTATTATCTGAAAGTCTCGACGTTGACAAGATTACCTCGGAATATGAAGATATTGAATATCAGTCTAGTAAGGGTCGTTATGTTTTACCTAGGATGTACAGGCTCGTGAAAGGAATTCAAAAATCCATCAATGCTTGTTTGTACGGTAACGACATTAATTTATTTATAACGCTATTTAGCACCGTTGAAGCAATACGTCAAAAGCTCGGCCAAGAATATCAAAAACGAGCTGAAATTGGTTCTAAAGTTCGTGATCTTAGAAAAATGTTAAACGAGGAAAAACCAGTATCTTAACCACGTGGGTGTTACTAAAAAAAAATAATAGGCTTTCGTAAATAATTTAAATAATTTATTTATTTTTTTTTTTTAGCGTTTTTTGTTACAAGTGTTACACTTGTCACATAGGATTTTCTCCTGAAAGGATACTCATCAGTCTGGACTTGCTCATGCAGTTATGTGCATAATGGATGATCTGGTCGTAGTAGCAAGTAATCACCGCGACGCCTCCATTTTCACGTAATTGTTCTTGTTGCCGCGTCGTTAACACAAATCGTTCATCGCCATTCTCAGATATTACAATTCTGAAATCCCCAGCGATGTTATTTCTGAAACACTCGCGGATAGCGTCGGACAGTTTAACCCTGTCGAAGATGAATACGTTAGCTTGATGGTACATTATTTAATAACTAAGTTATTTAATAACTAAGCTTTTAATTATGATAGTTTTACATTTGAAAATTTAGTTCACAAACAATATATGGTTGGTGAATCGCTTACAACTAAATTAGCCCGAGAGCGGCTATCAGCAATTAAAAAGTTTATACCGGTTCGAGACAGACTTCGCGAGAAACTTCAACAACGACAACAAGCGCAGACTGACTTTTCTGTGTCAAGTGAACAACTGTTTACTCCGATAACAAGTGCGACCAAAGATGTGAAAACGGCAACTGAACGAGCAATATACGGAGATATTCCTAAGGAAGGCAAGCGACGAGAAGTGCCTGTTCTTGGTGTGCTTGAAAAGATAGCAGCAGAGACCGGACAAACACGCGCAGGGATACAACAGTTATACAGTGATATAAAAACTCAGCGTGAGTATGAACGATTAGCTGATATTGATGATGAAAATCTACAATTTTCCGCACCTGAACTACAACCTGTTGATGTCACCCCAAGAGGTGTTCCCTTTATAGACAAACTCACCGAAGAAGCTATAAAGGAAATCAAACGTCCTGAATTAATAAAACCCAAAGATTATACGACTTTTGGTGATTTTGCCGCCCAAACCTTTCATTCGAGAAAGGACTTTTTAAAAGACGAGTATAAAAACAGTAGAATAAGCCGAGATAAATGGGTTAATTGGTTGTATAAAACGAATAAGGGGATTACTGGTAATTTGAAAAAGGATACAATTGAGTATAGATCTTTTAAAGTAGGAGTTGATAGTTATGGTATACAAAAACAACAAGAACGAGAAAAACAAAGTCGAGGCCGACAAAGGCAATTACTTGATGATAGTCAGGGCGCAACTGGTACAACTGAGGAAACAAGCGGAAAAGGATATTAGATTAAAAATCCAAAGGATGTCTTTGACTCTACCGTGACATGTCCTGGTAATATTCTCAGTGATATATCACGGTTAGAGGTTCTCATCGGAGGGAAACGAGCCGGAAATAACTCACCGGAAGTAATTAATGAAGCAGCTGATATCTGTAGACGATTATTTGCTGGTGGTATCATGGACATTAATGTATATCGAGAACTTATTGCTGAATTAGTTGAAAATCACAACGATGACAACGTCATTGATGACAACGTCATTGATGATGAAAATCCAATGGATGTAAGCGATTGATCACTAATTGAAAAACTACTAGTTTTATAACAAGATGATTATACACTATAACCATGATAAACCCGTAAGCGTCTACGTGGTGAACTCACGATTGCCTGTTTATCGCGCGTGGTACGGAGATGGTTTCGGCAATACCATTGCGGGGTTATTTACAAGAATGGCTCCCAAGGTGGCGCCGTTAGCTAAACAATTATCAATGAAAGCCATTGATGCTATCCGTGATAAGGGAATCAATTTCGTTGGAAATCTTGCCGGAAAGGCATTTTCTGCCGCGAAAGATAAAATAGCATCATTGGTGCGAAAGAAACCAGGAATGACTTCGTCAGTGGTGAAACCACGAATGACTTCGTCATTAGTGCTGCCATCAACTACAGTGATGCCTGCAAAAATCAGCAAAGTAATAAATAACGCAGTGGAAGAAAAACTAGCGCAATTGACTTCGTCACAATTGACAGCTTCACCGGTAACAGATAGCGCTATCATGAACGCGATAGCAGGAAGTGGTTTGAAACAAAAAAGAAATTCGAAGAATTTTCAACGACGATGATTATAAAGAATTAAAACGCTAGCGTTAAACTCTTCGAGTTTCACAATTGAAAACGCTAGTAATGTTATAAATGTTTAAACGAACAGCTGATCCCGCGTTAGATATGGAAGCAAAGATGCGCAAAGATGATTCCGTCCGCGATTATCAATACTATTCCTATCATGCAATACAACCCGACCTACGATCGCGAATTGAACTTCAAGTTCAAGATACCAGTAAATACTTTTTACCATGTGAAGCATTTATTGAAGTAGAAGGAAAACTTGTAACAAATGTTGCAGCTGATACCCCATATGCAAATGATTCAAATATCCGAGTTGGTTTCGTCAACAATGGTATAATGGCGTTATTTGAAAGTGCAAGATATCTCATTGATGGAAAAGAAATTGAATCAATAGACCGCGAGGTTGATGTTGCAACAACAATAATCGGACTAGCAAGATACTCCGATGATTATACAAGATCGGCTGGTCCATCTATGATGTTTGCAAAGGATACCTCTGATAACGCTGACCACCTTCAATACATTAAAGTGTTAACACCGCAAGACACTTCAGTTGATAATCAACGAGAAGCAACTAATCCAGAACGTCGAGCTAGACCCGGAGCTGCGTTTGATATTCTTGGAGGCGTTAATGGTAATTTCAATTTAGGATTTGCAACACGAAAATTAGCATTGGAAGGACAAGAGAAAAAGTTTTCATGTGCGATTCCACTCCATCACATATTTGGATTCTGCAGAAATGTCAGAAAAGTCATCTATGGAGCCAAACACACAATCGCATTAATGCGAAAAGGCAATGACAATGATGCAATTTGGCGTACTGGTGCCGATGAAGGTAAAGTTGTTTTGAGTAAAATAGTATTATGGATGCCAGTAATGACTCCATCAATTACCACGGAAGAGCGGCTACTTTCGTTTATGGAAACCGGTGGTAAATCATTGCTAAGTTGGCTAACAACAACGACTGATGCTAAAGAGGATAATGTTAATGGTACATTTACATGGCACCTGGCATCAAAACAAGGCGTTTCAGCTCCACGTCATATATTTATAGCGCTGCAGAATCGGAATCGATTAGGTTCCCAAGAACGCAGTCATATGATATTTGATCGGTTAGGGGTAAGTGAGGTTTCACTGAGAATAAACGGACAACAAGAACCATCTGAGGATATACAGCTTAATTACGGAAACAACCAAATAGCACGTGTGTATCATCGGATGCTGTCATATATGGGTCGTGATCAAAATGTTGATACTGGTTTGCAAATATCGCAGCTCGATTTTAAGAACTTGTATCCAATTTATTACTTTTCACTGGAACATCTTGATTTAACAAGGCAATCCGTTGTTGATATACATTTTAGGGCTCGTATAGATCATGGTGGTGTTGATTATAGAGCGGTTGCTGTTATTCTCAGCGACAAATCAATGTTGTTAGAAGGGGCTGGCGGACGAATGAGACTCGTTGATGCACCAGTGGAAAATCTGTAAATGTAAAATCCATAGGATTTCCCCAATTAGATCAATTGAAAGCATAAATGTGTTTTACAATAAAATGCCATATAGTGTTGTTAGTGTCAAGCTGACTGATGGTCAGGTCAAGAAATTAAAAACAAAATCCGCTAAAGAATGTGGAACAACAATAACGTTAAAACCAGCGCAGATGTCCGGAGGTACACATAAAATATCATTAACGGATCGTCAAATAAAACATTTCAATGATGCAATGAAAAATAAGCGAGGAGTTCAAATAGAATTTTCGAAAGCTGCAGTCGCGAACATGATAAAATCAGGTGGTATATTTCCATTGTTAGCCGCAATACCAGCATTGATTGCAGCGGCTGCCCCAGCGGTGGCGAATGCGGCAGCGTTGGGAGCCGTTGGGACCGCAGCAGGGATGGCGTTGAAAAAGGCAACTGGGAAAGGGTATTAAAAAAAGGGAAAGGGGTTGTACCTACCAGGAACCCCGTATTCATGGTACAGCGGCAAATCCGTGAACGGATCGGGTCTAAGAAAAATACCAGGAACGGTTTATTAGTTGAAAAATCTTCGATTTACAAATCTTCGATTTCCGAACCTATGGTTCCTATGTCCAATTTTGATTTAATTGATGCTGCTAAAAAACTAGCGATGAAAAACTTCAGAGGGGTTTTTATGAGAGATCAATTACCGAGAAAACCAAATAACGTTGAAACCGGTATCATCAATCTTGATAACAGCAGCGGTTTGGGAACTCACTGGGTTGCATACGCGATTGATCCACGTGGGATTGTCTATTTCGATTCATATGGGTTAGCTCCGCCAAGCGAGTTTATGCGGTATATAAATTCCTCGATGAAACTCAAAGGGTTTCCGATTTTTTATTCCACGCTGCCAACACAACAATTAAATGATCCACCGATATGCGGCCGTGAAGTATTAAATGTCCTCGCGGAGATTTCATTAAAATCCTTTGGATCTCCGTGGAAACCACCTCATATTATTGTAAACGAATACACGAGTGGGAAATTACAAGGATCAATAAATTGAAAACACAAGTTACGCTAACAATAATGATCGATATTTGGGGACAATCTCTGTCAATGTTGGAACCCACCGAGGAAACATCTGCGGGTTCTATCGAGGATGTAAAAAAAATAATAGAAGATGAAATCGCTGAGACGTTAAATTTAACAAGTGTTGACCCGAACGAAATAGTTGTATTTCAAGATCGCCAGGGTAAATTGAAAAGCAGTAATATATCCGTGAATGACATTTTGATACGGCATCGCGCTGCCGCTGAAAACTCTATTGCACTGTATTCCAACGATGGACAACTTAAACCAGGCGCACTTGTGTCTACGATCACCGACGCGATTGCTACCAACGAACGTGAGCTGAATAATCTTATACGAGGTTATAATAGTTTTCGCAAAAATGTCGTACATAAATTCTTTGGAAGCCCGCTTGTGGTTGGCATGACTCTCGCTGAAATTAAAAACTATCTATCGCTATTCTTCGCTAACAAGGACGCGGGAAGGATGATGAATGAAAATGAAATCAAGGCAAATTATCTCGAGATTTCTAAACTAATAGAAGATCAAAAACCCACTAACGACGTCATTGTTAAGTTTTTTGGAACCCCGCTTGTGGCTGGCATGACTCTCGCTGAAATTAGCGAGTTTATCAGCAAGCATACTCACAATGCCTACCTCGCTAATAGTTTCTTTGGCGTCCCGGCATCTACAACGACTCTCAAAGATATTAATATATTTATGATGAGACAAACAACACTTAATACCATCGTGGATAAATTTTTAGGGAGAACACCTGTGTCTGAAACCACAACGTTGACAGGCCCGACCCTCGCGGAAATTAAAAGCGCGTTTGACGAACAAAAACGCATCAGCGAAATGGCTAAAAATTTCTTTGAGGGCTCTGAAAGCTACAATATCACGACGACATATTCTCAACTCAACGGGCATTATGTCATGCAAAAAGGTTTGGAATTTAACCTCCTTTTGATTTCATTTTTTAAACGCCGGAATGGAACGATGATGAAATATACCGAAATCAATAAAACCTATCTCGACGTTTACGACGATATTCTTAAACTAAAAGAAACCTCTGAAAGGGTAAAGCATGGGACCTTTGATTGGGTAAAAGAATCTAATGCTAAATTGAAAGTCAATATCGAGAAGTGGCCTCATGGTATCTACAGGATGACGTTAATCTCTGACAAGCAATTTTATATCATCGTGAAAGGTAAAACCTACTTTGGTGGCACCGCGACAGTAATTATCGCGGGGGGAGAAGAAGAATTTGAGATTGTCGCAGTTGATAACACCATTAGAAAAGAAATATCCTGGTGCTTAGAATTCGTAGCGGATTTAAGTAAATAATAAAACCACTAGTGGTTTCAATTGAAAGGAAAATCCTTTAGATTTCACAATTGAAAACGCTAGCGTTTTTAAAATAAAATGATTTCATCAACGCAATGTCGCTATGATCAGGTCAGAGAATTTCAAAATAGACTCAAAACCCTCACTGAGGAGTATCAAATAAAAATAAAAAAATACCGACGAAGAATCACCGCAATTGATATTACTATGTACTCGGTGTCAAGCGTTCTCGCTGGTGCCGGAATAATACTTGCATCGGTTACAATGATTGCCCCGGTCGTAGTTCCAATTTGCATTTCTGCGGTGGCTACAATCGGGGGTATATCAACCGGGATAGCAAAAAAGATATCATCATGCAGCCAGAGTAAACTGCAGAATTACTTAATTCAATTTCATATTGCATCAACCGCATATTCGCAGTTATCCTCGATGATATCGTCGTCACTCGATGATACAATTATATCAGATAGTGAGTTCTCAGCGATGGTCAGTATTTATGATTCCGCGATATCGAAATTAGAGCGACAACATGAATATAATAACAATGACAACACCGATGGAATCAGAAAACACGAACCCAAAAAACAAAATGATCTCAATAATATCAACATTACCAGATTGTGAGTTCTCAGTGATGGTCAGTTTTTATGATTCCTCGATACCAAAATTAGAAATAAATCATGAGTATAATAACAATGACAACACCGCAGGAATTACTTCAACGAATAGTGGAGAACACGAACCCAGTACAAACAAGCATGATATCAATAACATCAACGAATCCAGAATTCAGTGTGAATTTCCCCTCTCCGGTCCCAGTGAAGGAGATAGCGCTAGCAAAACTACGAGTGTATCACAGTTGGCCTAATATCAGATCGGTTGCATTTAGTGGTCAGCAACCCAATAACGCACTGGTGTTCTCGTATAAGAATAAACCCGATGGTACCCCAGAGTGGGAAACTGTTTCGTTACCAACTGGGTCGTACCAAATTAAGCAAATCAATGCTGAAATTCAGCGTAGAATAAAATCAATCACTGGAAAAGAATCAAAAATAGCTATTAATCTTCATCAACCGACGCTCTCGTCGTCGATCGAAATAAGCACAGAGGGATACATTGTAGATATATATAACAGCTCGTTAAGAACAGTGTTAGGATGGCCTGAAAAACCACCGGAAAAATCCGCCACCGACTTAACCACGGACATACAATCATATCATGAAATCAATCCCAGTTATCGAGATAATTTATCTGATATAAGAAAAGGAAGAATCGCCGATAGATTTATATTTACCAACAAAGACACATTGCAATGGGATTTTATCATTAAAAGAACAACCGACTCATCTGTTACTATTTCATTTACGCTAACTGACGTCCGTGGTTATTTTAATGAGATTAAACAATTATATGACACACAACTAGAACAACTACGGAAAACAAAATCGCAAAAACACGTTGAAATAATAAATCAGCTTATATCCGACATGAAATATATCTATGAACTAATTATTCAAACAATAATTAATGACAACAGCGACAATAAACAACAATTCCTAACCGATTACAATATCACAAAAGACAATCTGCGTAATTTCAGGTTTCCGAAATACAACGCTGATGAATTAGTAAGAATTGTTAAAACCGATATCATCAAAGCGCTACAAAAATCAGATTCAACTGTCCTCCTCAAACATAATAATGATCCAGATGGTGGTGGTAGGCATATCGCTCCGTTCAACGTGAATATTTCATCGGTGATTGCTCTCAATTTAGTATGTGATGTTATCGAAGGAAGCTATCAGATTAATCTAGAGAAATCAAATCAAGCTCAGCAGGGATATATTCTTTATTCGTTTGCACCAACAGCTCCTCCAGGATTCCTAATTATTGAAAACCCAATTAATCCTGTCTACATGCGATGCCATAATAATTCATTAACCAGAATTAATTTCAAACTCACCGACCAGTCAAATAATCTGATTGATTTACAAGAAGAGGTGTTAGCGATTAGTTTGTTTGTGAAATCCTAAATTGCTTTGCAATTTCAAAGGATTTTCGTCCTAAAGACTCGATCAAATATTTGGTTGAAATCATTTATTATTTTTGTTAACCCAGTGATGAAATCACTAAGCAGCAGAGAGGGTGGATGACCACATCGTTGCGACCAAAATTGATTAAAAAATCGTAAAGTCTCCGTTTGCTAAATGGAGACTTATTTTTTTTGGTTAAAATAAGGTTTCGTAGGAAGCATTATTTTTGCTTGAAAACGTGGTCTGTTCACCCTCTCTGCTGCTTAGCCTCAATTGGAAAATACATTACAGACCAACCTACCCTTGGGCAGTCTAGCCTCAATTGGAAAATAGGAAAATACATTACAGACCCACCAACCCTGGGGTTGTAAAGCTTGAATAGGAAAATACAATACAGACCCACCCACCCTGGGGCTGTCCAGTCTGAAGACTTTGAAATCTTCTGTCCATTATTTTATTTTTACCTACATATATGCAGTAACAACTGCGATTGACGTGTTATTGTATAGATAGATATATTAATAAGCGAGTGCTTGTCGCTCTATTTCTACATGGTCTTTTCAATGTATTTCATTACAGGTAATAGATTAATTGTCAGTTCTAGTACGAGGATAAAACATTATAAACAAAACATCAAACAAACGAAAAGAAAAACAGATGAGTGAGTTTTAAAGAAAGCTTTTGAAGGTACAAATACAGTAAAGGTATATAATTTAAAAAATGTTAGGATTCCGCTACGAGACGTTCATGAAAACTCTTGCTTGGCAAGCAGACACACTCAAGGAAACACAGAAGGTTAAATGTGTGTGTTCATATATAGGAGTATTGAAGTATATGTTCGAATTATATATGTCTCTGTCATTGACTTGAAAAAATGGACAAGTTTTATAATATTTACTATTTAATAATAATAATGATAATGATAATGATAATGAATGTGAACATAATTATGTACATAATAGCTATCGCAAGTAATTGATGCTTAGTTATAAGTATTTAATTGACGCTATCACATTATTTTCATATTTAAGTATATCAAGAATTGAAGGTCCTTTTATTCAACGAAAGAATGCATCATATCAAATAGTTAGAGCTCGGTACGTTTTGCAGAGCAGATACCGACACATTACATATAAGAGGTGAGGATTAATTAGATATAATATAATATAATATAATATAATATAATATAATATAATATAATATAATATAATATAATATAATATAATATAATATAATATAAAACAAAATAACAAAGAAGCTATACAGAAGTCCGGTCGCAGAACACTTCTCCTCCCCCGACCACACCTTCAGTGATGTAACACTTATTGCAATTGCTCACAACCACAACTGGAGCTCCGAAACCAGGAAAGAAAAGGAATCTTACTGGATACGACGCCTTCGAACGTTGAAACCAAGTGGTTTAAACCAAGAAGACTAGAAAAAGACAGCAGTGCACAAATGTAATTATCTTTTCCAGCTGACATATTTTCTATTAAATAATTCTCTAAATTTGCTTAATAGCCTCTTACTACTGATGTAAAATATCCGGGATATAATTTACGCGTACATAAATTTACATACAATAACATATGTGTCGCATTGGGTCATCGATTTTGACATTTTACAGCATCCGCAACAAGTTGAAGAAACTAGAAACACGATTTTTGTATTTTACTTGTCTGTCTTGTCTATGTTCTGTATCTGCCTTTGATAAAGACTCATTAAGAGTCGAAAGCGCTCAGGCTAGAGTGACACTAGTTCTGCACTGTTGTTTGTCAGTTTTTTTGCATTTATCTTTATCAATCCCTGACACACGTGATCCCTTGCTGGATCCAGTGCATTTGAAACGACTGTTATATGCCATATGATTTGTATTCTTTATATATATATATATATATATATATATATATATATATATATATATATATATATATATATATATATATATATATATATATATATGTATATATATATATATATATATATATATATATATATATATATATATATATATATATATATATCACTGTCAGTGGTGTCAAGAGACTGATGATGATGATGAAATAAATTATATGTATAGTATGTATACTCTATCAATGATATTCCACTCATTGCATACATTTTTAATTTAAAAAAAACAACTGCATCTCGCGGTATATCATTGTTACATACATACATACTTACATACATACATACATACTCACCTATATATATATATATATATATATATATATATATATATATATATATATATATATATATATATATATATATATATATATATATATGTATATATATATATATATATATAACTGTCAGTGATGCAAGCATTATTTATAGCTCCAGACCCAGATATTTTTATATGTCGAAACGTTTCTTAAAAATATTTGAACAAAAACTCAGGTATGAAAGCTTTCGTACAAAGGTATTAATGCTGGAATGGCGCACTGGTTTACACGGCTGTGCGCGATAGCGATGACTATGAAAAGCCATAACAGATTAGTATTTTAGGGGCGTTTTAGAGTGACGTAAAAAAGAAAACTCTATGTCTGAACGCTGCAGTGTCTATTACCACTTTTAAATATTCTTGTTTATATATACATTATCCTGCAGTACTACGCCTTCAGAAAACATTCTTGAAATACGGATAATATCACACTTAAAATATATTCTCAGTTTAACACCTATTTCAAAATGTTAAACCTTAGGAGGAGTTTTGTAGTTGTGAACAATGGAGCCCATCATAGTGTAATGCCTCTAAACACAAATTTGCAGGCATTGCTGTGACACTCTACATCGAATGATTACTTTTTTGTTCTTTTTAAATACCACCAAGCACCAACTTAGCAACAAACGCATTAGACAAACTTGTTCAACAACCTTCCGCGCCCTTCGTTTTACTCGGGGATTGTAGTGATTATAACATTCAGTAGTGATCAAATCACAAAAGTGACAGAGGACACAAAGTCGAAGAATTTATTCATAGACACGACGTGTGTCTATATCACACTAAATCACCGTCATATTTACACACAGGAATGGGTACATACATGTGCATAGATTTGACAATTTGCTCTCCTTCGATGCTTTTGGACTATGAATGCAAGGTCAAATTCCAACCTCCATTGAAAATATAAGCTATACAAATAAATGTTGACGCAATTCAACAGTGGAATTTAAAGACGGCCAACTAGGATACGTTTGAAACACTCTGTCCAAAAAGACTTAATCAGGATACAGGATTCAACGTAAATGACCCTATTCAGCATTTTTCTTCCATTGCAGAATAATTAAATAAAACAAAAAACATTGGTTAATTAAGGGATGTAGAGAAGCCATTAGACATTGCTAAGAAGCATTGGAATCATTTAACAATCGACCAACACTTTAAAACGTACGTATATACTGTTTTTCCTGGTTAAAGCTCGCCGCATAATCAAACATAGTAAACGTGTGTCATGGAAAAAATATATTTCTTCTTAAAACTCTCGTTCCTCTCCGGAAAGTATGGGACACTATCTGCAAAAAAATTGAAAACGGAAAACACCGTTCTATCCGACATCTGAAAGTAAACAATACAAATATTAGTTCAAAACGTGGCATAGCAAATATTCATGCAGAATAGTTTCTCTAACAAATCATCATCATCTAATCATTCAGAAGCCTTCCAAAGATTAAACAGTCAAAACTAAAAGTCACGTTAAAAATTCACTTCTAACAATTTGGAAATTTTTAACCAAATGTTCTCACTATTTGAGCTTAGGTAGGCTTTAGACAAGGCCAATGAACACATGACTGCGCCTGACGAAATGCATTACCAGTTCTTGAAACACCTCCTAGAATCATAAATAACATCTCGTTTGAAAATCTTTAATGTTGTATGAATTGCAGATCGGTTCCCATTACACTGACATGCTATATTTGCAAAACAATGGAACGAATGGTTAATTATCGGCTTGTAATATACTTGGAAAATAACGATTTAATATCTCATTTCCAAAGCTGCGTCCGTTGTGATCGTGTTACCAACGATCATCTGACTGGAATCATGTACAGAAGCACTTAGTTGCGGTTTGCTTTGATTTAGAAACGACCTATGACACCATATGGAAGTACGGGATACTAAATGACTTGCATGATCTGAGTCTAAAAGGCCGAACACCTTTTTCATATAAAACAATCTCTCAGGCAGAAAATTCAAAATACGAGTTGGCTCTACCCTCTCAGATATGCACAAGCAAGAGATGTGTCCCAGGGAAGTATTTCATTTGTGCCGCTTTAAATATCAAAATCAATAACATCACCAAGTGTTTGGATCCCGTTGTGGATTTCTCTTTATACGTTAATGATTTTCTAATATGTTATCGATGAAAGTAGGTGCATACAAATTGAAAGACAACTACAACAATATATCAACAAGAATCAATTCGTCCAGTACTAACTGTTTTAAATTCTCAAAATCGAAATCACTATGTATGAATTTCTGTCAGTTCCTAAGATGCGATGAGAGCAAAGCTCACGCTGGACGGAACATTTATTCAAGTTGTCGAGGAAATAACGTTTATGTGTATTATCTTCGACAGAAAACTGACTTTTATTGTACACATCAAGAACTTGAAAGCTAAATGCTTGAAATCGTTATATCTACTTTAAGTAGTATCGCACACTGAGTGGAATGCTGATAAAAAATGTCATCCTCAATTCGTATAGAACATTATCCGCTGCAAACTAGACTATGGTTGCGTTGTTTATGGCTGAGCTAGGAAGTCTGATTTAAAAAAGCTTGACCGAATTCATCATCAAAGAAGAAGACTTTGTCTGGGAGACGTAAAGACATCTACGTGTGAAAGCCTTCTCGCTCAAGCAAACGAACCATTTTTATCACATCGTAGAGAAATGCATTCTGCACAGTATGCTCTCAAATTAAGATCAAATTCTATAAATCCTCTAATGTCGGCTGTGTTTCAACCCAAATACAAAACAATGTACGAAAATCAATCAAATGACATGCCTTCATTTGGCATCAGATTATTATCCAGCCTTAACGGTAACAAAATTGATTTTACCTCAGTTCAGAAAATGTTTGTCTCTGAAACCCCTTTTTGGCTACTTATATAACTAAAGGTAATGTTTACTTACACGATGGAGAATAATCTGTGACAAACCCTTCTATCTTCCAAAACTCGTATCATGAAGTCCTCACCAAAATTAGAAACTACACTAGAATTTATACTAAACCGATCAACGGATGATGAAAAGGCTGCGGAAGCCTTCGTTAGTGGCAAACACATAACAAACGTTCGTTTGCCAAATGCTATATCAAGTTTTCAGCAGACGTCAGAGCAATAGACCTTGTTCTGAAATATATCGAAAACAAACGTGTTAAAAATACGTTATCTTCTGTGACTCACTATCATGTCTTCCGTCACTGCACAATGGAAAACTGGAACACACATTATTAATCAATCTGCTCTTCTAAAATACTGAGCTGAGTACCTCCTACAATATAGTATGATGCTGGTTACATAGCCATATTGGTTTTAAAGGTAATGAAGAGCAGATCTCGCTGCTAACATAGCCCTGTCTCAAGAACCATCTGATTTTAAAATACCGTATACTGGTTTGAAACCTAGTATCAGTGAGTCTTGAAGCCTAAAATGGCAGGTATCGTGGAATGATGCAGTGAATAACAAACTTCACGTCATTAAGACAACCCTAGGATAACGGACTCCATCCTACAGAACAATCCATGAAGAGGAAATAGTAATTTCAATCATTCGAACTGCTCATACGTACATAACACACTCCTACATACTAGAAAGTGAAGAGCCACCAGATTGCGTTACTTGCAATGAACCATTCACTGTTAGGCGCTGCATGACAGAATGTTTCGACCTGGAACCTACGCAGTAATAATAAGTATAATAGTATAATGTGCATGACATAAAGGAACATTTTGATACATTACATATCACTCGCGTTTGAGATTTCCTGAAGAAGTAAACTTTTATTTTAAACTATGACTTGTATGCCATTATCTAGTGCATTGTTATGTAATGTAAATACAACTTCTTATTTTCAACATCTTTTCATCAGTCTTCATGAATATATACTATTTGCATATCCCGTGTATCGAGGAGCTTTATACTGTATTGTAACCATCTTACGGTTTTACTTTGAACTATTTGGTTAGGATATTGCTGGTCGATATTAAACCTTTGACCATTGTTAAACTTATACACATATAACCTATTGTATGACGCTAAATAGCCTAAAAATGCTGGTATCCTGTTAAAAAAAAACAATCAATAAACTAATCAGTCATTTTTTTCCACTGCACCATTCCACGATGCCCTCGACTTCTGGCGTAAAGACTATTTGATACTAAGTTTAAAGTCAGTATATGGTATTTTAAAATCAGATGTTTCTTGAGATGGGGCCATTTTAGCTGTGTGAGAAATAATGCTTGAAGTAATTCCAGAAACACATAATTAGTTTGGGAATATGTGGAGGCCAAATGAGTTGATAGCTGTCAGTAGAATGATAGTTAATGTTGCATTAAGAAAACATTTCAGATTTACCTGTTCTATTGCGTTATCGACCAGCATATACATGCAAACAAAATATTGAAGTTGAGATTCCTGGAATGAATGAGAAAAAAACTCGTTCTTAATGATATCGTTTTGGTTCCTGTGAGTATTGCTGAGAGAGCGTTACCGATGGATAAATCTCCACGAACGCATGAATGTGCTATATAGATTCATTCGACGCAATGATGGATTATTTCCTATACAAATATATGGATTCTTGATTCTAATATTAAATAATCAAATTTGGTTTGTCTAACAGTGTCGGCTATTATGTTATTATTGAAAATGTCACAAGCACACTTAGAAACATCCACCAGACTTGGTGTTTAGAGGATATATATTGAATCAAACACTAGCTCAATATGTAGAATCGGTCTCAATAAGATCTTTGTTTGGGAGACCTGTCACTTGTCTTGACAAACCTGGCAGCAGAGAGTGTGAACGAAGACACCACATGCAAAAAATAACAACCCGATTAGAAGTATCGGTGACGTTTGTCTGTCCATTTTCGTAGCAAGCTTTAATTTCACAAAAGATCTTCCTGCTCCTATTTTAACAGATCAATGATGAATTTCACTCATTATTCATTAGTAGTGTATGAAAAAAAACGATAGCAAGTATCAATAACCCCCATTGTAAAAATGAATTTAACTTAGTACACAATTGCATCGCTCTCCTTTAGTTTTCTGTTCTCTACTTTAATGAGTGAGTGAGAAAACACATTAGCGTTCGATTAAAACCCTGGGATCTACCAAACAGTGTTCATATAACCAAGGATACAAATTGGAAATAGCATCTGTCGGTTATGGGGCACACGTAATGTATTATTATTGTTGTTTTTAAAACTATCATAATGTCCTAACAATCGATTATTATTAACTAAATATGAAAATGTCCATAGACCCACACACTGAGAGAGAGAGAGAGAGAGAGAGAGAGAGAGATTTTATAGTCCGTTTATAGTTAATTATTTAAAGTTCAATAATGAATTAGTTCAACTGTAAATATATTTAACTAGTTTAATTATATCTTGTTTGTTCGTCATTTTACTTAAATCTTAAATTGTATTCCACAATAAATTACATACGTGTGTATGTGAATGGCTGACATTTCAGTGTTCTAGAATATAACGATGGGTTTGCATTGCTATACATTCTTTACTAAAATCATCTTTATTGTGTAAGTCATAAGTATGTCTTATATTGATTTAATCAATATGGATATAAATAGAAACCCCGAAAGGAAAACAATCGATTTATCAATATGCAAAGGTGATTGTGAATAACCCAAAACATGACAGAACTACATGTTCTAGCGGACACAGGGATGAAATTTTACAAGGCAAATATGTGTATTTTTGATGTGATCTAATAAATTTTCTTCCAAGTGAGGTTGAAGAAGATTAACAAGCTTAAGAAAACCAGACTTAAATTCAACCTTGAACAACTGAAAGACACTAACATCTGCAAGTTATTCCAAGCCGCAATTGGAGGAAAATTGGCTAAACTCCTTGTAATGGATATTGATGTTAAAGTGATGACAGACACTTTCAACAAATTCATGACAACAGCTGCCAAGGACATAATTGACCTCCATCGCCCCAATAAAAGGGCCATGGGTTACAGAAGAGAATATGAATTGGTGTGATGCCCGAACAGACCTCAAAAATACCAGACACACAACAGGGACAGTGGAGTATCGACAAATAACAAGAAAATCAGAAAAGACTTGAAGAAAGCAAACGAAGATTGTATTTGACAAAAGTGCACAGAAATAGAGAGCAGTCTGATAAAGAATCACAGCAAAAACGGCATTACAAATTGTGAAAGACCTCACCAAACAGAAGCAACCAAGAGTCAGTGCCATTTAAGACGAAAATGGAAAATGCTTGACAGAAGCAAGTGATATTGTAGAAAGATGGATTGAGTATTGTAAAGAACTATAGAATCATCCGTCCACATTAGTCCCAGAGGTCAGAGGTGCTTGAAGTTTCAAACTACACAAATAGGGATGATCTGTTTAAAAACTAAAATCAGACTATTGAGAGCACTAGTCATCTTAGTCTTTCTGTATCCATGTAAGGCACGGACCGTGACAGCAGAATTACAACGAAAAATTCAGGCACTTGAAATGAGATGCTACAGAACCATCCAAAGCATCTCTTACATGGACCAGATCACAAATGATGAAGTCTGTAACACCATTAGGCATAGAGAAGGCCATTATGAAAACCTCCTCACCACTGTAAAAAAGAGAAAGCTGAAATGGTATGGACATGTCACTAGAGCCAACAGTCTATCCACAACAGTACTGCAGGGCAGTGTCCACGGTGGCAGAAGGAGAGGTAGACAGAGAACAAAGTGGATTGACAGCATCACAGAATAGACGAGGACAAGTTTTGCGGAGACACAAGCATTGGCACATAATCAAATCAGGTGGAGGGATGTGGTCAGATGTTCAGCAGCACAGTGCCTCGACAACCATACTAGGTCAAGAGACTAATGATGATGATGATGATGATGAAATAAATTATATGTATAGTATGTAAACTGTATCAATGATTTACCACTCATTGTACAAATTTTTAATTCAAAGGAAACTGCATCTCGTGGTATATAATTTTTACACACACACACACACATGAGTACGTAACCAGCATTAGGGCGACACATGTCACAGAGCAGCATTAGGGTGACATAATTACATCATATTGTGTTATTAAACTGCAGCACGTATTTGTATATGAATTCATCAAAATAATTTATAATTCCGATTATCAAGCTTAAATATTCATGTTTAAAACAGAAAATAATATTTACAAAT
Source organism: Unio delphinus (assembly GCA_029339505.1). NCBI lineage: Eukaryota > Metazoa > Mollusca > Bivalvia > Unionida > Unionidae > Unio > Unio delphinus. Next base: position 349,997 of record JAQISU010000002.1, on the reverse strand, counting down.
GAAAACAAACATGTGTCGCCTTAATACCGTGTCGCCTTAATGTCAACACACAACTGTGATGGTCACAACAACCTTATGGCGACAGACTCTTCACACACATATTCTGTCTAGTTCAGCATTAAGGCGACATTTTTTCTAAGTGCAATATTGTTATCCCAAACAAGATATTATACTCAAATTATATATTAAGATGATCAGATTAATAAATATATGCCTTTTACAACTGTAATACGTATGTTTATCCGCATCGCTATGGCGTTATAATCTTCACAGACATATTCTGTCTAATCCAGTAATAGGGCGACAGTATTTGTAACTGTCCTATTGTTATACCAAACAAAACAAAGGAATACAATTACAGTTCATTTTTAGATTATCAAAATCATAAATATATGCCTTTAAAACTCAACGTCTGCTCATCCATTTCCAAACGTGTTTATTTTTATATTTTTTTACAAATGTCATCGGAAGTTACTACACTATAAGACCGAGGCTGCACTATTGTTTTCAAGCCATAATATTTTTTTCAATTCCTTCTAAAAGTGTGTGTTCATTAAAGTTTTTATACCAATGAGTAGATGAAAACAATCCCCCTCCCATCCCATATATTGAAGTGTCCTCAATTAGAAATATGCTTCAAATGAGCTAATAACCGGCATGTTTGATACAAATATATTTTAATGCAATATGTCCATTAATTACTAAAAGCAATCAAATGTACTTATTTCATGTTCTTAAAGTTTGCTCCAATATTTATCACAGGCTGAATTAGCACATTTCTTGCAGCATCCCGCGTGATAATGAAAAGTGTCTACCGTTTATGAGCTGTATGTGTTTGTGTACATTCACATAGAAAATATAGCCAGAACTCATACTTCTCCATCTCATTGCAAGTTACAACAGCACTTAAAAAGGTGAACAAAACAAGATTTTTAAAATAATAGCATGTCTATTATTGAATATTAACTCAGTTCGATAATATGAGTAATGCCATATATACGTATAGACCACTAACGTGTTTCTAAGGGGTGGTCTATTGCGCTTTCCGTTACGGATTACTGCCGTCTCACCTCTGTCTGCGTGGGTTCGAGTCTAAGATTCGGCTAATGTAGTTATATCAGAAGGCTTGCCAGTAGCTTCTCGTGGGTCGGTGGTTCTTTCCGGGGCTTTACCCCATTTTCTTCCTCTAATAATACTGGCCGCCATGTATAGCCTATTGCGTGCTGAAAAATGGCCTTAAGCCCTAAAAAAAAACAAACACAATCTTGCTTACATATAGAATATATAAATTTCTTGGTCAAAATATTCTCAATATATATATATTGACGAGCAGTGAAAATTCGTATTCCATTAGAGTGCATTATCAAGATAATTACGGTCTATAGTAAAAAAAAAAAGATGTGATATTTTCATGGTACAAGTGAATAAAATATATATTTAATAAGTGTATTTTAACAATTGACGAAGTAAAAATTTCATTTCATATTGAATATCGATTGTTTAAAACTCATTTAATTTTCAGGTCAGTATTATTAAATGCATCTAAAAGTTACCAATTCGTGTCACACAAAGTGCTTAAAATGAATTAGGTACTTTTAGTTACATTTAAATTTGAAATTTGCAAAGTTACAGATACGAAAAATTCGCTATGAGGAACGAACTATGAGGTTTTCACCGGCGAGAATAAATATATCGTTTATTTACTTATTTATTCAGACCAAGCAAATTTTATTTTAATTTTATGCTCAGACGTATTGACTAGAAATCTTATAAGATTGATAGCAGATTTCTTACTGTATCCCATGAGCAGCACAGATGGAGGGGCTTGGGGGTTGGGTTGGCCGAACTTTGGGAGAGGGTGCAAAGATTACTCCCATTAGACCCCAACTATATATCTGGGCCCTGGTTGATTTATTATTTACCCAAATCCTCGTTTGCCAGATCTAGCTGGTGTTTTGAACTCCATATGGGCTAGACCCATAAGTGGATTGGTGGAAGAGCTAAGACTAGAACTGGTGGGTCAGCTGACCTTTGTTAAGCCTCCTCCCACACTTCTTCCAAAGCCCCGATTCTACAATCGGGCCATGTAAAAAAACATAGATTTATTTGTTGCCAAAAGCCAACCCGAACCTTGTATATAAGCCTGGTTTGCAAGACTCCTGTGGGGTTTTTTTTGTTTTGTGTTTGGGAGGCACCAGATAGATGTTCCCCCCCCCCCCCATTTAATACATTTACTTTTTATTTTGAAGTTTGAATTTCCGTTAATGTCCGGTGTACTAAGTCTTAATTTTTGGGAAAAAATACCACAAAATTAAAAAACGTTTTTAATGGCTATTATATTGTGTCGATCTTTGTCCTTTTTATATGTATTTCTTTTGAGAACGACTGTGTTCGAGACGGGTCCGTACATTTATTAAATTTAAATTGTACATTAACCGCCTCGAGTTTGGACGTCTCCATTTATTTATATTTAGGTTCTTAATTTTTTTCTAATCGTTTATTTGGCCCTTTAAACAGGGCTCTCTGTGTAGTTCGGGAGCTACACAGAGAAAGAGAAAATGCAACATTGCCTGGTTTTGATTAGTACTCACCAGCTACTTTTACCTTGTTTTCTTTCAGGGCATGCGTATTGGTAAAACACATCAAAACTCCTATGCTACTCTATTGTTACGTGTATTTTATTTGGGTCATTTATTTTTTATTTTAATTGTTTGTTTGTCAGATTCAAATTTGACATTTTAAGTTTAAAACTCATTCATTGGGAGATACTTTTTTTAGAAAGTGGGATGACATGTACTCTAAGAATAAACACCAGGTGTTGACCTCATTTCTGACCTGGTTTCAGAGTAGTAAGCAAGCTTTTAAAATAATTGGTTGATTCCAAGGACATTATGGAGCTTGGTTATAAACGTCTTTCTATTTTTATTTGGGTCATACGGTGTGTACGAGATTTTTTGAACGTAAATTTGTTCTAAAAGATTCTAGAAGATCATGTGACACCTTCCTTGTTTACGTATAAACAAATATATAAATGTTTTGAAGCGAACTATTTAGTAGAAGTTGGGCTGTTAGAATACTAAGTTGTGTGTCGTTTTGAGTCATTTTAAATTACCTTGTATTGGAAATTATTTCAATTTGTTTGCATCAAGAGGATTTATTTTGTTATTTATCTTGAAAATCACGTGACATCGTCTTCGATCTTGGATGCTTCACTAAGATTCGAACTATTTGGACATATTATTACCAGGACTTTTGCAATTTCACTAGTGGATTATATTTTGAATTATTTTTCGATTAATTTTGAAATTGATTCTTAAAACTGTAAGTTTATTTTTTCTTTTTCTTTTCTGGAAAATAGTTGTGCTCAATAAATTGTTTAGTAAATTTTTGCAAGCTTGTTATTTTCACTCTTTCTATGTTATTGTTTATTCGAGCCTAAGCACGTAACATAGAAATTGGTGGCCTCGTCCGAGATTAGGATTAATTGGAATTTGGTTAGAAATATTTTCAGAAAACGTTTGTTTTAAATTTGAATTCCCCAAAATTTTGAATTTTTTAAAAATCTTTAGTGAGATTGACAGGCTTGTATTAAAATGACATCTAAAGTAGAAATATTTCGTTCTAATCCTACTCAGGAGCAATTAGATCTTTTAAAAAAAAATGAGTTGATTTAACTTGCCAGAAATATGATCTTTCTGAAGTCAAGGCTCCTTTAACGAAACAAGATATGAAAAAGAATTTGGTCCAATATTTGGTAGAAAAGAATGTTTTGGAAAAAAGTGCTTTGATTTTGGTCAGTAAGTCTGCATCAGATTCTGACATTAAAATAAAGAAATTAGAATTAAAATTCAAGATGGAGTTAGAGTTGAAGAAGCTGGAATTTCAGAAAAGGGAGAAAGAAAGACAATTACAGAATGACAAAGAGGAGAGAGAGAGAAAGACAGGAGCGGGAGAAAGAAAGACAATTACAATATGACAAAGAGGATAAAGAAAGACAATTACAATATGATAAAGAGGAGAAACAAAGACAATTCGAATAACAAAAATAGCAGATGCACATTAGGTTAAAAGAAAAACAAATTGATAAAGAGAGAGAGAGAGAGAGAGAGAGAGAGAGAGAGAGAGAGAGAGAGAGAGAGAGAGAGAGAGAGAGAGAGAGAGAGAGAAGTAAGAAAGAGAATATCGATGCAAAATGAAAGAAATAGAGCTGGCAAGTGAAAAACACCTTCATACTTCAAATCCAAATTTAAATTTTGATTTAGCAAGGAATATTAGATTAGTGCCCTCTTTCAGAGAAAAGTAGACAAATACTTCATTCGTTTTGAAAAAGTTGCAGAAAATTTAAAATGGCCAAGGGAGCATTGGACTCAGTTATTGCAATGTGTACTCACTGGTAAGGCTAGTGATATTTACACTTCACTGTCTGTTCAGCAAAGTGGTGACTATGGTTTGGCTAAAGAATGCATTCTAAGGAGTTATGAGTTAGTCTCTGAAGCTAATCGGCAAAAAATTCAGAAATTACAGAAAAGAAGCTGGACAAACTCATGTCGAATTTCCTAGAGAAAAAGAGCAGTTGTTTGATAGATGGTGCTTAGCAAGAAAGTCGAACAAGATTATCAAAATCTCAAGCAAATAATATTAATTGAAGAGTTCAAAAACTGTGTCCATAGTGACGTTACGTCTTATCTTGATGAGCATAGGATTGAAACCTTGGAGAATGCTGCTCGAGCTGCTGACGAATATTCTTTGACACATAAACTTCCTTTTGTTAACAAGACTTCAACTCAACAGTCTTCTGGCAGAAAAGTATTTCAGCTTAATACCAGCCCTTTTAAAACTCAAACTAGCACAACTTTCAAAAATCAAACTTCAGAGAAGTTTGATTCTAGATCATTGTCTCTTCCTAGGTGTGTCTATTGCAAGAAAAAAGGACACGTTCTTTCTGATCGCTACAAATTGAAAAATAAGCACCAGAATCAAGACAGACCTGTTCCAAATGCTCTTATTTCTAAGAGGTCGAGGTCACGGTCATGTATTAAAAGCAATACATTTGTTGGGTCTAATAAATCCCGGTATGATTTTATTATGGAGAATTATGAAGCATTCATATCGAAGGGTTCTATATCACTCTTGGGCGATTCAGCCAATCCCACCCCTATTAAAATGTTAAGGAACACAGGAGCTTCTCAGAGGCTTTTATTGTCAGGTACTTTGCCTTTTTCTGAGAAGTCTTCTTCTAATGAGAATGTTCTTATACAGGGAGTAGAGTGCGGTTTTGTTAAAGTTTCTCTCCATTGTGTAAATTTGTCATCAGACTTAGTATCAGTACCTTTGACGTTCGGAACAGTCTCGGTTTTACCCGTTGAGGGCATTCATTTATTGCTAGGCAACGACTTAGCTGGAGACAAGGTTGTGGTTAATCCACTTGTAACTGACAAGCCTGATTTGGATCTGAAAGTTGATCCAATTGAAAAAGAATTCCCTGATGTATATCTCAAGTTTGTGCAGTTACCAGAGCTAAGGCAAAGAAAGCTCTTGAGAATGATGTTGATGAAGTCAGTATTCCTTTAGCTGACACGTACATAGGTTAGGCGTTTGATGAGGTCACTTTTACTCCTTGTCAAAAGGTATTGATCATAGTGATCCTATTTTAACAACTCATTCTCTTTATTCTAATCAGGGTGACAAACGACAGTCACTTGTCGTCGAACAGGAAAAAGATCCTGAGATCTCCTGTTTGTTTCAAAGGGCCATAAATGAGACTGAAGCCACTGAAGTTCCTGTCTGTTATTTTATTAAAAATGGAGTTCTTATGAGAAAATGGAGATCTCCCGAGGTACTTGCTGGTGATGATTGGTCGGTGAACTATCAAATAGTAGTTCCAAAACTTTACAGACAGGAAATCTCTCTCTCTCTCTCTCTCTCTCTCTCTCTCTCTCTCTCTCTCTCTCAAATTAAAGTCTGAATAATGTAAGGTGTATGCGAAGAACATGGCAGCTACCATAAAGCTTGTCTTCCCTTTATAATTCGTAATTTAAAATGAAAATATTACCTAAAGATGGTGTTAATGAAGGATAGCTATCTTACAGTAAAGCATTCTTTAGAGGAATATTAGAAGAGGAAAATCTAAAAAACATGGAGCACATAATTAAAACCCAATAAACTCCTCATCATATACGACACCGAAGTAGGGGTGTGATGAAGATTTAATTTGTCACGAGCAAGCGACACGTATTTTAAATAAAATGGAGGTAATGTGATGCTGGAGACCAAATTAAAATAGGGGTAACATTAAGAACAGCGAAGAGGATTAGGAATCAAGTTAAACGGATCGGAGGGAGCCGACTCGAGCTGGGCTGGGTAGGTATATTACCAACAGTTCTTTCATTAAGGGTCTGGATTATGCTTCCGCCGTTTTCTAAAATTTTCTTGTCCACGTAATTAACCGTGTGAACAGTACATTTATTAAAAAGAAACGAAAAGGCAAGCAACAAGCCGCCGTTATTGTTACTATGAATTCTCCATAAATATTTAAGTTCATGTCTATCGTGTATGAATCCATTTTCAAGAACTTTTTTCTGTAATTAATATCAACATTTGTTTTTATTTTGGTTATCTTCAGTGTAATACAGACTGAAAATTTAAACCATCCTGAGGACATATGTGAGATATATTTATACTTTTTCCGGTGACATACAACTGTAACAAATATTTATGTTAATTACGGACTGACTTCTGCGGGAAAAGAACAAACACCATGTTAAAATGCTTTGACGTTGACCGGTACTTAAATATATGCACATATTTGTACGTAATTATATATAGTAACATTCAAACAACAAGTTTAATAATTAATAATATAATGATAGAATAGTTAGCATTTTAGCGAAATTTGAATTCCATGATCCGATCGTTGGTGACTTGGGTGTATACTATGCCATGTTATGTTCATATGCAAATGACATTGTTTTCCAGTTGCTATGGTGTGAAACCTCCCAGTCTATATACGCAATTCTAGCCGCATGCATGTTATATAATATGGCGTGTTTATGCCAAGTAATGACTTTGGATTTTTGTCGGTTATATTGAAAGGAAGCCGTCCGTGTCGTGTCAATCTGCTCAAGCTGTATCGATTCCATTTTGCTTTGTGAGATACTATAGCAAGAAAGTGAGTTGCCAGAAACCACGTAATTGCAAACGATTGTGCATGTCGTAGCTAACAATAATAATTTCAGGTAAACAAATCGTGCATTTGCCTGTTTTTTTTCTTCAGTTAAATAAATGCATAACTTTGTTACAGGCACGCACATACACACACACGGTATTTTGTCCTCCTTCTTTCAGCTAATATAATGTACATACTAGAGTAATATTTGTCATAAATAGGATGAAGTATATTTTTTTAAGCTATCGGAAAGCTAAAATTATTTATTTTTTAATTCCAGGCATCAATCATCCCTGAATATTAAATTGTTGGTCCTATCTAAAAATGGCACGCATTAATACATACATACACAACATAACTGGGCAATAACGTAATCTCTTTATTAGTAGTGTTCGTCTTCATTGTGGGGCAGAGTGTGGCTAAAGCACTCGCCTTAACCGATCCCTGCCATCACACTTCTGTCCCCTATGTCGGTGGTTCTTACCCGGTTTTTCACGGGTTCTTCATCAGCCAATTATACTGACCACCATGTATGGCCGGTCTTGTGCGCAGACATCACGTTAAACCCAAAGCTACAGCTGTCGTAGACGCAACAGTAATAAGAAAAATAACGGTATCAGACGTTGTTGCCGCTTAAAAATCAATAATTGTGTAAAATTGTGATATCGAATTTGCAATTATTGATTCACATGGCATTGATATGGACGCTAGCACATAGTGGCAAGGGGTGAAGAACTTACCCCTACCTTGGAATTCACCTCTAAAAAATGTTTGGCCTACGTCCGTAATATTTAATAGTTTACCACTACGTATTTGCTAAACGACTCACCCCCACCCCCATCAGCAAAAATAATTCTGCGGGCGCCATATGTATTGATGTTAAATATATTTATCATGTATTGTAAACAAACATCAGACACTGAAACTGAGTAGATTTAACGGGGATTTTTGTAGACTAGCAATGCATTTATTTGGACTTATTTACCAACTAAGGAAGTCAATACCGAAACCAGGATGGAGTAGGTTTTGAGTCAGTAAGAAGAATAATAGCTGCCTTACTGCAGCTAAGTCTGCATTATCAAACTCGGCCAATGTGCAGGTGTTGTGATATTTGCAGTTATAAATAACCTTGAAACCGGATTTATCCGCCTTATTGTATATGCTTGTAACTACCATGAAAGGGATGCACTAGTGACTAATGTCAGTGTCACAGTCAGAAATAGAAAGGTTTAGAATTTTCTTAACTTTTCCATGAAGAAGTGTTGTCAGAGTGCATCATGAATTATTGAAAACTTTCCCACTGTGATATTTATGTCATATATCATGCCCCTAGCAACCGGGAAGGGGGGGGGGGAGAGTACACTAATGAAAGCATGCATGCATATGTAGAAATGCCTTCACTATCACGCTAATACTGAGTTACCTAGATCTTTTAAGTCCAATGATTCTAATTGTACACATAACAGTAGAGAGCGATCACGAGCCCTCGAGTAATAAACACTTGGGTCTCTCCTAGTTTTTGCGTTACGTCTACCCCACCCCCTTCCCACGTCGGCCATGATCGTACCTAAAATACTGTTTAGCTGTACAGATTGTGAAATAATCCAATCTAAGATAAGATAACGTAACAAACTCTTAACGACCAGAGTTGTTCAATTTGATACACAGTGGAGATGGACGAATAAAGGTTGTGACGACGCATTATATATTTATTTTTGTAAGCATGAGAACGACAACGCTCAGAGGAATTTAGTTGTGACAACGTCCGAAAAATATATGGTACCAAAACACTGTGCTACGATACATAATAGTCGTACCGGTAGCTATGTCTTAGCACTGAGGTACTACCATCGAGGTTAGGACTTAGACTGGGCTGTCCTGGGAGGGGGTAACACTTCTGGCTGGTGAAGCAGTAGTACACCATTGTAGGCAACTCGCCGACCTTTGGTCCCCACTTGACACTCAGCTCTCACATGTGGCTCCAAGAAGATGCGACATACAAAGAGGTCACATCCCGGAAAACTGCATCGACTAGCCGGCTAACCCAGGCTGAGGGTAGCCGGCGGGTCTTAACCCTCTGTGCGTTAGGCTTTGTCTACCTAGCATGTGAAGACTGGATTCGGCAGCCTGCGCGGAGGAGCCACCAACTGCTCAACGGGCAGACAGGCGATTCCCACCAATGTGCCATGGAGCGCTAAGAGCACGACGAGACAAGTACCCTACACTGGCTATCAATTCGATACAGAATCAAACACAAAATTTATTCTCTGTGCTATATTTCACTGACAGACTCCAGTCCAACATACCTATCCAGCCTCACCCATGTGTATACACCAGCTAGATACTTACGCTCTTCTTCTGACAATCGTATACTCCTTGTTCCCACGGTAAAAACAAAGTCATATGGACAACGTTATTTTGCATACCAGGGCCCGGTGACATGGAACGAATTGCCCATTGAAATTAGACACAAAGATACAGTGGTCCCTTTTAAGATTGCTCTTAAAACTCACTAGTTTTGACTGCAGGGACAAACTTAGAGACCTAATCATGTTTTGTATCTTATATGTTTTCAGCATGTTTTTATGTTTTCCAATTTCATTTTTTTTTGTCCTTTGTTTTTCTGTAATGTAGTCATATCATTATAGATGGTGTAAAGCGCTAAGATCTTCGAAAGATTAGGCGCAATACAATGTCCTCATTATTATTATTATTATTATTATTATTATTATTATTATTATTATTATTATTATTATTATATGGTTTGGTCACACACAAGAAATGTTAATGAAGACATTTCTTTAGCGTAATCCACGTAGGGGCGATAGTACCAATAGACGCTAGCATATCCATCTGATGTATCGGAAGACTCTAGTAATAAATTAATTAATTTCGACTAACCTTGGTATACGGATGGAAACAAAGCGCTTTTATTTTGACCCATGATGTCAAATCCTTAAGAATACCCACTTTTTATTAATAATCCCTGTAAAAAATGCAACACAAATGTATACATCTATTAATGACCTTAATTTTGTTTATTGCTGATGTATGCGTTGAAAGCAGCATCACCCCAAGGCAATGGCAACTGCTGTAAACGTTATCGCGAGGAGCATATCATACAAAACTGACTTGTTGTTGTTGCTGTTGTTGAAGGGTATAACGCCAGTATTAATGGTGGAGGATGAACCTGGGAAATACCCGTAAATAACAGACCGACAAGAAGCTGCTGGCAAGCTTTCTCACATACCCACATTGGTCGAATCAGAGACTGGAACCTACGCAAACAGACGTGAGATGGCAGTGATCCTTAATGGAGAGTGCTTCAGACCACTCGGCCACTTATGGCCCCTATTACCCCCCCCCCCCCCCCACACACACACACACACACACGGTACTTACTAACATTTGGGACGGAATTGTGAGAAACAGAGAGTGTTATAAAATCTAGAACTAACTGCTGCAATATGTGTTTTAATCTTAAATGTCCTTAATTATAAAAATATTACAAAAATGCAAATGTCCTCAAACAAATTTGGGATTGACATTCAAATATACATCATTTTTATACTTATTGCTCCCTATCTGAGGGCAAAAAAAATGAAGATGGTTTGAGATGATGAAGTGAATCGTTACTTGTCTGCCCACGGTTAATTTCCATATTAATGATGCTCACATTTATGTTGAGCTTGACAGGCAGACATAATATGATGAATAGAAAAATCATTTTCATTAACTACAGGTAACTCAGTTTCTCTTGCAAAGTAAAAGAAAGAAACAGTATGTTAGAAACGTGTACTTTTTTCAACTGCCCGTCATGTGAAGGGAGACACAGAACTGTCAAGATTTAAAAAAATGGGATGCATGAATTTGAAAAAAAATATTTCAACATAGAAATAAAAACAATAAGACACGCTTGATAAAACATTTAGCATATATATATATATATATATATATATATATATATATATATATATATATATATATATATATATGCATGCATGACTTTAGTTTGGCAACTGACAGTTTATATCACAAACTGTTCAATAGAACCAAATATAATTTAACTATATATATATATAAACTTTAATTATTCTATTTCTTAAATGTGAGATCTTCTATAATAGGAATCTGAAAAATATGAACCTTTATAAAAAAAATTATTTTTCTATCAAACCAATAAATTATTTACTTTTCTATCAACATTTTAAGTTTAATTTTAGAGCACAAAATGTTTAAAATTAAAAAAGTTTGGCGAGAAAAAGATAATTTAATTTCAGCCTTGCTTTGTCGACACCAGCGGACTGGAAACGGAAAAATGCTATTTGGAAAAAGCTACTATTGGGGCTAGTAGGGGTGTTAGTAGTTCGAAGATGAGTCCATCGTAATTTGAGCTCGTGCCCGACACGCGTGAAGCTACTTAAAACATCATTAAATAAATTGTAAGTAATAAAAAAAACTAAGTGGAACTTTTAGTAAAGCTGCGCGTTTTGATGTGACGTCATATTTCTTAAACACCCCGTCCCCCTCGTCACAAATGTGTGACACCCCGACACACACACACACACACACACACACACACACACACACACACACACACACACGTAGGTGCGTGACGTCACTTATGGACGGCCCCTTACTCACTTACTAGTATTGCTGGCTATTTGTTGCAATTGTTATATAATTATGTGCAGGTTAGCTCTGAAACTCACAATGATCACTGTAAAATGTTACATAACTACACTGCAGTTAGCAAATAACAAAAATAACAATGTATCACTGTTAACTGGTACTACAGGTCAGTTACCAGTATTATGTAATTCATGTTAGCCTATTTATATTGCTGCTTGTTGTTGTTGTTGCTGTAGGGTTTAAAGCCATTTCTCAGTACATGATACGTGGTTGAGGAAGAACCTGGGAAAACCCCATGAAAGAACTACCAACCCATGAGAAACTACTGGCAAGCTTTCTCACCTACCCACATTTGCCAAATACGAGACTCAAACACACACAGAGGTGAGATGGCAGTGATCTGTAACAGAGAGCACTTTAGACCACTCGTCCACTCATGGCCCTCTTGCTGGCTGTTTGTGAGTGCCATATAATTAGCATCATGTTAGCACTCTGAATTTAAATTTATCATACAAGTAACACATAATTAGATTTCATGACATCACAAATGATATTATTAAGTCATGTTATGGAAAGACATAAAAAAAAATATGGATTTCAAATGAATCCAATAATTATTTCTTGTCACATCTGCAGTTTGGAGTTATAAAATGAGTGTTTTTAATAATGCAGTAAATAAAATCTGCATTTATGCTCATTTCAAAATAAATGAATGAACTTGTCAAATAATTCCAATCAATGCCTAAAACAACCACAACTCTGTGTAAAACAAAACCTTTATCTGCCATAATTTTAATCCCATGGTTCTAACAAATCTTTAATCCCTGACAGCTTTGTGATCTCCACATCACTCAGAGTCATGCATCCAGAGTAAAAGGAAGACACAAATGTGACTGCACCATGTGCGGCTATCCCTACCAAACCTTTCCAGGAGGTGTGAGTTTTGTAGTTTGAAAAAGTCTTTGATGTAAGCACTAGAGATGAGGGTCTTTCTGTAAATATTTATGTGCAGTCAATAATAATTCTGGTTCCTGGGTAGGACAGTTGAAACTCGAGAGGCATATTTTCTTGAACCTGCTCGTGACTTTGCCAAATATTTATACTTCCCAGTAAGAAATACAAATAATTTGTCCACATGATTATTTTCTCACTTAAAGAAGACATGTGAATATTAAATTGAATAGACATATCTTCAATCGGAAATCCACATCAACACAAAAACATGAAAAGTTCATTCACTGGGTCCATTTCTTTCTGCTGTCCACTGATGTTGATGTCATTCCTGGTGCTGTAATATAAGCTCTTCATTCTAATTGCAGTAGGTTTGATGCCATTGAAGAAGGTTATAAAAACCTCATATGGGAAAAGAAGTGTAAAATTCTATCATTTCATCGTCATCTGTAAATCTGTTCAATACAAATTTTTCCATGTTTATTTTTATTAAAATCTTGCAGTTTCCTTTCCTTTTCTTCCAAATCTGTTTCTGCTTTCCTCAGTCTCTCCTCCATATATGTAATTTTACTTTTGCAACCTATATGCAACTCACAGGATCTAAAGAAGATAAAATAATAGTGTAACTTTTCATCAACATTTTTAACTATAATGGAGACAAAAAATATAACTAGCAAAGTTACCAGCTTCACCATAATTTAAAATTTTTAAATTATACAAGAGTTTTAACAAAGGCTGCTTTCCACCGACGGTATGCTCTCTCTCTCTCTCTCTCTCTCTCTCTCTCTCTCTCTCTCTCTCTCTCTCTCTCTCATACCCACTATGAGTATGAAATAAATGTATAAAACAAAAGTAACGAAGCTATGGTTTGATTACATATCAGTGCCATCTAATACTTTCTATTTTATAACGAGGTAATAAAGTTCACTTGTTCTGCACTTACTCCTTATACGTAAATTAATAATTTCTTATATAAATACGCTGCGTGAAGTATGCCCAGTTTTCGTTGATCCCGTTACGTGGAATGGGACTATGGGTAACATTTTTAGAAACCTATCATTATAAAACACACGTACATACAATCATTTGCTTCATCGACAGAATCTATTATGCGTTTGGATTTCTCTTTCTTACATCATTTAGTTGCAAGTAAATACAAACAAACATACACCGATCAAGTTACTTACCTTAAGCAGCAGAGAGGGTGAACAGACCAACTTCTTTTTAGCAAACTGAGGCTTCCCAGTAATATTTTAATAGAAGCCTCCGTTGATGAGATACACTAAAGAAGTCATTGTTATTCACCTTGTTTTTGCTGCATTGAAAATCCTTCGGATTTTTGAAAATCCTTCGGATTTCATTAACAATTTTCCACGATGAAATTATTAACGTGAACAGACCAACTTCTTTTTAGTAATTGAGGCTTCCCAAGGGTAAAAAAAAAGACGCTATTGTCATTGGTGTTCACACTCTCTGCTGCTGGAATTTTTAATTGGAAATCCTTCGGATTTCGTTAACAATTTTTTTTTACGATGAAAACCACTTATGATTTCACAAACAGACTAATTTGCAAAACTTCACCTCGCAGATCAATCAAATTATTAGATTGGTCAGTGAGTTTGAAATTAATTCTCGTTAAAGAATTATTATGACATCGCATAAAGACTGGATTAACTGGGTTTTCAATAATTAGAAACCCTGGAGGAGCTGTTGGTGCAAATGAATATAGAATATATCCCTGCTGAGCTTGATTTGATTGCTCGAGATTTATTTGATAGCTTCCTTCGATAACGTCACATACTAAATTCAGCGCAATCACTGAGGATATATTCACATTTTGAGGAGCGATATGTCTACCACCGCCATCTGGGTCGTTATTAAATGTCAAAATATTTGTTTGTTGTCGTGATAATTTCTTCCAATCGTCGTGGATTTTCTTAAACCCGATATCGATGGCAACACTGAGAAGTTTTTTTAGTTCGTCGGGTTTATACCCAGGAATTTTAATTTTTGGGATATCTTCTGCGCTGTCTCCGGGTTTTCCCCATATTCGCAAAATTTTAACACCTCCTTCTTGAATAATTTGCGAATGAAATGTTTCCATATCGTTGATGATTTTGTTACCTGTTTGTACTACACTAATAAATTCATCTTGGGTGAGAGAGCCGGATTTAAGGGATATTAACAATAATGAAAAATCGTTATTCATCGCTGTTAAATTTTCTTCGATTAAACCAGGGTGAAATGTCAGATTATTATAGTTGTCATATTTCATAAACTTGTTGGGATAATAATCTTGATAACTTTTCAATGGATTATCGGGTTTTATCACGTTGGAGACATAATCAGATTTTACAGGTTCTGGTATATTAACGGTTTCTTTCTGTCGAGGTGGTAATTCAGGCCATCCTAACACTGATCTTATAGAACTCTGATAAATATCCACAGCATACGCAGGGGAATTAATCTCGATCGTAGATGATAACGTCGGCTCCTGAACCGTTATAGCAATGTTTGATTCTTTTCCAGTGATTGATTTTATTCTTCGTTGTAATTCGTTATTGATTTGTTCGATTTGATATGACCCAGTTGGAATTGAAACAACATTCCAGTTTGGAGTTCCGTCTTAACGATTTTTCCACGCGAATACCAAGGAATTATTTGGTTGTTGACCACCAAATGCTACAGATCTGATATTGGGCCAGCTATGATACACTCGTAGTTTTGCCAGCGCGATCTCGCTCACTGGAATGGGAATTGGGAAATTTACACCGAATTTAGGATGAATTGAGGTTATTGATATCATGCTTGTTTTCACCGGTGTTGTATTTGTTACTATTTGTTGAAGCAGTTCTTTTGACGACATTATTATTATTATTATTCTGCTCTAATTTTAGCATTGTTGATTTATATAATTGAGCCATCGTTGAGAATTCACTATCTGATATTGTTGTGTCATCCAACGACGACGATATCAACGAGGATAATTGCGAGTAACCGGTAGATGCAATGTGAAATTTAATTTCATAGTCGTGTAGTTTACTCTGGCTACACGATGATAGTTTTTTTGTGATCCCGGTTAATATACCCGCGATTGTAGCCACCGCGGAAATAGCGATTGGAACTACGACCGGAGCAATCATTGTAACCGAAGATAGCATTATTCCAGCAGCAGTGATTATGCCCGATACCGAATACACGGTGATATCAACTGCGGTTATTCTTCGCTGATATTTTTTTATTTTTATTTGGTACTCCTCACAGAGCGAGTTGAGTTTAGTTTGAAATTCTCTGACCTGATCATAGCGATACTGATACACTGAAGGGATTGTCATTTTATTTTAAAAGCGCTAGCGTTTTCAATTGATTTCAAATTGCTAGCGTTTTCAGTTGAAACCACTAGTAAAAATCCATAGGATTTTCAGTTTAATTATTTACTGAAATCCACCACGAATTCTACGTACCACGTTACTGAAACCCTGACTAAATTTCTATCTACGGTCGTTATCGTGAACTGTTCAGATACATCCTTGTCGATGATCGTTGATACTGTATTATTGACTCCAGATGAACTACTTGATGATATATTGAATTGAATCGGTGATACTATTGTTAATCGATAAATACCCTTGACGGCTGCGGTTACGTGTAAAATATTAGTTGTGGGAGTCCACGCAAATGAACCGTGTTGAATTGTGTATACGATATTGTTAGTGCTCTTATGAGGAATTTTTATTTTTTCAATAATGCTTATCATCCTCGCTGTATCATCCTTCATTGCGTCGTTGAATGTTTTTAGATCATCAACAGCCTTTTTAATATCAGGAAGGGTTATTTCAATTTTATCGAATGGAGTTCCAATAAATTTATCGACGAGGTTTTTACGAAACACTGAAAATTGGTTCACGTGCTTTTCATATTCGGATTGAAGAGTTGCTAGTTTCAACATAGAATCTTTTATCGAGGTGAGTTTTGGTGTGGTCACTAGTGGATTTCCAAAGAATTCTAGCAGGGGTTTATCAATTTTGTCAATTATATTACTTTGTACCGTAGTAAACTGATCAAATGCAACTATATGATTGTCATATTTATCACTGAGCGATTTCAATGAATTCACCGTGTTATCGAATGTTGCTAATTTATCCGTGATCGTTGAAATAAGTACACCTGGTTTGAGTTTACCCTGATCGGAAAATAACGCGATAGTATCTTCTGCTGCGTCTCGTCGTTTAACTAAAATATTATCGAGGGAGACATTACTAGTTTTCAATTTACCCTGACGATCGCCAAATACAACTATTTCACCAGGATCAACAGCTACTAGGTTCAACGTTTCGGCTATTTCATCTTCGATTAGTTTTTTAACATCCTTTTTATCAAAGGTTTCAACTCCATCAGTATCCGGTTTCTTCAGCGCTGATAAAGGTCGTCCCCAAATATCAATCATTGTTATCATAGAAATCTTTTCTCTGTTTAAAATCTTAAAGATTTTCAATCCAACGACTGCTAGTATACTCATTCACTACTACATGAGGTGGTTTTGATTGTAAATTACTCTGCAATTTCATCAAAGATTCCTTTGAAATAGCATCAAGTACGTTTAATACTTCATTACCACATATGGGTGGGTCAATCATCGTTTGCGTTGGTAACGTGGAATACCAACGGGGTATTTTTAAGCGCCTTGATAAATCAAGGATATAACGCATAAATTCCTTCGGAGGCGCTAGTCCATATGAGTCAAAATAAATAATCCCACGTGGATCAATCGCGTATGCAACCCAGTGGGTTCCAGGTCCATCGCTGTTATCTAGATTAATAATACCGATTTCAACGTGATTAGGTTGTGCCGGTAACTGATCTTTCATAAAAACACCTCTGAAGTTTTTAATCGCGAGTTTTTTTAGCGGCATCAATTAAATCAAAATTGGACATTGGAAGATTTTTCACTAGTAAACCGTTCCTGGGATTCTCAGGCCGCTTCCGCTGTACCATGAATACGGGGGTTCCTGGTAGTCTTAGACCTTTCCCCTTTTTTTATAACCTTTCCCAGTTGCCTTTTTTAGTGCCATTCCTGCCGCGGTACCAATAGCCCCTAACGCTGCCGCTTTAGCTACCGCTGGGGCCGCTGCGGCAATCAATCCTGGAATCAACCCTAACAGCGGGAATATACCACCTGTCTTTTCCATGTTTTTAATAGCGCTCGCAGAAAGAGTAACCTGAACTCCTTTTTTTTCTTTAAGCGCTTTATTAAAATGATTAACCTGAGTTTTCGTCAGTGATAGTTTATTCGCTCCGCCATTCATTTGATTAGGTTTCAGCGTTATTGTGGTTCCACATTGCTTAGCTGATTTGGATTGTAATTTTTTTAGTTGACCAGGTGTCAACGTGACATTGATATTACTATACGACATTATACAAAACAGATTGATTCTAAATCGCAGAGAGAGAGATGGAAAATATGTAATCAATTACAGATTTTCCACTGGTGCATCTACCACTCTCATTCGTCCACCAACACCTTCGAGTATCATTGATTTATCACTGAGAATGACAGCAACCGCTCTATAATTAATAATACCACCAGGACGGGTTACACGAGCTCGGAAGTGTATATCAACGACGGACTGTCTCATCAAGTCAAGATGTTCCAACGAAAAGTAATAAATCGGATACAGACTTTTAAAATCAAATTGTGATATTTGTAAACCAGTATCAACATTTTGATCGCGTCCCATATACGACAACAGGTTATGATAAACTCGTGCAATATGATTTTCTGTGTAATTTAGTTGTATATCCTCTGATGGTTCTTGCTGTCCGTTTTTTTCAGCAAGACTTCATTACACTCAATTTGATCAAATATCATATGGGAATGTTCTTGATTATTTAATCGCGCAGTATTCTGTAGCGCAACAAATATGTGACGTGGAGCTGAAATACCCTGTTTCGATGCTAGATGCCATGTAAGTGTACCATCAATATTATAATCCATGGTATCTGTGGACGTTGTCAACCAGCTCAGCAGTGTCTTTCCCCCCTGATCCATAAATGATAACAATCGTGGTTCTGTTGACAACGACGGAGTCAACACTGGCATCCACATTGTTAGTTTTGATAAAACGACTTTACCAGGGGCAACGCCAGCACTGCGCCAGATTGCATTATTATCATCACCCCTTCGTACTAGTGCTACCGTATGTTTTGCTCCATAGATAACTTTTCTGACGTTTCTACAAAATCCAAATATGTGATGCAACGGAATCGCACATGAAAACCTTCGATGTTGACCTTGTAACATTGATACTCGTGTTGCAAATCCTAGGTTGTAACCGAGAATATTATTGATGACATCAAATTCAGCAGCTGGTCTTACATATCCGGCTGGTGCTGGAACAACTGCTGTAACTCGTGTTGCTTTTACTCTAGAATACTGAATGTGCTCAGCGTTATCAGTAATATCCTTCGCGAACATCATAGACGGACCTGCTGATCTAGTATAGTCATCAGAATATCTCGCTAACCCGATTATTCCCGTTGCAATATCAACTTCACGTTCAATAGATTCGATTTCTCTTCCATCAATGAGATATCTAGCACTTTCAAATAACGCCATGATGCCGTTGTTAACAAAACCAACTCGAATAGTTGGGTTATCAGCATATGGTGTATCATTCTCTTGTAAAAGTTCACCTTCGACTTCAATAAAGGCTTCACAAGGCAAAAAGTATTTACTGGTATCATGAACTTGAAGTTCGATTCTCCCCCGAAGATCAGGTTGTGCTGCGTGATAGGCAAAAAATTGATAATCGCGTACAGAATCATCTTTAAGTACTGGGGCGTCCATGTCAAATGCACTATCAGGGTTCTGTTTGAACATTTTTTATTATATACCCTCTGGTCTAAATTGAAGGTGAAATCATAAAAATGATTTTCATCGACGTCTTTGACTTTTGTAGAAATTCTTTGAATTTCCAAGACTACTTCCCGCTATCATATTTGCTGTTATGTTATCTTGGGCGGTCATCAACGACTGTAGTTTTTCATCTACTGCATTATTTATTATTTTACTAACCTGCGCATGCATAACCGCAGTAGATGGTAACGGTAGTGATTTCTTTGATTGGAAATTCTTTGATTGGAAATCCTTTGGATTCGAAAATCTAGATTTTCCCCGTCGAACTAGCGCTGTTAGTTTATCCTTCGCGGCTGAAAACGCCTTCGTGGCAAGATCACCAACAGCGCTAATACCCTTATCTTTGATAACATCAATAGCTTTCATTGATAGTTGTTTTGCTAGCGGCGCTACTTTTGGAGCCATTCTTGAAAATAATCCCATTATAGTATTACCGAGACCATCTCCATAATCTGCTCGGTATTTTGGCAATCGTGAGTTCACTACGTAGACGTTAGTTGGTTTATCATGATTGTAGTGTATGATCATTCTCTATTCAATTGCTATTTATCTAATCGCTATGATAACCGTCCACTAACTCTTCAATAAAATCTCGATATGTTGCAATATCCATGATACCACCTTGAAATAATCGCCTACAAATATCAGCAGCTTCATTAATTATTTCTGGTGAGTTATTCCCAGCTCGTTTTCCTCCTACGAGTACTTCTAATCGTGCTATATCACCAAGAATATTACCAGGACATGAAATCACAGGCAATTTCGCTGATATCCCACTCCCAAACGTCTCAACGGGGGGGGGGGGGGGATTCCTCATCTTCACCAGTTGCACCTTGTGTATCTATTTCTGAACCGAATTTTGATTTTTTTAGGTGAGAAGGACATTTTCTTCGAAGATTGTTTCCGCCGCTGCACTTTTTGTGGTTTTTGTTGTTGTTTTAGTTCTTCATATTTATTGTATACTTCACCTACTATTTTCATGTATTCAATGTATGATGTATCTTCTTCTGGTTTAATTTGACTTTTTCCAGTTTTGATTTTGTAAATCACATCAGCCCAGTGTTGTATATTTTTAATATATCTATGTTGCTCTGGGTTCAACATTTTTTTTCTGTTTTCATAATTCGTAACAACAAACACAGGAATTTCTGATAGTTTAGTATTATCAATTGCTGCTATCCCCTCCTCGTTAAATCTCTCGCGTAAACCCTCTACTGTTCTTCTTGATTCAAGTGGTAATTCTTCAGGGGGATCTCTTCGAGGTTCATCACTAACATCAATACCACTTTGTCGTTGTATTTCCATCTGAGTTGCCATATCACCTGAAAGTTTTTGTACAGCCTGTTTTGTTTGTCCAGTTTCGATTGCTATTTTTTCAAGTTCACCAAAAAGAGGTCTCTCTGTTCTAGTACCCTCCTCAGGGATATCTCCGTATATAGCTCGTTCAGTAGCTGTTTTCACATCTGTAGTTGCAGCAACAATCGGCTTAAAGAGTTCCAGTGTATCAGTAGAAAAATCAGTCTGCATTAACTGCCGCAGCTGAAGTTTTTCGCGTAAACGATCACGAATCGGTAATAATTTATTTATATCGATCAGTCGCTGTTTTGTGTTACGTGTAGTCGGCGATTGTCCTACCATTATTGAAAGAGTATCACTATTGTCAAATTGCAAGTAATTTCCACCGAGTAAAAAAAAATACTACGTTGAAAATTACTATGAATGAAATTGCAAAGCGACTAAACTCACATGAATGGACTCATTCATGTACACGGAAGTTATATACAACAAGAGGCTCTCTACGGGTAGGACTCAGTTTGTTCCATTAACGTTTTTAATTGTCTCACCTTGCAATTGATAAGTTTTCTGTTTTCATACTCTAAACTTAATTGCCTCCGAATATGTTCAACGATGTTACATAGTGTTACAAACACGTTAACGTCTTCATGATAAACCAAACTCTCACGAATAAGTTTCTGTTCTTGCTTAATTAAAAAATATTTCTTAGCGAGTACATATTTTCCATTCTGTTCTGCAAATTGTATATCCTCGAAATCGGTCATGATTTGATCACAATCTAACCCTGAACATAATTTTACATTTTGATCTTTAAGTTTATTGATTTCAACAATAACACATTTGAGATTTTCAGAATTCATATATATGAAAGAGTATATTTATTTAATTGTTTGAACGAAAATCCAAAAAATTTAAAAATCACAAAATGAATTCTGGACACGCTAAGGTGTTGGTCATCTTAACAGATCCAGAAGCTTAATGGGATTATAAATGATTATGATGATGACGGTACTTACAACCCCTGATCTAGTGTGTAGGCGGTTGTTTACATATAGGACGGACTACAACCCCATGATCTAGTGTGCAGGCGGCTGTATTTACATATAAGACGATACTACAACCCCATGATCTAGTGTGCAGGCGGTTGTTTTACAAATAGGACGGTACAACAATAGATTATAATAACAATGGTATTTACAATGACTTGATTCAATGCTTGTGAATGGTATGAATTGATTCAATGACAATGGATGACGCGGGCTATTCTACACTTAAGTGCAAAAACCAAATCATAAAATCCGATTAGGTTTGAATGTCAATAATAACAATCACACCACGTGAGACATTGTGGTTTGATTTTTGCACTTGAGCTTCGGCTAAAGCCCAAATATAATACAGACTAGGTTGTATATAAGCATTCATTACAGCGAAGTTAGATAGAATGGTGTCTGCTTGTAATTGTTTGTTATGTTTAAAAGCGATGATTCACAACGCAGAAGTAACGCATAATACTTGAAAAACCCACTAAAAAAAAGAATACGATTATTTGTAAACGCTATGATGATTTTGTTCGAGGTCTAAAAGGATTTCAGAAACAGATAATTGATTATTCATGATAATTATAACAACCAATCGAAAACCACCAAAACAACAACAATGTTTCAACGATAACTCTGTCATTGATAATTTGTCACACGCGCGTTACCAGTGAGTTATTCCCCTTGAACAATGCAATATTATATAGTTACATAAAGAAATCGAATTTTTTTACAAAAACGTTTTGAAAAAGCGGTTTTGGTTATATTCTTTGCAACAAATCGTACTGAGGTCGGACAAATATCAAAATACACTCCAGCGCTATTTAGAGACGGAAATATTATTTCCTCGTTGTCAATGCTAATTAATTTTACTGGTCTAGCATTTTTCGAGTATTTTCCAGTCCCACCTCGTTTTGGTGTTTTCACGTTGTGAAATAGCTTGAAGATTCGATAAAGAATTATTAGTCTTAATTCGATCAATATGATCAATAACAAAGTCATCATTGATCAATCCGTTAAATACTTCATAGACGAAACGGTGATTATAATAATTTTTCTTTCCAGTGTTAAAACTCAAATATCCTTGATTAGTCAGAGTACCAACCGTATTCTTGAGTCTACAGTGTCTAACAACACCATCACGAGAAGCTTCATAGTTTTCAATAACGGGATGTCTTTGAAATTCTTGGTTCATTTTTTATACAATACTCATATTATTTGTCTAATTCATTATTTGGCTGAGAAATAATATTGAGAAATCTTTCTCTGTAGTCTTGGGCATTTTGTATGATTTTGCCATTGTCATTGACAGAGTCAGGATTTTTTATTCTTCGCTTGTCATAATAACGCTTCAATTCTCTATAACGCCTACCCCCACAATTGATGCGTAACTCCGAATTGCCTCTAACACCCACCCCACAATGGATGCATGGGAGAGGACCTTTTGAACCGTTTCTAACGCTTTGCATATGATACCCACATAATTCATTTCTGCATGATTTATTACACGGAGTCTTTGATCCAATCATAAGCCATTTGCAATGATTCACTATATAAAAAGTTTCTATTTAAATACTTGTTTTAATTATTATATAAAAAAATTCTATTTAAATACTTGTTTTAATTATTATAATATGAAAGAATTCAAGAGATTATCGAAAATTAAAATTTGGAAAAATGCTAGATTTAATCTCGATAGAATCTCTAATATACCAAAAAGTCTAATAGATGACAAAACCTATTGAGTAAAATCAGAGACTGTTTTAATGAATTTAAGCGTGATGGAGCATCTCATACGTGGTCGAGATTTCGAATTATTGAAGATGTCGATGTCATTGATGCTACCATGAATGATACAAGAGCAGCTGAGATAATCTCACATCTTCGAAAACGGTATTTTTTTCAGAATAAAATTCATTATCGAAGTCGAAGGTGAATGGGTTATCAGGGATAAATTCGAACCAATCCTCAAGGATAAAAAATTTGTCATTGTGAGTAGAGATTCCAAACCAGGAATTCTAACTGGAATTGACAAACCATACTACGAGAAATCTTACCTTGTAACAGCAGTTGTTTACGGAATATATCAGCTAAATGATAAGCCGAGTATTGCAAAACTAGCTCCTATGAAAACGTCGTCGACACTCAATTGTGTAGCAGCACGGATAATGGAACACTTCACAAATGCATCCCGAGGAAATAAACTAACTGATCTGCGACGTAGGAAAATAACCGAATGGGAACTGACAGTGAAACAGCACGGTGCAAAGATTTCCGATATAGCTAAATTACAAGCATCATTAAAATTCCCAATATCAGTAACGACAATAACCGGAGAGGTATTATACGAACTGAAATATCAATCGCGAGGAGCTCCAATTGAAATTATTGATCATAACAAACACGCGTGGACACCTGCAGTAAATGTATTTCCACGAGAACGAATCGTGAAATATATCCCCCGGGAATTTTGTAAGGATGTTTTCTATGAAAAGAAATTATTCGATGTTATTGTTGTGTTGTGTAAAGATGATCCAGTATCAGTGTGGTTACTTAGAAGTAATGAAGATCCCGAAATAGGATTTGATCAATTTGTAAGACCAAACGGTGAATTATATCGCGTTGAAGAATTAGATAACAGAATGAGAAAAATTGCTAATGATTTTGCTTTGCAATTTCCATTTTCAAAAGAGATTTCATTCAATGAAAAACTACTCGCGGATAGCTTCACAATTCCATCAGTGTTAGCTCACTTCGCAAGAGAAAAAAACTCGTGGCGTCCAACACGAAATGATTTTCTCGAGGACGTTAAATTGAGTTGCGTCGCATTTGGTCATGGAGGATTGTGGAATACAAAATACTCACGTGATGGTATGATTTCAATTGATATATCCGCGTGTTATCCTGGAAGTTTTCTCGGGTATGGAGAATGCTCTGAGTATTTTAAACGATTTGGACACCCCACGCATGAAATGACTCGTGTTGCGATTAATGGGCGATTACCCGATTTTGATTTAACGGGATTCGCTCGTGTGATATCATTCAAATTCGCTGAAGTGTTACATCCATGTAGTTATGTTTGGCTTGGTAGACACCTATCTGAAAAGGCGTGGATGCCAATTGTGTTATTGCGGTATATGATTGATTGTGAGATGTTACAATCGTTGATTGTCGGCGAAGCTATTATATGCTATCGCGCGCAGAAGGATGTTTGGTTACCACAACCTAATTTAGATCATATAATACGCGAACAGCGAAAACAATTTCCAGAAGAACAAATCATGAATTGGTCTAAGGAGTTATTTGAAATTAAAAACAAAGAAGCCAAAGATTTCGGACGAAAAATAATTGGTAAATTCACTCAAGGTGGAAGATATGACAATTCGAAATACTCTTCGAGGTTGATCATAGACAACGCAGAATACGATTTTATCATAGCGGATTTAACGAAACATGGAAAACTTGTATCCCGTAGCGATGTTTTTCTATCCAACGGTGAGAAATTAGGTACGGTTGTTACCTACTGTGATGGATATAACCCCCAGTATACACATTTGAGAAGTTCTATGCTAGCCTATGCTTGTATTAATCTATTTTCGATGATAAATAGATTTCCAGATACCGCGGTTAGAGTAGCTACTGATTCGATGTATATCCACGAGAAATACAAATCGGATGTAGCGGCATTCACATCCTCGGAGGAAGCGTGGGGATGTTGTCGATTTAAAAAGGAAAAACTACACGAGTATTGTGAATCCGCAGACGTTGCCAACGACGATAAATATCTTTGTTGTAGCCGTACTGACATTCAATCTGAATTTTCTAATGCACCACCGGTATATGATCCCGTGTGTAGATACAAGACAGTTTATTTAAACGGTTGTGGTGGATCAGGAAAGACAACTCGTGCAATCGAATTATTCCGTGGGAAAAATCCTACGGATTTCACAACCATGATTGTGTTAACACCAACTCACAGACTCGCCAGAGAGATGATAGCGCGGGGAGTAAAAGCCTGTACTTATCACAGCTTCTTTCGATGGAAAGAGGATACATGGACTCCTGATCGAATGGGCGATAAATTCATTCCTGAAATCATAATATGGGATGAAATATGCACTGTATCGTTGAGTGTATTACAGACATTTCTTGAATGGTTGTTAAACAAAAACACAAAAGTCGTCATGTGCGGAGATCACGGCCAACCACCACCATTTGTCGGTGCATCCCCACATGAATGGCTAAAGGGTTTTGTAGATTATTATGAAGAAATTACCACTGATTATAGATCACTTGATGAACAATTACGAGAGTTCAAAGCGCTAATTAGATTACAACCGGATAGAATCCAATGTGAAATAGCGCGTGAAATAATTTCAGAAACTCCCATGAATGAGTTTTGGGAAACATGGAAACCAAATGATTTGATAATCGCGAGTAGAAAGATAGTCAGACACGCACTTCAGATAAAGTTATTTGAATTGCATAAACGTAAATTTGCAACACTTCCAGTACCATTGTGTTATAGGCCATCGGATACACGAAAGCAGAATATTGAAGTTGATATTCCTGGACAGCGTGAAAAGCAGAATTTAGTGTTAAATGATATTGTGCTGGTTGATATCAGCGTCGTTGAAGATGCATTGGGAAACTCAAAAAGTTCTGCTGATAAATCCTGGTGGACGTTAGGTTATGCAGCAACAATACACTCTTCACAGGGATTAACTATCACAGATACAATTGTTTGGATGGTAGATAATCGAATTGAGTGGTCGAATTTAGTTTATCTCGCAGTATCCAGAGTACGAAGAATAAATCAGCTTCGAAGAATTGTTGTTGACGATAATGACACTACAATCAGCGCCGATGATATCACTGGTAATTTTATCACTAGTGATATAATCAGAAAAAAACTCTCTGGTTATAAACAACAGGATAAAAAAAATAATAGGAAATTTGACATTGATGCCGAATTGATAATTTCACTAAAGCAACAACAGAATAATCACTGCGCGAGTTGTAATTGTATAATGCGTTGGAGTTGGTCGGATAAAGATCCTCACCAATTTACCGTAGACAGAAAGAATAGCAGCATTGGTCATACCAAAGATAACGTTATGCTGACTTGTCTTGAGTGCAACAGACGCAGAGGTGCCAGCACAATGCCTCTGGCATCGGGTGCTAGTTAAGACCACGCAGTGGTAATTGAGTATCCTCGGGAATTACTTGTAGTTGTTGTCGAGTAAATCCTCGCTGAGGAGCAGATGAATCCAGTCCATAGATTACTGGTCTACCCGTAGATCGTGTTATACCGGATATCTTATGCGTAGTGACGCTCCAAATAGGATCAGTAGCTCTTTTTTTTACCACCCTCAAGTTCTCCTGGTTCGTATAAATACCGAACAGTGACATTACTACCAAGAATTTGTTCCTTGAAATCTTTTTGTGGTTGTACGGGTATAAACTCCCTTTTAATAGCGTTGTTAGGTTTCATGTTGATTGTTCTAGTAATCTCATTATTGATTGCGGTAACTACACCTGGTAATCTTTTAACCCATTCACGAGATCGTTTATCCTGGATGAATTCTTTTGCGTATTGATATCCAAATAACCGCTCAGCAAGTGTCCGATTAAATCATTCAACAATTGCCTGATCGCGATGTAGCGCAGTGTGTCCTCGTCTGATGGCGACATTATGATGTTTCATCGTTGTTAAAACAGCACCTTGAAATTCCTTGCCAGGATCAACTTGTAACAGATTTGGCCAGCGTAGTGGACCTCGTCGATAAATCATTTCAAATGCAGAAGCTACTTCAGTAGATGATTTTGTCTTCAGCGGTTCTGCTTGTTTGTATCGACTAGCAATATCAACTACGGTTAACGCGTATTTGTAACCGTTGTCATGTGGCAAAAATAGTATATCAGCTTGATGAACTTCATTAGGAACGGTCACATCAAAATGAGAGTAATTAATTTGTTTAGGCGGTGATAGATAAATTTGCCATATTGCCTGTTTAGATAACCAATTAGCTGCAGTGGTATTTTTTACTTTTGCTGCGTTAGCGAGTTTACTGATTGCTGCCTTGCCTCTCCAGTATCCTCTCGGAGAATAATAAACAGATTCCATATTTTTAATTACCAGCACCTAACATCAATTTGCCTTTCATGGCGGATTTTATCAACCACGAAGCCAATTTTTCCTTGAACGATTTATCAGAAATAGCATTTAACGCATGAATTAATTTCACATCCGCGAGATGTCTATGTTGAAGATTGCTGCTTTTATAAGCAGCATCATGAGCCATGACACGCCTTATCAATAGCGTTTATTGGATATTCACCGGGTTTGGGTTGGTTTTGGTCATCGAGTCTGATATCGAGTCTTGTTCCCGGTCCACAATAACTATACCCTGGAAGGTGCTTTTCCCCTGAGTATTTTGCCTACGGTGTTCCTGGGAGTTTCACTAACTTGGCTGCAATATCACCTCCTCGTTTTTTTTAAAGGTTTCGTGGAAGTAAATCTAAATTTCTTTGTACTACACTGTACGCATTTACCAGAAAGCGCTGATCGATTATTTTTGTTGTAATCGTCGTCAAGTCATTTGTGCCAGTACGCGCCCTACATTTCACACAATATAGATCCATAATTTATTATATAACATTATGAATGTAATTGATTATTCAGCTACGAGACGACGGGAACCTATTAAACACCATGCAATGTTACCAAATTCTATTCGCGCAATTATCATCGGACCATCTGGAAGTGGTAAAACACAATTGCTACTTAATTTATTAACAAGATGGATGAAGTGGGATAAGTTGTATTTGATTGCTCCGAGTGTAGATGATCAGCGATGTTATGAAGTGTTAAAAGATTTTAACGAGAAAGCGAAATCAAAATTCGAAGAATTTCAAATCGATGATGATATTATTGAGTTTATAACCGATATCGAAGGGGCGCCTAACATTGACTCCATCGACGGAAGTATTAACAATTTAGTTGTATATGATGATATCATGTTAGATAATCAAAAGAATCATGCTAGAATATTTTCACGAGGACGTCATAAAAACACAGATGTGATATATGTCACTCAACGTTACACTCAAATACCAAAAGTGATCAGAGATAACTGCAATCTATTATGCGTATTTAACGGTGTTGATACTCACACGCTAAGAAATATTTGGCAAACTTGGTGCGGTGGTGATAAGGATCATAATCAATTTAGAAATTTCTTTAGCCGCGCTCAGTCAATCCCACATGGATTTGTGACGATAAATTTATCAGATCCTCGGATAAGATATCGTGTCGGACTTGATCAGATATTTAGCTAACGAAATCCGAAGGATTTCCAATTAAAAATTCCAGCAGCAGAGAGTGTGAACACCAATGACAATAGCGTCTTTTTTTTACCTTTGGGAAGCCTCAATTACTAAAAAGAAGTTGGTCTGTTCACGTTAATAATTTCATCGTGGAAAATTGTTAATGAAATCCGAAGGATTTTCAATGCAGCAAAAACAAGGTGAATAACAATGACTTCTTTAGTGTATCTCATCAACGGAGGCTTCTATTAAAATAGTACTGGGAAGCCTCAGTTTGCTAAAAAGAAGTTGGTCTGTTCACCCTCTCTGCTGCTCCTTAAAATTCGGCTCCGCATCACGACGTATTGCAACAATCCATTTTCTATGAAGCTCCATCTTTTTCACTGATGGAATATGGTGGAAGCTTAAATCTATGTGAATTCAAACGTTCCCATTGCATAACGGAACACAACAATAAATGCCACGATTTTTCCGTTGCCGGTATCAAATGTAGCACTGGAAGCCAAGGGAGCAGGGTGCAGTTTTTATGTACAAATTTAATGTCGCATGCACCTGCCTAATATAAAAATTCATTAAAAATATAATACGCGAGTGAGGTCAAAAAGGTACATATTTCTGGATAGGTATTATGTAACGCAACATAATCATATCACACGCTTGACATGACAAGTCTACTGAAGTTCTTAGAATAAAATGTTTATGTACCCCAACCCTTATTTTATACATGCATTTTTCACATCCGAAGGCCATTTTTGACAGCATGTGGTGCTCACTGTGCAAACGCAAGGCCTTTTCCTAGATGAAAATTTTGAAAAACATTGTCTACTAAATAGCTCGATGCAATTCATAATTGTTGTCATCCAAGCCGTTTTTGAGATATTCTACTTGCCTTGAACCCACGTGTCTACTGCTATGGGAGGCTAGCTCTTCTTCCTAGCCGACTATTGGTATTTAACAATCAACATACTGCAGAGTAACTATGGAAAGTGTACATGTCTGACATCAATTTCAAGAACAACACAAGCCTGAAACACCTAGTTTACAAATTTATTCATATCTTTAATTATTACACAATAGTAGCTCAAAAACTCACACCATACCCTTAAGTTAAGAAATTCGCCAGGGGCCAAATTACGAAACTGGACCCTGCCACCTTATTAAGCATTTTGCAAAAAATAATTTCTGTCAAACATTTTGTACATATCACTTACCTAGACATTATCTAACAAAATGGTATCAAGGAAATTATTTTGTATGCTAAAGTAAAAATGTTATTACTCTTTTAGAAAAGTGATTATATTGCGGAAAAATGCAATGCATTGTATATACTTTGTGCTAGGGTTGCTGTCTTGAAAAGAATTAAACTTGTGTGCATTGGAATATTTCCTGTCCTTTTTGCCATCGTATAGTCAGGAAGATACCAGAATTACATGATGATGTTGACTGAATGCTAAGAATGGATTTTATAGTTGCAAATAGTGACTGAATATGAGATACACTCTGTGTTATTAGCGATAGAACTTCTCTATTGTTCAAGCAAT
This sequence comes from Unio delphinus, assembly GCA_029339505.1. NCBI lineage: Eukaryota > Metazoa > Mollusca > Bivalvia > Unionida > Unionidae > Unio > Unio delphinus. The sequence continues at coordinate 319,130 of JAQISU010000002.1, read as the reverse complement.
TATTTGTTGAAAGTTTTCTTTTAAAAAGTGCCACTTAAGATAAATGTTACCAGACATTTACATTTATAATGTACTTTAATAATAATTATAGCTTGAGACATACAGATAAACATTCCTGACCTGGTATTGTTCTAGTGATGCTAACATAAACAGCATTGAGGGGGGGTGAATACACCTATGTCTAGCTAATTGGGACAGATATAAAGAAACAAATATTATTCTATGTTGGGACATCGATGTGAGGAACCTTGCTGAACTAACATCAACATATCAGATAAATTCAGTGACAAACGTCCTTTGAAATGAACCATTCTCAAGCCCAAAATACAAAATAAATACACAGTCCATACAGTTAACCCAAATATTCTCAGAATCCTATCCACTCACAGCTGACTTTAGCAATTGCAAGGATATAGAGAATGAGAGAAAATAGAAAGAAAAGCTACAAGAAAAATATTAACAAGAAGAAAACTCAGTACAAAAAGGGACATGTTGTAACTTCTATTACTTTAAATGAGGACCTACCAGAAAATACAAGTCATGATGAAGCCAATTCGGTCTTTCATAATCAATCTTTAGTGCATTTGGATCATAATGAATACATGCTTCAAACTAGTGCTTCTACCAATATGACTGAGACAACAGATCCTAACATCATTCCATGCAAATTGAGACCTGCATAAAGGAAAACAACTGACATTATTACTCATTCTGTACTCAGTAAAAGAGTGGCTACCAGTATGCCAGAAGAAAACTGTGTTGACAACATCAATAAACTTTCAGAACTAATCAGGGTATTTCTGCCACATTAATGTAAGAATGCTTTTCCAGTTGTTACGGTACAAAAAAGACAGAGTTTGTGCATTACTCTTTGTGTGTAATGCAGTAACTGTAAGTTTAAATCCAATACGGTGGAACTGTTCACAAAAGTACTAAAATTTTAATTCTTTTTCCTCCAAACATTGTCCGCAATATGTCATATCCATCACTATTTGCAACACCGTTCCATTGGTGACATTCACCATTTATAACAGTATGTCTACTTATGATTTCTTGAAAGTGCATTTGCTCCTGTGGAGTGAAATTACTTAGAAGAATGTGTGATGTCATGTCATGTAATGTTTTTGTGTGTCTGCAATGAAATATAAATAACGTTCATTAAAATAGGAGTACAGAGCTTGTTACCTACATGAAAATCAAGTAAACACATTTTAAACCCCCATTTTCTCTCAAAGCAACTTAGCTAAGCTCAAAATATGCTAACTTGTCCTGATACCAATAGGTATAATTTATAGGTGCAAAAAGAAATTACCTCCCTTAAATCTCATATAGGGCTGAGAGATTCAAAATAAGGAGACAAATAGAGGTACTATGATAAGGTTAATGTATAAGAACTAATTGCATCTGAATAAAGAACAAGAAAATAAGACAAAATGTGGTTCATTGCACAATTTTTTTTATAGCATTTTTCCCTTAAGGGGGCAGGATCCAGTTTTTATGTACAAATTTAATGTCGCATGCACCTGCCTAATATAAAAATTCATTAAAAATATAATACGCGAGTGAGGTCATAAAGGTACATATTTCTGGATAGGTATTATGTAACGCAACATAATCATATCACACACTTGACATGACAAGTCTACTGAAGTTCTTAGAATAAAATGTTTATGTACCCCAACCCTTATTTTATACATGCATTTTTCACATCCGAAGGCCATTTGTGACAGCATGTGGTGCTCACAGTGCAAACCCAAGGCCTTTTCCTAGATGAACATTTTGAAAAACATTGTCTACTAAATAGCTTGATGCAATTCATAATAGTTGTCATCCAAGCCGTTTTTGAGATATTCTACTTGCCTTGAACCCACGTGTCTACTGCTATGGGAGGCTAGCTCTTCTTCCTAGCCGACTATTGGTATTTCACAATCAACATACTGCAGAGTAACGTTGGGAAGTGTACATGTCTGACATCAATTTCAAGAACAACACAAGCCTGAAACACCTAGTTCACAAATTTATCCATATCTTTAATTATTACACAATAGTAGCTCAAAAACTCACACCATACCCTTAAGTTAAGAAATTTGCCAGGGGCCAATTTACTAAACTGGACCCTGCCACCTTATTAAGCATTTTGCAAAAAATAATATCTGTCAAACATTTTGTACATATCACTTACCTAGACATTATCTAACAAAATGGTATCAAGGAAATTATTTTGTATGCTAAAGTAAAAATGTTATTACTCTTTTAGAAAAGTGATTACATTGCGGAAAAATGCAATGCATTGTATATACTTTGTGCTAGGATTGCTGTCTTGAAAAGAATTAAACTTGTGTGCATTGGAATGTTTCCTGTCCTTTTTGCCATCGTATAGTCAGGAAGATACCAGAATTACATGATGATGTTGACTGAATGCTAAGAATGGATTTTATAGTTGCAAATAGTGACTGAATATGAGATACGCTCTGTGTTATTAGCGATAGAACTTCTCTATTGTTCAAGCAATTATTTGTTAAAATTTTTCTTTTAAAAAGTGCCACTTAAGGAAAATGTTACCAGACATTTACATTTATAATGTACTTTAATAATAATTATAGCTTGAGACATACACATAAACATTCCTGACCTGGTATTGTTCTAGTGATGCTAAGATAAACAGCATTGGGGGGGGGTGAATACACCTATGTCTAGCTAATTGGGACAGATATAAAGAAACAAATATTATTCTATGTTGGGACATTGATGTGAGGAACCTTGCTGAACTAACATCAACCTATCAGATAAATTCAGTGACAAAAGTTCTTTGAAATGAACCATTCTCAAGCCCAAAATACAAAATAAATACACAGTCCATACAGTTAACCCAAATATTCTCAGAATCCTATCCACTCACAGCTGACTTTAGCAATTGCAAGGATATAGAGAATGAGAGAAAATAGAAAGAAAAGCTACAAGAAAAATATTAACAAGAAGAAAACTCAGTACAAAAAGGGACATGTTGTAACTTCTATTACTTTAAATAAGGACCTACCAGAAAATACAAGTCATGATGAAGCCAATTCGGTCTTTCATAATCAATCTTTAGTGCATTTGAATCATAATGAATACATGCTTCAAACTAGTGCTTCTACCAATATGACTGAGACAACAGATCCTAACATCATTCCATGCAAATTGAGACCTGCATAAAGGAAAACAACTGACATTATTACTCATTCTGTACTCAGTAAAAGAGTGGCTACCAGTATGCCAGAAGAAAACTGTGTTGACAACATCAATAAACTTTCAGAACTAATCAGGGTATTTCTGCCACATCAATGTAAGAATGCTTTTCCAGTTGTTACGGTACAAAAAAGACAGGGTTTGTGCATTACTGTTTGTGTGCAATGCAGTAACTGTAAGTTTAAATCCAATACGGTGGAACTGTTCACAAAAGTACTTAAACTTTAATTCTTTTTCCTCGTAACATTGTCCGCAATATGTCATATCCATCACTATTTGCAACACCGTTCCATTGGTGACATTCACCATTTATAACAGTATGTCTACTTATGATTTCTTGAAAGTGCATTTGCTCCTGTGGAGTGAAATTACATAGAAGAATGTGTGATGTCATGTCATGTAATGTATTTGTGTGTCTGCAATGAAATATGAATAACTTTCATTAAAATAGGAGTACAGAGCTTGTTACCTACATGAAAATCAAGTAAACACATTTTAAACCCCCATTTTCTCTCAAAGCAACTTAGTTAAGCTCAAAATATGCTACATTGTCCTGATACCAATAGGTATAATTTATAAGTGCAAAACGAAATTACCTCCCTTGAATCTTATATAGGGCTGAGAGATTCAAAATAAGGAGACAAATAGAGGTACTATGATAAGGTTAATGTATAAGAATTAATTACATCTGAATAAAGAACAAGAAAATAAGACAAAATATGGTTCATTGCACAATTTTTTTTATAGCATTTTTCCCTTAAGGGGGCAGGGTTCAGTTTTTATGTACAAATTTAATGTCGCATGCACCTGCCTAATATAAAAATTCATTAAAAATATAATACGCGAGTGAGGTCAAAAAGGTATATATTTCTGGATAGGTATTATGTAACGCAACATAATCATATCACACACTTGACATGACAAGTCTACTGAAGTTCTTTGAATAAAATGTTTATGTACCCCAACCCTTATTTTATACATGCATTTTTCACATCCGAAGGCCATTTTTGACAGCATGTGGTGCTCACAGTGCAAACGCAAGGCCTTTTCCTAGATGAAAATTTTGAAAAACATTGTCTACTAAATAGCTTGATGCAATTCATAATAGTTGTGATCCAAGCCGTTTTTGAGATATTCTACTTGCCTTGAACCCACGTGTCTACTGCTATGGGAGGCTAGCTCTTCTTCCTAGCCGACTATTGGTATTTCACAATCAACATACTGTAGAGTGACTACGGAAATTGTACATGTCTGACATCAATTTCAAGAACAACACAAGCCTGAAACACCTAGTTCACAAATTTATCCATATCTTTAATTATTACACAATAGTAGCTCAAAAACTCACACCATACCCTTAAGTTAAGAAATTTGCCAGGAGCCAAATTACGAAACTGGACCCTGCCACCTTATTAAGCATTTTGCAAAAAATAATATCTGTCAAACATTTTGTGCATATCACTTACCTAGACATTATCTAACAAAATGGTATCAAGGAAATTATTTTGTATGCTAAAGTAAAAATGTTATTACTCTTTCAGAAAAGTGATTACATTGCGGAAAAATGCTATGCATTGTATATACTTTGTGCTAGGGTTGCTGTCTTGAAAAGAATTAAACTTGTGTGCATTGGAATGTTTCCTGTCCTTTTTGCCATCGTATAGTCAGGAAGATACCAGAATTACATGATGATGTTGACTGAATGCTAAGAATGGATTTTATAGTTGCAAATAGTGACTGAATATGATATACGCTCTGTGTTATTAGCGATAGAACTTCTCTATTGTTCAAGCAATTATTTGTTGAAATTTTTCTTTTAAAAAGTGCCACTTAAGAAAAATGTTACCAGACATTTACATTTATAATGTACTTTAATAATAATTATAGCTTGAGACATACACATAAACATTCCTGACGTGGTATTGTTCTAGTGATGCTAAGATAAACAGCATTGGGGGGGGGGGGGTGAATACACCTATGTCTAGCTAATTGGGACAGATATAAAGAAACAAATATTATTCTATGTTGGGACGTTGATGTGAGGAACCTTGCTGAACTAACATCAACATATCAGATAAATTCAGTGACAAACGTCCTTTGAAATGAACCATTCTCAAGCCCAAAATACAAAATAAATACACAGTCCATACCGTTAACCCAAATATTCTCAGAATCCTATCCACTCACAGCTGACTTTAGCAATTGCAAGGATATAAAGAATGAGAGAAAATAGAAAGAAAAGCTACAAGAAAAATATTAACAAGAAGAAAACTCAGTACAAAAAGGGACATGTTGTAACTTCTATCACTTTAAATAAGGACCTACCAGAAAATACAAGTCATGATGAAGCCAAGTCGGTCTTTCATAATCAATCTTTAGTGCATTTGAATCATAATGAATACATGCTTCAAACTAGTGCTTCTACCAATATGACTGAGACAACAGATCCTAACATCATTCCATGCAAATTGAGACCTGCATAAAGGAAAACAACTGACATTATTACTCATTCAGCAGCAGAGAGGGTGAACCTCACAACTTTCCGAGCGTCGATTCGGAAATCTGAGGCTTCCACCAAATAGTAAAAAAAATGGCGTCTATTCGATAAAATAAGATTTCCTTATATACGCCAACGTCGTTGTCATCCACCCTCTCTGCTGCTAGTGATTTCATCACTGGGTTAACAAAAAATCATTTACGATTTCAACCGAAAATTTGATCGAGTCCGATACGATATCGTGTCCGAGGATCATGTAAATTTATTGTTGCGAATCCGTGCGGAGTCGACTGAGCATGACTAAAGAAATTTTTAAATTGATTGAAGTCCATATCAGAACACCATGTCTGCCAAATATTTCGTAGCGTATGTGTATCAACGCCGTTAAACACAGCAAGAATATTACAGTTATCTCTGATCACTTTTGGAATCTGAGTGTAGCGTTGAGTGACATATATCACATCAGTGTTTTTGTGACGTCCCCGGGAAAATATTCTAGCTGGGTTTTTTTGATTGTCTAACATCACATCGTCGTATACGACTAAATTGTTAATGCTCCCATCAAGGTCATCCACGGATGGCGCCTCGTCAATATCAGTTATAAAATCAATGGTATTCTCACCTTTAATTTCTGATGCATTCTCGTTAAAATCCTTTAACACTTCATAGCATCGTTGATCATCTACGCTAGGGGCAATTAAATACAACTTATCCCACTTCATCCATCTCATTATTAAATTGAGCAACAATTGCGTTTTACCGGATCCAGATGGCCCGATTATAATTGCACGGATAGAGTTTGGTAGCGCTGCATGATGCTTAACTGGTTCTCTTATTTTAGTCGCTGAAAAATCAATTATATTCATATCTCTATACATAAATTATGGATCTATATTGTGTGAAGTGTAAAACGCGTACTAGCACAAATGATGTGACGACGGTTACAACTAAAAATAACAGATCAGCACTAACTGGTAGATGTGCAACATGTGGTATAAAAAAGTTTAGATTTATTTCTACAAAATCAAAGATTTTACAATCCGGAGATGTTTTAAAAAAAAACGAGGAGGTGATATCGCAGCCAAATTGACAAAGCTCCCTGGAACCCCATGGGCAAAGTACCCCGGAGAAAAGCACCTTCCAGGATATAGCTACTGTGGTCCCGGAACACGATTAGATATCAGACTTGATGATCAAAATCAACCCCGACCCGGTGAAGAACCAATAAACGCCATTGATAAGGCCTGTCACCTTCATGATGTTGCTTATAAAAGCAGCAACCTGCAACACAGGCATCTCGCGGATGTGAAATTAATTCATGCGTTAAATGCTATTCCTGATAAATCTTTTAAAGAAAAGTTGGCTTCGTGGTTGGTAAAATCAGCTATGAAAGGCAAATTGATGATGGGTGCTGGTAATTGAAAATGTTAGCATTTTAATATGGAATCAATTTATTATTCCCCAAGAGGATACTGGAGGGGTAAATCAGCAGTACATAAACTCGCTAGCGCTGCAAAAGTGAAAAAAACCACTGCGGCGGATTGGTTATCCAAACAGGCACTATGGCAAATTTATCTACCACCACCTAAACAAATTCAATTCTCGCATTTTGATGTGACTGCTCCTAATGAAGTTCATCAGGCTGATATATTATTTCTGCCACATGATCGTGGTTACAAATACGCGTTAACCGTAGTTGATATTGCAAGTCGATACAAAGAAGCAGAACCGTTAAAAACAAAATCAGCCACTGAAGTTGCTTCTGCATTTGAAAGGATTTATCGACGAGGTCCTTTGCACTGGCCGAATCTATTGCAGGTTGATCCTGGCAAGGAATTTCAGGGTGCGGTTCTATCTACAATGAAAAATCATAATGTCACCATACGACGAGGGCATACTGCGCTACATCGCGATCAGGCCATTGTAGAACGATTTAATCGGACGATTGCTGAGCGGTTATTTGGATATCAATACGCAAAAGAATTCATTCAAGAAAAGCGATCCAGTGAATGGGTTAAAAGATTACCATCTGTGATTACTGCACTGAATAACGAGATTACTAGAACAATCAACATGAAACCTATCAACGCGATTAAAAAGAAGTCTATACCCGTACAACCACAAAAAGATTTCCCTAGAAACGCTAGCGTTTCCCAACCAATTCTTGGTAGTAGTGTCATTGTGAGGTACTTATACGAACCAGGAGAGCTTGAAGGGGGTAGAAAAAGGGCTACTGATCCTATTTGGAGCGTCACTACGCATAAGATATCTAGTATAACACGATCAACTGGTAGACCAGCAATCTATAAACTGGATTCAACTGCTCCTCAGCGAGGATTTACTCGACAACAACTACAAGTGATTCCCGAGGATACTCAATTGCCACCGCATGGTCTTAACTAGCGCCGTTGCGTCTATTGCACTCAAGACAAGTCAACATCACATTATTTCTGACATGACCGAGATTGTTATTTTTTCTGTCTACGGTGAATTGGCGAGGATCCTTATCCGAATACTGCCAACGCATTATACAATTGCAACTCGCGCAGTGATTATTCTGTTGTTTTTTCAAAGTGATTATTAATTTAGCATCAATATCAAATTCTCGTTGGTTTTTTTTTGTCCTGTTGTTTGTAACCGGAGAGTTTTTTATTAATGATGCTAACATCAATATCACTTATTGTTGTGTCATTATCATCACCAATGATTTCATCATCGAGGATAATTCTTCGAAGCTGATTTATTCTTCGTACTCTGGATACTGCGAGATAGACTAAATTCGACCATTCGATGCGATTATCTACCATCCAAACAATTGTATCCGATATAGTCAATCCCTGTGAAGAGTGTATTGTTGCTGCGTATCCTAGCGTCCATGGGGATTTATTAGCACGCAATGCATCTTCAACGACATTGATATCAACCAGCACAATATCATTTAACACGAGAATCTGCTTTTCACTTCCTGACTTTGTCAGGCTTGGAATATCAACTTCTATATTCTGCTTTCGTGTATCCGAAGGCCTATAACACAACGGTACTGGAAGCGTTGCAAATTTTTCTTTATGCAATTCAAATAACTTCATCTGAAGTGTGTCTCTGACTATTTTTCTACTTGCTACTATCAAATCATTTGGTCTCCACGTTTCCCAGAAATCATTCATAGGAGTTTCTGAAATTATTTCACGCGCTATTTCGCATTGGATTTTATCCGGTTGTAATCTAAGCAGTGCTTTGAACTCGCGTAATTGTTCATCAAGTGATCTATGGTCGGTATTAATTTCTTCATAATAGTCTACAGAACCCTTTAGCCATTCATGTGGAGATCCACCGACAAATGGTGGTGGTTGGCCGTGATCACCGCACATGACGACTTTTGTGTTTTTGTTTAACAACCACTCAAGAAATGTTTTTAATACATCTAATGACACTGTGCATATTTCATCCCAAATTATGATTTCAGGAATGAATTTATCACCCATACGCTCAGGAGTCCATTTGTCACCTTTCCATCGAAAAAAACTATGATAAGTACAGGCATTTACCCCTCGCTGTATCATCTCTCTGGCGAGTCTGTGAGTCGGTGTTAACACAATCATGTTAGTAGAAATACAAGTATTTCCACCACCACGATATAATTCAATTGCACGAGTTGTCTTTCCTGACCCACCACAACCGTTTAAATAAACTGTCTTGTATCTACATATTGGATCAGATACCGGTGGTGCATTAGAAAATTCTGATTGAATCTCATCACATTTTAAGTACTTTTCATCCATGGCAACGTCTGCGGATTCACAATACTCATGTAGCATCTCCTTTTTAAATCGCCAACGCCCCCACGCTTCCTCCGGATCTGTGAATGCCGCTACAGCTGATTTGTACTTATTGTGTATATACATCGAATCAGTGGCCACTCTAACCGCGGTATTAGGAAATCTATTTATCATCGAAAATAGATTAATGCAAGCATAGGCTAGCATTGAACTTCTCAAATGTGTGTACTGGGAATTATATCCATCACAGTAGGTAACAACCGTACCCAATTTCTCACCATTGGATAGAAAAGCATCCTTACGGGATACAAGTTTTCCCTGTTTCGTTAAATCCGTTACAAGAAAATCGTATTCAGCGACATCTATGATCAACCGCGAGGAAAATTTTGCATTGTCGTATCTTCCACCCTGGGTAAATTTACCGATTATTTTTCGTCCAAAATCCTTTGCTTGTCCTTTTTTACTTTCAAATAACTTCTTAGACCAATTTATGATTTCTTCTTCATTGAAATCTGGACACTGTTTTCGTAGTTCGCTGATTATACGATCTAGATCGGGTTGTGGTAGCCAAACTTCTTTTTGAGCTCGATAGCATATAATAGCTTCGGAAACAATCAACGATATCAGCATGCCACAATCAATCATATATCGTAGTAACACTATTGGCATCCAGGCCTTTTCAGATAGGTGTCTACCGAGCCAAACATAACTACACGGATGTAACCCTGTAGCGAGTTCAAATGATATCACACGAGCGAATCCGGTTAAATCAAAATCAGGTAATGGTCCATTAATCGCAACACGAGTCATTTCATGCGTGGGGTGTCCAAATCGTTTAAAATAGTTACTACATTCTCCATACCCGAGAAAACTTCCAGGATAACACGCGGATATATCAATTGAAATCATACTGTCACGATGGTATTTTGTATTCCACAGTCCTCCATGACCAAATTCGATGCAACTCAATTTAACATCCTCGAGAAAATCACTTCGTGTTGGACGCCAGGAGTTTTTTTCTCTTGCGAAGTGAGCTACCACTGAAGAAATAGTAAAACTATCCGTGAGTAGTTTTTCATGGAAACTCTCTGGTGAAAAATCATTAGCGATTTTTCTCATTCTGTTATCTAATTCTTCAACGCGATATAATTCACCATTTGGTCTTACAAATTGATCAAATCCTGATTCGGAACCAGCACTACTAAGTAACCACACTGACACAGGATCATCTTTACACAACGCATGAATAGCATCAAATAATTTCTCTTCATAGAAAACATCCCCGGAAAATTTCCGGGGGATATATCTCACGGTTCTATCTCGTGGAAATATTGTTACTGCAGGTGTCCACGCGTGTTCGTTATGATCAATAATTTGTATTGGCGCTCCTTGTAATTTATATTTCGGTTCGTGTAATACTTCTCCGGTTATCGTCATAACGGTTATTGGGAATCTTAATGATGTTTCTAATTTAGCTATATCAGAAATCTTTGCACCGTGCTGTTTCACTGTCAGTTCCCATTCTGTTATTTTCCTACGTCGCAGATCAGTTAGTTTATTTCCTCGGGATGCATTTGTGAAGTGTTCCATTACCCGTGTTGCTACACAATTGAGCCTTGACGAAGTCAATGGTGAATATTTCATAGGAGCTAGTTTTGCAATATCGGGTTTATCATTTAACGGATATATCCCATAAACGATTGCTGTTACGGGATAAGATCTCTCGTAGTATGGTTTGTCAATTCCAGTTAGAATTCCTGGTTTGGAATCTCTACTTACAATGACAGTTTTTTTATCCTTGAGGATTGGTTCAAATTTATCCTTAATAATCCATTTGCCTTCGACTTCGATAATGAATTTTATTCTGAAAAAATACTTCTGATTGGAATTGCTTTGCTTGAAATCCTTTGGATTTCCACCTTTGGATTTCCATCTTTGAATTTCCCCTTTGGATGGAAATTGCTTTGCAATTTCACCAAGGTGTGAAATTATCTCAGCTGCTCTTTTATCGTTCATAGTAGCATCGATGATGGGTACATTGACATCTTCAGCAATAATTCGAAATGTCGACCAACAGTATGCTGCACCGTCTCGGTAGAATTCATTAAAACACTCCCTGATTTTACCGAGTATAGTTCTATCACCGATTAGACGTTTTGGTGTATCAGAGACTCTATCGAGATTGAATTTAGTATTTCTCCAAGGCTTAATTTTCGATAATCTTTGGAACTCCCTATCAAGATTGAATTTAGTATTTTTCCAAGGTTTGATTTTCGATAATCTTTGGAACTCCCTATCGAGATTGAATTTAGTATTTCTCCAAGGCTTAATTTTCGATAATCTTTGGAACTCCCTATCAAGATTGAATTTAGTATTTTTCCAAGGTTTGATTTTCGATAATCTTTGGAACTCCCTATCAAGATTGAATTTAGTATTTTTCCAAGGTTTGATTTTCGATAATCTTTGGAACTCCCTATCAAGATTGAATTTAGTATTTTTCCAGGGCTTAATTTTCGATAATCTCTTGAACTCCTCCATGTTATAATTAAAACAAGTATTTAAATAGAAAAATATAGTATAATGAATCACTGCAAGTGGCTAATGATTGGATCTACAACCCCGTGTAACAAATCATGCAGAAGCGAATTCTGTGGGTATCATATGCAAAGCGTGAGAAACGGTTCAAAAGGCCCTCTCCCATGCCTCCAATGTGGGGTGGGTGTTAGAGGAAAATCGCAATTATGCCTTGCTTGTGGGGGTAAACGATACAGGGAACTAAAACGCTACTATGACAAACGAATCATTGACTCCGTCATCCTTGATAAAATCAAGGACAAAGTAATAAAAACCCCTCAAGATTATATCCAGAGATTTATAATTAAAGCAGATAATAAATTAGACAAGTAGTATTATTATACAAATGAGCCAAGATTTCAGACCTCACCCAGTGCTTGCTAATTACGAAGCCTCTAGTGATGGTGTTGTCAGACACCGCAGACTCAAAGAACCTGTTGGGTATCTGAATAATATGGGATATTTGATGTTTTCAGCTGGGAGGAAGAAGTATCTCTGTCACAGAGCCATCTATGAAGCATTTTACGGATTAATCGAAGACGGTCTTGTGATTGATCACATAAATGGCGTGAAGACTGATAATTGTCTTGGGAATCTTCAAGCCGTCTCGCAGCGCGATAACCTTTTAAAAAGCAACGCTGGTAAGCACGCAAAACATCCCAAGGGTGTGAAATCGTTTGATTTAGAAAATAATGAAGAGAGAAGCTTTCAGTCGATAAATGCGGCTGGAAAATATTTCGATATTTGTAGTACTTCAATTCGATTTGTTGCTGAAAAAATCATTAAAACATCTCTGTCTAAAAAAAATGGTCATAAAATAAAGTTCGTATACACTGAAACTATTTAAGGGAGATAAATCCTTTATGGATAAATCCGCACTACAATTCACACTCTACCTACTAAGTTCCCTTGTATTATGACGTCAAAGGAATTTGTCGCCTGCTATATTACCTGTACTTGACTAGGCGCGCCCACGTGACTGTAATGGAGATATAATGCATGAGTTTTCGATAGAGAATAAAATTTTTTATTGTCGCTTGTGGGCTAAAACTGCATTATTAGTTTTATTTATCTACATATCTCATGTGTGGGGTGGGTGGACTAGCAGTAAAGCAGACAGCTAACTCTTTCTTTCAGTACAGAAATTCTTTATAATTAACGCATTACCTATGTTCGCTCAGCCAGAACGCGAGTGTTTCCTATTCATTGAAGTAGGTGGGCGTGGTTAAAATTCCTTGTATGTGAATGTATTTTATCTAGAGAATTATAACAGAGTATAAAAACGCTGTTTTATTAAACAACTGTATTATTTTGTTTAAAATATTTCTCATTGTTGCAGCATAAAATTGTCTATTTTAAAAATCTCTTATTGTTAAGTATACATGTCTTCCCTCTCCTCTATATTGATCGGTATTCATGTGACCTTCAGTACACACTTCTGTTTCCCACCCTGTATGATCGGTATTTCACTGACGCAGGCATGCGTGATTGATATTTACAAACAGTTAAATTAATTTTTTTTTGTGTACTTAGTATTTTATATTCCTAAATACGATGGATACAGTAAAATTGTCTATTTTAAAAATCTCTTATTGTTAAGTATATCAGATATATATATATATATTAAAAAATCTCTATTCTGTATGACTAGTCCGTGGTGTAATGGTATCGTGTTTGTCTTGTAAACATAGATCTATCAACTACGTGTTCGGTCCCCATAGCAGATACATTATTTGATGGCGAAACGGAAGATGTTTTTTTCTATTAATTGGGGGGGTGGGGCGGTCCCCCTCAGCCAAACCAACATGGCAACCCATGCTATCGCATTCTCGGTAGCGTGGGTTGGTGTTTTTTTCCAACTCATGCAACCATGAATTCGATTTCATGGGTTGCCATGTTGGTTTGGTTTACCACGCCCACATCATACCATCATCGTTCCATTGAATTATAATCCACATCATACCATCATCGTTCCATTGAATTATAATCCATCCTTAATTAAGTTAATTAAGTATATGTTATGCCTAAAATTTGCCGCAACACTCGAGCGGAAATATATGGCATTGTGCCGTCCATGTTGTGACGTCCCCCCCAAGCATATCTTCTGGGCGGTCTAAGATGGCGTTTGCCACCTTAGGCCTCCCTTCCGGAGATGTATGTTTCGGGTCCCCCTTGGGCTTACTTGGATGCGAAGGCACCCAAGGAGTTCCAAAGATGTGATGTCATATATGTTTTTTTTTTTATTAATTAGAGATACAGTATACTATATTTATATAAAAATATAAATAATGGATATCAATGATGTAAATGCTATAATTGCTGAAATCTCAAATTTAAATAATAAAGGGGTATTATTATCTGAAAGTCTCGACGTTGACAAGATTACCTCGGAATATGAAGATATTGAATATCTGTCTAGTAGGGGTCGTTATGTTTTACCTAGGATGTACAGGCTCGTGAAAGGAATTCAAAAATCCATTAATGGTTGTTTGTACGGTAACGACATTAATTTATTTATAACGCTATTTAGCACCGTTGAAGCAATACGTCAAAAGCTTGGCCAAGAATATCAAAAACGAGCTGAAATTGGTTCTAAAGTTCGTGATCTTAGAAAAATGTTAAACGAGGAGCGACCCGTATCTTAACCACGTGAGTGTTACTAAAAAATAATATAGGCTTTCGTAAATAATTTAAATAATTTATTTATTTTTTTTTTAGCGTTTTTTGTAACACTTGTTACATAGGATTTTCTCCTGAAAGGATACTCATCAGTTTGGACTTGCTCATGCAGTTATGTGCATAATGGATGATCTGGTCGTAGTAGCAAGTAATCACCGCGACGCCTCCATTTTCACGTAATTGTTCTTGTTGCCGCGTCGTTAACACAAATCGTTCATCGCCATTCTCAGATATTACAATTCTGAAATCCCCAGCGATGTTATTTCTGAAACACTCGCGGAGAGCGTCGTACAGTTTAACCCTGTCGAAGATGAATACGTTAGCTTGATGGTACATTATTTAATAACTAAGTTATTTAATAACTAAGCTTTTAATTATGATGGAAACCCTCCGGATTTCACATTTGAAAATTTAGTTCACAAACAATATATGGTTGGTGAATCGCTTACAACTAAATTAGCCCGAGAGCGGCTAGCAGCAATTAAAAAGTTTATACCGGTTCGAGACAGACTTCGCGAGAAACTTCAACAACGACAACAAGCGCAGACTGACTTTTCTGTGTCAAGTGAACAACTGTTTACTCCGATAACAAGTGCGACCAAAGATGTGAAAACAGCAACTGAACGAGCAATATACGGAGATATTCCTAAGGAAGGCAAGCGACGAGAAGTGCCTGTTCTTGGTGTGCTTGAAAAGATAGCAGCAGAGACCGGACAAACACGCGCAGGGATACAACAGTTATCCAGTGATATAAAAACTCAGCGTGAGTATGAACGATTAGCTGATATTGATGATTCCACACCTGAACCACAACCTGTTGATGTCGTCACCCCAAGAGGTGTTTCCTTTATAGACAAACTCACCGAAGGAGCTATAAAGGAAATCAAACGACCTCAATTGGAGAAACACCAGGATTATACGACTTTTGGTGATTTCGCCGCCAAAAGCTTTGATTCTAGAAAGGATTTTTTAAAAGACGAGTATAAAAACAGTAGAATAAGCCGAGATGAATGGGTTAATTGGTTGTATAAAACGAATAAGGGGATTATTGGTAATTTGAAAAAGGATACAATTGAGTATAGATCTTTTAAAGTAGGAGTTGATAGTTATGGTATACAAAAACAACAAGAACGAGAAAAACAAAGTCGAGGCCGACAAAGGCAATTACTTGATGATAGTCAGGGCGCAACTGGTACAACTGAGGAAACAAGCGGAAAGGGATATTCGATTAAAAATCCAAAGGATGTATTTGACTCTACCGTGACATGTCCTGGTAATATTCTCAGTGATATATCACGGTTAGAGGTTCTCATCGGAGGGAAACGAGCCGGAAATAACTCCGTCGAGATAATTAACGAGGCCGCTGATATCTGTAGACGATTATTTGCTGGTGGTATCATGGACATTAATGTATATCGAGAACTTATTGCTGAATTAGTTGAAAATCACAACGATGAAAATCTTATGGATGTAAGCGATTGATCACTAATTGAAAAACTACTAGTTTTATAATAAGATGATTATACACTACAACCATGATAAACCCGTAAGCGTCTACGTGGTGAACTCACGATTGCCTGTTTATCGCGCGTGGTACGGAGATGGTTTCGGCAATACCATTGCGGGGTTATTTACAAGAATGGCTCCCAAGGTGGCGCCGTTAGCTAAACAATTATCAATGAAAGCCATTGATGCTATCCGTGATAAGGGAATCAATTTCGTTGGAAATCTTGCAGGAAAGGCATTTTCTGCCGCGAAAGATAAAATAGCATCATTGGTGCGAAAGAAACCACGAATGACTTCGTCATCGATGACTTCGTCATTAGTGCTGCCATCAACTACAGTGATGCCTGCAAAAATCAGCAAAGCAATAAATAACGCAGTGGAAGAAAAACTAGCGCAATTGACTTCGTCACCACCGGTAACAGATAGCGCTATCATGAACGCGATAGCGGGAAGTGGTTTGAAACAAAAAAGAAATTCGAGGAATTTTCAACGACGATGATTACAAAGATGAAAATGCTAGCGTTAAACTCTTCGAGTTTCACAATTGAAAACGCTAGTAATGTTATAAATGTTTAAACGAACAGCTGATCCCGCGTTAGATATGGAAGCCCCAATGCGCAAGGATGATTCCGTCCGCGATTATCAATACTATTCCTATCATGCAATACAACCCGACCTACGATCGCGAATTGAACTTCAAGTTCAAGATACCAGTAAATACTTTTTACCATGTGAAGCATTTATTGAAGTAGAAGGAAAACTTGTAACAAATGATGCAGCTGATACCCCATATGCAAATGATTCAAATATCCGAGTTGGTTTCGTCAACAACGGTATAATGGCGTTATTTGAAAGTGCAAGATATCTCATTGATGGAAAAGAAATTGAATCAATAGACCGCGAGGTTGATGTTGCAACAACAATAATCGGACTAGCAAGATACTCCGATGATTATACAAGATCGGCTGGTCCATCTATGATGTTTGCAAAGGATACCTCTGATAACGCTGACCACCTTCAATACATTAAAGTGTTAACAGCACAAGATACTGCAGCTGATAATCAACGAGAAGCAACTAATCCAGAACGTCGAGCTAGACCCGGAACTGCGTTTGATATTCTCGGAGGCGTTAATGGTAATTTCAATTTAGGATTTGCAACACGAAAATTAGCATTGGAAGGACAAGAGAAAAAGTTTTCATGTGCGATTCCACTCCATCACATATTTGGATTCTGCAGAAATGTCAGAAAAGTCATCTATGGAGCCAAACACACAATCGCATTAGTGCGAAAAGGCAATGACAATGATGCAATTTGGCGTACTGGTGCCAATGAAGGTAAAGTTGTTTTGAGTAAAATAGTATTATGGATGCCAGTAATGACTCCATCAATTACCACGGAAGAGCGGCTACTTTCGTTTATGGAAACCGGTGGTAAATCATTGCTAAGTTGGCTAACAACAACGACTGATGCTAAAGAGGATAATGTTAATGGTACATTTACATGGCACCTGGCATCAAAACAAGGCGTTTCAGCTCCACGTCATATATTTATAGCGCTGCAGAATCGGAATCGATTAGGTTCCCAAGAACGCAGTCATATGATATTTGATCGGTTAGGGGTAAGTGAGGTTTCACTGAGAATAAACGGACAACAAGAACCATCTGAGGATATACAGCTTAATTACGGAAACAACCAAATAGCACGTGTGTATCATCGGATGCTGTCATATATGGGTCGTGATCAAAATGTTGATACTGGTTTGCAAATATCTCAGCTCGATTTTAAGAACTTGTATCCAATTTATTACTTTTCACTGGAACATCTTGATTTAACAAGGCAATCCGTTGTTGATATACATTTTAGGGCTCGTATAGATCCTGGTGGTGTTGATTATAGAGCGGTTGCTGTTATTCTCAGCGACAAATCAATGTCGTTAGAAGGGGCTGGCGGACGAATGAGACTTGTTGATGCACCAGTGGAAAATCTGTAAATGAAACTTGAAAAGTTTCCATAGGATTTCCCCAATTAGATCAATTGAAAGAATAAATGTGTTTTACAATAAAATGCCATATAGTGTTGTTAGTGTCAAGCTGACTGATGGTCAGGTCAAGAAATTAAAATCAAAATCCGCTAAGGAATGTGGAACAACAATAACGTTAAAACCAGCGCAGATGTCCGGAGGTACACATAAAATATCATTAACGGATCGTCAAATAAAACATTTCAATGATGCAATGAAAAATAAGCGAGGAGTTCAAATAGAATTTTCGAAAGCTGCAGTCGCGAACATGATAAAATCAGGTGGTATATTTCCATTGTTAGCCGCAATACCAGCATTGATTGCAGCGGCTGCCCCAGCGGTGGCGAAGGCGGCAGCGTTGGGAGCCGTTGGGACCGCAGCAGGGATGGCGTTGAAAAAGGCAACTGGTGGATCCGGGTATAAAAAAAGGGAAAGGGGTTGTACCTACCAGGAACCCCGTATTCATGGTACAGCGGCAAATCCGTGAACGGATCGGGTCTAAGAAAAATACCAGGAACGGTTTATTAGTTGAAAGCCCAATTGTTGAGGAACCTATAGTTGAGGGACCTATGGTTCCTATGTCCAATTTTGATTTAATTGATGCTGCTAAAAAACTAGCGATAAAAAACTTCAGAGGGGTTTTTATGAGAGATCAATTACCGAGAAAACCAAATAACGTTGAAACCGGTATCATCAATCTTGATAACAGCAGCGGATCGGGAACTCACTGGGTTGCATACGCGATTGATCCACGTGGGATTGTCTATTTCGATTCATATGGGTTAGCTCCGCCAAGCGAGTTTATGCGGTATATAAATTCCTCGATGAAACTCAAAGGGTTTCCGATTTTTTATTCCACGCTGCCAACACAACAATTAAATGATCCACCGATATGCGGCCGTGAAGTATTAAATGTCCTCGCGGAGATTTCATTAAAATCCTTTGGATCTCCGTGGAAACCACCTCATATTATTGTAAACGAATACACGAGTGGGAAATTACAAGGATCAATAAATTGAAAACACAAGTTACGCTAACAATAATGATTGATATTTGGGGACAATCTCTGTCAATGTTGGAACCCACCGAGGAAACATCTGCGGGTTCTATCGAGGATGTAAAAAAAATAATAGAAGATGAAATCGCTGAGACGTTAAATTTAACAAGTGTTGACCCGAACGAAATAGTTGTATTTCAAGATCGCCAGGGTAAATTGAAAAGCAGTAATATATCCGTGAATGACATTTTGATACGGCATCGCGCTGCCGCTGAAAACTCTATTGCACTGTATTCCAACGATGGACAACTTAAACCAGGTGCACTTGTGTCTACGATCACCGACGCGATTGCTACCAACGAACGTGAGCTGAATGATTTTATACGAGGTTATAATAGTTTTCGCAAAAATGTCGTACATAAATTCTTTGGAACCCCGCTTGTGGTTGGCATGACTCTCGCTGAAATTAAAGACTTGTTGAATTCATTCTTCGCTAACAAGGAAGCTGGAAGGATGATGACTGCTTCAGAAATCAAGGCAAATTATCTCGAGATTTTTAAAGTAAGCGAAGATCAAAAACTCACAAACGACATTGTTGGTAGGTTCTTTGGAACCCCGCTTGTGGCTGGCATGACTCTCGCTGAAATCAGTGAGTTTATCGGCAAGCACACTCACAATGCCTACATCGCTAATAATTTCTTTGGTGTCCCGGCTACATCTACAATGACTCTCAAAGATATTAATATGTTTATGGTGAGACAAACAACACTTAATACCATCGTGGATAAATTTTTAGGGAGAACACCTGTGTCTGAAACCACATCGTTGACAGGCATGACTCTCGCGGAAATTAAAAGCGCTATTGACAAACAAAAGCACACCAGCGATATTGTTAATAAGTTCTTTGAGGGCAGTAGCCTCCAAGATATCACGACGAAATTTTCTAACATCGACAACCATATTAAAACCCAAGCAGAGCTTAAAGTTGAAGACCTTCTGGTTTCATTATTCTTCTCTAACAGGGAGGAGAGTGGAAAAACAATAGATCCTACCAAAATCAGGGTAAATTATCTCGATATTTTCGACGATCTTTTTAACCTGAAAAGAATATCTGAAAAGGTAAAGATTCCACATCACTACACGGGCGTTAAAAATATCGTGTATACGGTTAATCATGGAACCATGGATTGGATAAGAGACGGTTATACTACATTATCCATCGGTATCTTGGGTCTCCCCGGCATAGTGGGCCCTGACTACAAGCCAACATGGGTCGATGGTATCTACAGGCTAACGTGGATCTCTATCGATCAATTTAATATGATCGCGGACGGTAAAACCTACTCTGGTGGCACCGCGACGTTAATTATGCATGGTCGCAAAAAAAACTTTAATGTCGTCGCGGTTGATAGCTCCACCATTAGATCAAAAATAGCCTGGTGTTTAGAACTCGTAGCTCATTTTTCCGACTGAAGTACTAGCAATTCCCGCTAACGATGACAAATAATTGAAAACACTAGCGGATTTAAAATAACAACAATGACTTTGTCATCGACGCAATGTCGCTATGATCAGGTCAGAGAATTTCAGAATAGACTCAAAACCCTCACTGAGGAGTATCAAATAAAAATAAAAAAATACCGACGAAGAATCACCGCAATTGATGTTACTATATACTCGGTGTCAAGCGTTCTTACTGGTGCCGGAATAATACTTGCATCGGTTACAATGATTGCCCCGGTCGTAGTTCCAATTTGCATTTCTGCGGTGGCTACAATCGGGGGTATATTAACCGGGATAGCAAAAAAGATATCATCATGCAGCCAGAGTAAACTGCAGAATTACTTACTTCAATTTCATATTGCATCAACCGCATACTCGCAATTATCATTGATGATATCGTCGTCACTCGATAATACGATTATATCAGATAGTGAATTCTCAGCGATGGTCAGTATTTTTGATTCCGCGATATCGAAATTAGAGCGACAACATGAATATAATAACAATGACAACACCGATGGAATCAGAAAACACGAACCCAAAAAAACAAAAAATGATCTCAATAATATCAACATTACCAGATTGTGAGTTCTCAGTGATGGTCAGTATTTATGATTCCTCGATACCAAAATTAGAAATAAATCATGAGTATAGCAACGATGACGACACCGATGGAATTACTTCAACGAATAGTGGAGAACACGAACCCAGTACAAACGAGTATGATATCAATAACATCAACGAATCCAGAATTCAGTGTGAATTTCCCCTCTCCGGTCCCAGTGAAGGAGATAGCGCTAGCAAAACTACGAGTGTATCACAGTTGGCCTAATATCAGATCGGTTGCATTTAGTGGTCAGCAACCCAATAACACACTGGTGTTCTCGTATAAGAATAAACCCGATGGTACTCCAGAGTGGGAAACAGTTTCGTTACCAACTGGGTCGTACCAAATTAAGCAAATCAATGCTGAAATTCAGCGTAGAATAAAATCAATCACTGGAAAAGAATCAAAAATAGCTATTAATCTTCATCAACCGACACTCTCGTCGTCGATCGAAATAAGCACAGAGGGATACATTGTAGATATATATAACAGCTCGTTAAGAACAGTGTTAGGATGGCCTGAAAAACCACCGGAAAAATCCGCCACCGACTTAACCACGGACATACAATCATATCATGAAATCAATCCCAGTTATCGAGATAATTTATCTGATATAAGAAAAGGAAGAATCGCCGATAGATTTATATTTACCAACAAAGAAACATTGCAATGGGATTTTATCATTAAAAGAACAACCGACTCATCTGTTACTATTTCATTTACGCTAACTGACGTCCGTGGTTATTTTAATGAGATTAAACAATTATATGACACACAACTAGAACAACTACGGAAAACAAAATCGCAAAAACACGTTGAAATAATAAATCAGCTTATATCGGACATGAAATATATCTATGAACTAATTATTCAAACAATAATTAATGACAACAGCGACAATAAACAACGATTCCTAACCGATTACAATATCACAGAGGACAATCTGCGTAATTTCAAGTTTCCCAAATACAACGCTGATGAACTAGCAAGAATTGTTAAAACCGATATCAAGGCGCTACAAAAATCAGATTCAGCTGTCCTCTTCAGGTATAATAATGATCCAGATGGTGGCGGTAGGCATATTGCCCCTCATAATGTGAATATTTCAACGGTGATTGCGCTCAATTTAGTATGTGATGCAATTGAAGGAAGCTATCAAATTAATCTAGAGCAATCAAATCAAGCTCAGCAGGGATATATTCTTTATTCGTTTGCACCAACAGCTCCTCCAGGATTCCTAATTATTGAAAACCCAATTAATCCTGTCTACATGCGATGCCATAATAATTCGTTAACGAGAATTAATTTCAAACTCACCGACCAGTCAAATAATCTGATTGATTTACAAGAAGAGGTGTTAGCGATTAGTCTGTTTGTAAAGTCCTAAGGACTTTCATCATAAATGATTTTCGTCCTAAAGACTCGATCAAATTTTCGGTTGAAATCGTAAATGATTTTTTGTTAACCCAGTGATGAAATCACTAGCAGCAGAGAGGGTGGATGACAACGACGTTGGCGTATATAAGGAAATCTTATTTTATCGAATAGACGCCATTTTTTTTACTATTTGGTGGAAGCCTCAGATTTCCGAATCGACGCTCGGAAAGTTGTGAGGTTCACCCTCTCTGCTGCTCATTCTGTACTCAGTAAAAGAGTGGCTACCAGTATGCCAGAAGAAAACTGTGTTGACAACATCAATAAACTTTCAGAACTAATCAGGATATTTCTGCCACATCAATGTAAGAATGCTTTTCCAGTTGTTACGGTACACAAAATACAGGGTTTGTTTTTTACTGTTTGTGTGCAATGCAGTAACTGTAAGTTTAAATCCAATACGGTGGAACTGTTCACAAAAGTACTAAAACTTTAATTCTTTTTCCTCCAAACATTGTCCGCAATATGTCATATCCATCACTATTTGCAACACCGTTCCATTGGTGACATTCACCATTTATAACAGTATGTCTACTTATGATTTCTTGAAAGTGCATTTGCTCCTGTGGAGTGAAATTACTTAGAAGAACGTGTGATGTCATGTCATGTAATGTTTTTGTGTGTCTGCAATGAAATATGAATAACTTTCATTAAAATAGGAGTACAGAGCTTGTTACCTACATGAAAATCAAGTAAACACATTTTAAACCCCCATTTTCTCTCAAAGCAACTTAGTTAAGCTCAAAATATGCTAACTTGTCCTGATACCAATAGGTATAATTTATAAGTGCAAAACAAATTATCTCCCTTGAATCTCATATAGTGCTGAGATATTCAAAATAAGGAGACAAATAGAGGTACTATGATAAGGTTAATGTATAAGAATTAATTGCATCTGAATAAAGAACAAGAAAATAAGACAAAATGTGGTTCATTGCACAGTTTTTTTTAATAGCATTTTTCCCTTAAGGGGGCAGGGTGCAGTTTTTATGTACAAATTTAATGTCGCATGCACCTGCCTAATATAAAAATTCATTAAAAATATAATACGCGAGTGAGGTCAAAAAGGTACATATTTCTGGATAGGTATTATGTAACGCAACATAATCATATCACACACTTGACCTGACAAGTCTACTGAAGTTCTTAGAATAAAATGTTTATGTACCCCAACCCTTATTTTATACATGCATTTTTTTACATCCGAAGGCCATTTTTGACAGCATGTGGTGCTCACAGTGCAAATGATGAAAATTTTGAAAAACATTATCTACTAAATAGCTTGATGCAATTCATAATAGTTGTCATCCATGTCGTTTTTGAGATATTCTACTTGCCTTGAACCCACGTGTCTACTGCTATGGGAGGCTAGCTCTTCTTCCTAGCCGACTATTGGTATTTCACAATCAACATACTGTAGAGTAACTATGGAAAGTGTACATGTCTGAAATTAATTTCAAGAACAACACAAGCCTGAAAAAACTAGTTCACAAATTTATCCATATCTTTAATTATTACACAATAGTAGCTCAAAAACTCACACCATACCCTTAAGTTAAGGAATTTGTCAGGGGCCAATTTACGAAACTGGACCCTGCCACCCAAGGTTGCGAGATAAAACGAAATTGGTGCCTATCTTAGCCTCGTTTTGGATGCGTTGACCGAGGGTCACATGAATAGATGAATATATTATAGGAATGGTATATAGAACACAAACTATTGCAGTTTCTTCGACTGCATTTCAAAAAGTCGAGTGTGTTATGAGTTTTCATTGAATTTGATCTTAAAGAAAACACATTACAAAGTCTCAATTACTATTTTATATCATTTCATTAAATATCCGAAAAATATTACTTGACTTCGATAAAAGTGGAAGCATTTTTTAAAATGTCGCCATAATGGTTATGCAGTGACGGTGGGGCTAAACACAACCTTAACACACATATAAATTATTGCATAACAATATTTAATAACTAGATGTATATCTTGAGTAAATAACATCAAATACTAGTTAAAGGCGATATTATATTACTTACATGAACTTCTGTATGTGAATAAATCAGAAAAGTAATGTACAGCACGAGAGCAAACATTAAGGTGACACAAATTTTGTCACCCTAATGCTACTGTCGCCATAATGATTACCCAGTGACAATGAACTGTCGCCGTAATGACGGGTTCTCTGTAACACACACACACACACACACACACACACACACACACACAGACAGACAGACAGACAGACAGACAGACAGACAGATAGATAGATAGATAGATAGATAGATAGATAGATAGATAGATAGATTGATATCGAGGTGAGCTGAGTGTTTACATATGTGCTTGTGTGTCTTTATGAGTTAAAAATAGCACTGTCATTGATGCAAGCATTATTTATAACTTTAGACCCAGACGGTTTTATATGTCAAAGGATTTCGTAAAAAGACCTGAACAAAATCCCAGCTATGAAAGGTTTCGTACGAATGTATTCATACTGGATTGTCGTATTGAGTTACACAGCTATGCGCGCTAACGATGGCTTTTAAAATATCCCGTAAAATCAATGGGGGCGTGGGTATCTGCTGTCTGTCAAAAGGTCATTTGCAGGTAACGTATCACTATCAAAAGTTATAAAGGATTATTATTGTTGGGGCGTTTTAGAGTGTCGTAAGAAACAAAACTGTTTATATGTTGAACACTGCAGTGTCATATACCACTTGTAAAGGTTCTTGTTTGTGGACAGGAGTTTGTTACAAAACCTAACGTTTCTCAAAGCGAACAGATTTGGGGCTTTACATTTATTGTGGGAAGGACAATATCAAATATAATTTAAAACAAACTGTGTTGAAGAAGAAGTGTGATATTTTAGAAAACATGGGGACGAAGCGACCTGACGAAAATGAAACAAGGTTTCGAGGTAAGAGAGCGCGTGATTCAAATGCAACATATTTATCTCTGAAAAATGAAAATACTGAATGCATAGAACCTCCTCATGAGAATATAAATGTTGATGTTATAATATGTAGAAATAATGATATTGTTCATGATGAGGAGATTGGTTCTACAAAACACAGTGTTAGAAAGAAAAGGCATGCAAAAGATACCAAAGTAAATGAAACGAATTGTAGTGATGAGGTTAAAAATACTGATGAGATAAATACAAATGTAACTAGTACAGATGAGGTTGAAACTACTGCTGAGAAAACTATTCATGCAAAAACTAGTAGAGATGAGATTGAAAATGCTGATGAGATACAAACTCATGTAGCAACTAATAGAGATGAGGTTGAACATACTGATGAGATAAAAACTCATGTAACAACTAGTACATATGAGGTTGAAAATACTGCTGAGAAAACTATGCATGCAACAACTAGTAGAGATGAGGTTGAAAATACTGATGAGATAAAAACTCATGTAACAACTAGTAGAGATGAGATTGAAAATACTGATGAGATAAATACAAATGTAACAACTAGTAGAGATGAGGTTGAAAATACTGATGAGAAAAATATTCATGCAACATCTAGAGATGAATATAGAAATATTGATGACAGACAAACCAATGTAACTACTAGCAGACGTTTTAATAAAAATATTTATGACATGGAAACTCAAGTAACTAATTACAGAGATTGTATTAAATATAATGATTGCATGGAAACGCATTCAAAATCTAGTCATGATTTCCCTGAATATACTGATGACATGGAAATACATTTAACTGGTACTGATCGTGCTCACCATGACTCAGAAACAATTATTGATGTTGATGAACATACTCAATGCATGGAAACTCATTCAAAATCTAGTGGTGACGGCACGGACACTCATGAGAGTATAAATGTTGATGGTTTGACACGTACAAATAGTGATATCGTTCATGGTGAAGAGATTGATTCTACAAAACACTGTGTTAAAAAGAAACGGTATCCTAAAAATACCAAAGTTCCTAAACCGAGTATTAGAGTTAGCCCATGCAAAGA
Organism: Unio delphinus; assembly: GCA_029339505.1. Taxonomy (NCBI): domain Eukaryota; kingdom Metazoa; phylum Mollusca; class Bivalvia; order Unionida; family Unionidae; genus Unio; species Unio delphinus. Next base: position 292,323 of record JAQISU010000002.1, on the reverse strand, counting down.
TATAACATTCAAATTGTTTGAATACATTGGTATTATTGAAACGGAAGTCATAATATATTTGAAATTTTATAGAAATAAAGACTACGTTCATACAGATCTAAATATTTTAGATAACGAATGGATATCTGTGACACTTAGTAAACCACTCGTCAAATTATTTTATCATCCTAATGATCAGAATGCAGACAATTATCTTTTCCCATCCTTGGAGCAACAAAGTTTTAAAAAAGACAAGATTAAGAAGTTTAGAAAGGCAGAGAAGATTTTTACCATCACAACAGCAGACACGAATATCAAATCAATTGATCTTAAGATTGGCAATATTAAGGATACCTACTTTGAATGCAGTGTTTCCATTGTTCTAAATCTTAGGTTTGATAAATTTAAATATATTAAGGGATCAGAGAATTTGCAAGTGATGCATCTGTATGAGGGGATACTTAAACATGACAGGATAAATGTTCTAAAACTTGATCATTCTACAGCAAGTCTGGAATTCATTCAATTCTTAGGTACACTTGGGGTTACGATACAGACCAAAGAAAAAAATGAATCAGAAAAAAGAAATATATTCCTGAGATATGGAATATATATATACAAAATGACACTCCACGATTTTTACATACACTTTTATGGAGTTATAGGGCAGAGGTGGCCCAATGCATGGTACGATGATAATAAGAAACCTCAAAATCCATCTGACGGAGATATTGTAAAGTACACAATTCCTAATGATGGAAAAAACAAATGTTCTGATGGTTGTAAGGGATTAATTGATTATGCAAGCAAAGATTACTTTAAACTTAGCAAACAGTTATTTGCCGGTAATCATGACATAATACAAAAACATACCACAAACAACTCTGATGAAAATACATCGCAGAGGGAAAACTTTCTTTAGCAATGATGATGTCCGAACCCATCCGGAATCATAATACTGTTCCGATAAACTTTATTATGATTAAACTAAATGAGACAAACGATATGGCACCTTCCGAATATTTACGGCAACATCCGATGCTATTCGGAAGGACATGGCCAAAAAGAAAGAAAACAGGGTTTAATTTTAAGCCTAGACCAGAAACTCAGGAAAGAGAAAAATATTTGTTTGATCAATATCAGAACATGAACCCACTTTTGAAAGAAGAAGAAAATATAGTAAAATGGTTAGAAAGCATGATTGAACAACATTTCTTTACCTCCAGGGATCCAGGGTGGTCTTGCAATAATGTCGAAATATAAACCCAAGATTTGATCAAATATGTGACAAAATAAACTGATGAATTGCTAATATATGTAGAGTTATCAATTCGACCAATATTTAAGTATGTTCTGCGGTTATTCGTTGACTAAAAGCTAATTAATGAATTTGGTATTTTTTGCATGTCTATTATTAGGTATTTGAACCCTAATAACATTTCGTACTCTTTAATAATAATAATAATAATAATAATAATAATAATAATAATAATAATAATAATAATAATATTTTAACGTGATTGGTATTTAGCAATGTTTTTTATTCCCTCCTACCTGGTCATAACCAGTTTCAATTTTGAATCCTCTCTATCGCCTTATTAAAGTTTTTGGTAACAATGCCTTTACGAATAAAGAATAAAGAAATATTGTATGAAACCTTGCATGCTGGATATAAAAATAATTAATTAAATAAATACAACATTAAGTATTATGTTTTCATTTTTGTGTTCTTTCCTTAGGATAAGCTCTTTTACTTTGTAATCGAGACAAAAACTTATGTTCATTGTGATCTGGATAAATCTTCAGGTCAATAAACCAAACTTCAAACGATTCTTTACATTTTTTGGAAAACTAAAAATGGTCGCCGGTTTCCCTTTGTTTTCTAAAATATCACACTTGATCTCTGTGTATTCCTCTTTCTGTCTCTTAAATATTGAAATTTGTAATCAGACGATAGGTTAAAACTTGAATGGGTCATTTTCCATCTCAAAGTCTCTCTTCATTAGGACAGCATTATTAATTGTTACCTTTGCAAATGCTACGGGATTATGAAATTGTATTTTGAAGCTTAAAGTGAAATTGTCTGTTATAACTCCCATCCATTTCGGTATGGTCTTTTTTCACCAAGGGATCAGCTGAGGACGAAAGGCATTACGTATCAAGAAAGAAATTTAAAATGTACAAATAGCGCACTTTTTCATTTGATATATTGCTATACAGAAGTATGTCGTGCTCGTCTACATTGAGGAATGAATAATATGGATATTAATACGAACTAACTCAGAGGTGGGTTGACGCAGAATAACGTTTAAGGTGATCCAACGTATATTGAAACTTTGCGATGTTTGCTTCTTTGAAGCCACGAAAAATTAAGCAAAGTGCTAAATATGCTGGAAAGTATTTTAAAAAACGAGGAAAGGGTCTGAGACTTCCAGGGAGCCCCGAGTGGTACGAAAGAGGTTCTGAGACTTCCAGGTACCCCCGACTGATACGAAATCGGTCTGAGACTTCCAGGGACCCCCGACTGGTACGAAAGAGGTCCGAGACTACCAGAGATGATTCAAAGATTCATAAAGATACATAGCGTAAATCAGGATAATAACCGTGATCGATGAATTATTAGCTGGACATCAGCTTATCCTAGGAGATGCATTTAATTCAGTGTTGGGTACAATAAGCATTCAAATGAATTTGCTATAGCTTCCACTGGTGCTCACATTTGGGATCCTCTTTTAAGATATGTGGATATCAACGAGCTGACTAAGAAAGTATTGCAGGAGTGTTGGCGTCATAACCAATATCTTCATAACATCATAGCAACATTGATCATTCTAATACCCAACAGAAATGTATCACCTTGGAATATGGTTTTAAGAGAACAAATTGAGACAAACATACTAAATATTTGTAATAGGAAGTCTGTGCAAAATAACTTTTTCGAATAAACATCTAATATTCATTATGGGACCAAATCCTCGAAAGAAGACTTGATAAGTGTACAAACGACGCCACTAGGACAGACACCTAAAGTAACAACAACTGTTTATTTGTGAAAGGACTTAATGTGTGAAGTGGATGGAAAGTAAAAAGATGTTTACGAGTAAAACACACTCAGATGTATTCAAATAGATGTGGAGGTATACCTGTGTATTAAAAGAAGAGTGACTGCAATCCAGCTCCATCCACAACATGAACACTCGCTTCAACCATGAGCAGAAACAAGTGATTGAGAGCTGGCAAAGATAACAATATAGTGCTAACATCTTAATGAAAAGTTTTAAATTAGAGACTTCATATAAGAAGAACTACATGTTTTAAAAAGCGATCTTCAAAATTGATTCTAATACAATAAGTGACGAGTTTTGAAGGAATTTTGAATCGCAATCAATACATCCAAAAGCATTTCAAAATGACAATTTGGTTTATTATTACAAAAAATATTATCTGGAGTGAAGTTACTAACGAAGAGTAAACATTAGGAGACAGAAAGAGGAATATGAAGAGTGGGGGGTGGGGGGTGGTGGCTCTTTGTGAGGAGGCCTCCACGTGGCAAGAGCTGGGCAACAGTATCATAACTTCTTGGTCTGTGCTTTGGCCGAGACTTGATGCTGGCTAACATCCTCACCTTTTTGTGACTTAGAAAATCTTTTCAGAGGCAATATGATTTTGTTTAATGCTTATTATCCGATACGTCAAAACAATAATATATAATATATTAAATATGACTAAATAATCGTCATAACACCTTCAGGTTTTCTTAAGTTTAACCATCGACTGCATGAAATCGATTAAAACTTCACCGTATACGTTTAATGTTGTGCATGACTCTCATATTGTACTTAGATGAGTCTACCAATCTTCAAACCTGGCTTGTTCTGTTATCTTACCTGAATCTGATAACTTTTTCGATGCCACTAAACATTCTTCTTCAATTTGATTACTTAATACTTTTCTGCGTGAACCTGTCTACTTTCTTGCATGAATTGTATATGTGAAAGTTTCATCTGAAAGATATTCCGAATTTTTTTTCTTCTGATTCATCTACGACTTGTAGACACAAAAAGACGTAGAAGGTCTCAATGATCAAATTGTTTGATAAACATACGTTTCATCTAGCTCTTATGCACTGCATTAAAATTGTTTGCAAGAGACATTATCAGTGAGAGTTTAGTTCCCACGCGCCATCGATTTAACCTGTCACATATCGGACCTTATAATCAATAGAAATATGTAAGAAAAAATATCATTGGGACTCTTAAGAATTACCAATAGCAAAAGTTACTAAAACTGCAAGAAATAATAATTATCTCTTTATTTCCCAACAATACAAGCAATTCAAACGAAAGATTTTCTCTGTTTTCACCGTTATAATTCTTACGGCATGTGCTATGAATGAGCCAGCTGAACATTCGGAAGAACGCTATGTTTTTCACTGCCACAATACCCCCAAAAAATTAATTACAACTATACCTTACCTTTCATAAGAAACTAACATAATGGACTTTGTTCACGAAACATATCAAAGTTAATGAATATACATGCAACATTAACTGTCCTGCATCTAACAAAAAAGATAAAACATTCAATGAAAATTATATGTCATCGCTGCTTTCATGTACCACCTGTGATTATTTCGATAACATTTAGTGCGAGTCTGCACAAAGCAAAGAACAATTAAACAGAAGCTCAAATGAAAATACATAATCGGATTAACATTCAAGTCACATTACATGTAGCTTACAATGTACGGAATAGAGACATTGTTTTATTGATGGAATTTCAGTCAATAAACAGATTTTAGTTTGGAAAACAAGTTGCTGAAATCAGCAAATGACACTTTGGTGCGGTCTTGGAATAACATATACACGTAGATCCAGCAAATGTTCATGTATCTCTCTACATAAAGAAACGGGGATTCATGCATCTATACTGATACATACTTAGTATAGTGAGGCTGTATACCCTCAATTGGAAAATACATTACAGACCCACCCACACTGGAGCTGTATAACCTCAACTGGAAAATACATTACAGAGACACCCACCCTGGGGTTGTATAGCCTTAACTGGAAAATATATTACAGAGCCACTCACCCAGGGGCTGTATAGCCTCAATTGGAAAATACATCACAAACCCACCCACTCTGGGGGCTGTATAGCCTCATCTGGAAAATACGTTACAAACCCACCTACCCTGGGGCTGTATATCCTCAACTGGAAAATACATTACAAACCCACCCACCTTAGGGCTGTATAGACTCAATTGGAAAATGAATTACAGACCCACCTACCCTGGGGCTGTATAGCCTTAATTGGAAAATACATTAGAAACCCACCCACCCTGGGACTATATAGCCTTAATTGGAAAGTACATTACAGACCCACCCACCCTGGGGCTGTATAGCCTGAATACTTTGAAATCTTCTGTCCATTATTTTATTTTACCTACACATAGTCAGCAACAACTGCGATTCACGTGTTATTATATAGATACATATATGAATAAGCGAGGGCCTGTCGCTCTATTCGTACATTTTGTTTCAATGTTTTTAATTACAGGTAATAGGTTAATTGTCAGTTCTAGTACGGGGATAAAAATTTATAACAAAACAAAAACAAACGATTAGAAAAACAGATGAGTGAGTTTTAACGAAAGTTTTGAAGGTACAAATACAATAAAGGTATATTATTAAAAAAAGTTAGGATTCCGCTAAGAGAGAAGAACATGAAAGCTAAGAAAGACAGAAAGATACAGGTGTGTGTTTATATATATGATTATTGAAGTTGTCTGTGTACACGAGTACATATTCGAATTATAAATTTCTCTGTCATTGACTTTAAAATATGGACGTGTTTAATAATAATTTCAATTACTATTTAATAATAATAATAATAATAATAATAATAATAATAATAATAATCATGAATAGTATACGTACATTGTAATGTGAACATAATTATGTATATAATAGCTATCGTAAGTAATGGATGCTTAGTTATTATAAGTGTTTAATTGACGCTATATATTATTTTCATATTTAAGTATATCAAGAATTAAAGGTCCTTTTATTCAACGAATGCATACTTTCAAACAGTTACAGCTCGGTACGTTTTGCAGCGCAGAGACCGTCACATTACATATAAGAGGTGAGGATTACTTATAAATATAATATGCAATTTGTGAGAGTTATGTTAACAGCTTAAAGTTCATTATTCTGTGTGGTTGTTTTATTTCTGTTGCTGATTCAGCTATCCGATTCCGAGAAGAGAGTAATAGCTTTTAATATTGATGATCTCATCTATTTTTGTAAAATACAATTCTACGTGCCCCTTTGGCCACCCTGTTCTACTTACTTCGTTTTAAACTTCCTCCTTTACTTTCTAGTGTCAGTACATGACACAAAATTGTAATCTCCTATTTTCTTACAGTTTACAATGAACCCATAATCAATCACTGACGTATATTACGATCCATGAACAAAAATATACTTTACTTTTGTAATTTAGCAGCGTGAATATGTATGATTCAAGTTGGTAATCCGGCTCCCATAGTAAACTTATGTAAATATAATGATTTTAAAAATTCAATAACTTTAAATCATGGTATATATATATATATATATATATATATATATATATATATATATATATATATACCATGTTTTAAAGTTATATAATTTTTATATATACTTAAGTTGTGTTGTGGTGGGGATGTATAACCTGAATTGAAAAAAATTACTGATCACTACCTCCAGGCCTGTATAGCCTTAATGTTTTAGGAATCACTCTAGAGCTGTATAGCCACAAATAACACGGGGACTATTGGGGCTATATAGCCTCAAGGGTAACAAGTTATTGTATTAGGACAATATGAATGGAAGAGGTGAGGTGGCGTCACAGTACTGAACATTGGTAACAATGTTGCAACAATGGTAGGAACAGGTGTGCACTGGGTTGACCTCAGTGGGGAGTAGATATATACTCACAATATGTATTGAGTGATAGAACAGATACATACATACAATAATATACAGGGAAAAACATTTCACATTAGTTTGTGGGTTGAGGAAAAGGGAGCAAATCTTTTCGAGACAAATGAGTTTCCCTGAAAATGGCATTTGAGTTCTTCTTCTTCTTCTTCGTCTTCTTCATCATCATCATCATTTCATCCTCTGAAATCCAGTCAGGATGTCCATCACTCTAAAATGTTCCTGAACCTTTATCCAATTGTTGTTCAGTCTTTCAAAGCCCTCTTTCTTCTTTCTGTTTTCTTGTTCCTTTTTTCTTTAGTCCAGGTATCTTTAATTATGTTTACTTCTTCCAGTACATTTCTCATATTCTCTCCGGCTTTCTTTAGCTGGTCTAGCCCTCACGTGACAAATGACTACTCTGTGAAATTGAATGATTTGTTTTCATATAAAAAACACCTGACTTGGAATCACATTGTCAAGTGACTCATTCAAGGTTCCCAATCTTTCTTTACATTTTTTGGTGTAACGAAACCTCAACTTTTCTACTTCTTCATGTAGCATACTTTCTAGCAAATCGCTATCTACGTTCAGGTTGGTCATTTGACCTGTCACAGAGTCTTTGGTATCTGGATATCTCCAATCATGTTCTAGCCTTTCCACCCCATATGCTATATCCATCATCCAAAAACATGTGTGTCTGAGTTCGTTAAATAACTCAATAGCCATCTTGATATATTCGGTTGAAGATGATTTAAAGTACAGACGCTTTCGGCCATAAAGGCATCTTCATTTGGTTTGCGAAAGCGTCAATATTGTAAAGGAAAACAACCATTTACACTCACGTCACATTATTTATACCATCCACCCAGAAGGGAGGGAAAACAAACCACAAAATAAAATATAAAATACCACTAAATCTATTATCTTAACAGACGGATAGGAAAACAAACCAAAATATAATATCCAAAACAACAATATCTTCAATGCAAAATATCCACCAGAAATACAATATCCACACACTGGAAGACGAACAATTAAACCGCAATATACTATCCACACACGCGAAGGATATAAAACCACAAATATACTATCCACACAAAGGAAGGAGAAAGAACAAACCATAAAATACTATTAAAAACACAAATTTCTCCTATCCACACAAGGAAGGAGAAACAAAATCAGACAAATATACTATTCGCACACAGGAAGGAGAAACAACATCACAAATATACTATCCACACACCGGAAGGAGAAAAGAATACAAAATATGTTTATTTCAAAAACCCTCAATATCTACTATCCACACAGAGAAGGAGAAAACAAACCCAGAAGTCTACTATCAACTTAGAAGGGAGTGAAAACAATACACAAGCATACTATTGACACAGAGGTGAAGTGTAACAAAACCCACAGATATACTATCAACACAGAACAGAGGGAAAAGGAAACACAAGCATAATATTAACACAAAAGCGAAGGAACACAAACTACAAATATGCTATCAATTGGAAGGAAGGAGATAAAACCTACAAATATACTATCTACACACGGAAGGAGAAAATATACCCCAATATACAATAAAAAAGCACAATATCTACTATCCACACACGCTAAGGAGAAGAAAACAACAAATATACTATTGTTACATGCTTAGGCTCGAATAAGCCGCAACACAGAAAGAGTGAAAACTAACAAGCTTGTAAAACTTTAACAATGAATTTATTAAGTACAATTATTTTCATAAAATAAATAAACTTACGGTTTTAGAGAATCAAATCCAACATTAATCCAATATAGAATTCACAAAAATAATCCACTAATGGAATTGCAAGAGTCCTGCTAAATAAATGTTCTAATAGTTCCAGGTTCGAATCTTGACGATGTAATCCAAAATGGCTGACAATGTCACGTGATGCAATTCTTGTTTTATTATCATCCAAATGAAATTATGAAACACATGTCCTTTTTCCAAATAAATAGAATAATTCCTCTTTTCCAACGAATTGACACAATGTCCAGAACAAGATAATTAAAATTAACACTCAAACATAAATACACAACTTAACTTTAAAAATCCCAGATTCTACTAAATCTCTCTTCCAGTAAAATGATTTAAATACCCGTTTTTAATATGCAAACAAGGGATCACGTGATTTTCTAGAAATTGATAGAAAATCAGAGGAAGAGTCTACCTTCACCAAGTCACGTAATAATAGAATGATCTAGATATTTCCTACCCCCAAGAACTAAAACTAAAAAGTTGTCCTTTAAATTAACCAATAGTTTTAGAAGCTTGTTGACAATGTCTAAAGCAGGGTCAGGAAATAGGTCAACAAGCCAAGGTCAAAACTTGTTTACAGTTAGAGTCTAGGTCAGCCTGATTTTACAAGAAAATTCTCCCAATTAATGAATATTAAAAGCAAAATGACAAGTTTGGATTTAACATTCAAAAATAAATAATTTAAATCCAATAGACGTAACACTATCCAGACATGGGAAGGAGAAAAAAAAACATAAAATACTATCAGAAAGCACAATATACACTTTCCACACAGGGAAGGAGAAAAACTTACAAATATATTATCCACACACAAGAAGGGAAACAAATCCCACAAATATGCTATGAAAAACCGCAATATCATATATCCACACAGGGAAGGAGACAACAAACAGCGCATATACTTTCAAAATTGAGGTGAAGAGAAACAACCCCCCTCCCCCCAAAAAAACAAAAAAAACAATAAAGCCCACAAAATACCTTTCGACACGAAGAGAGGGAAAACAAACCACAAATATACTATCTACACAGGAAAGAAAAAAAAATCCAAACAGAAATGCTATTAAAAAACCCACAAAATATACTATCCACACAAAGCAGGAAGAGAAAGGAAACCTCAAATATACTGCACACACACACACGCACACACACACACACACACACACACACACACACATGAGTACGTAACCAGCATTAGGGCGACACATGTCACAGAGCAGCATTAGGGTGACAGAATTACATCATGTTGTGTTATTAAACTGCAGCACGTATTTGTATATGAATTCATCAAAATAATTTATAATTCCGACTATCAAGCTTAAATATTCATGTTTAAAACAGAAAATAATATTTACAAATGAAAACACACGTGTCGCCTTAATACCGTGTCGCCTTAATGTCAACACACAACTGTGATGGTCACAACAACCTTATGGCGACAGACTCCACACACATATTCTGTCTAGTTCAGCATTAAGGCGACATTTTTTCTAAGTGCAATATTGTTATCCCAAACAAAATATTAAACTAAAATTATATATTAAGATGATCAGATTAATAAATATATGCCTTTTACAACTGTAATACGTATGTTTATCCGCATCGCTATCGCATTATAATATTCATACACATATTCTGTCTAGTTCAGCATTAAGGCGACATTTTTTCTAAGTGCAATGTTCTTATCCCAAACAAAATATTAAACTCAAATTACATATTAAGATGATCAGATTAATAAATATATGCCTTTTACAACTGCAATACGTATGTTTATCCGCATCGCTCTTCACAGACATATTCTGCCTAGTTCAGCATTAAGGCGACATTTTTTCTAAGTGCAATATTGTTATCCCAAACAAAATATTAAACTATAATTATATATTAAGATGATCAGATTAATAAATATATGCCTTTTACAACTGTAATACGTATGTTTATCCGCATCGCTATGGTGCTATAATCTTCACAGATATATTCTGTCTAATCCAGTATTAAGCCGTCAATATTTGTAACTGTCCTATTTTTATACCAAACAAAACAAAGGAATACAATTACAGTATATTTTCAGATTATCAAAATCATAAATATACGCCTTTAAAACTCAACGTCTGCTCATCCATTTCCAAACGTGTTTATTTTTTTATTTTTTTAAAAAATGTCATAGGCAGTTAATATACTATAAGACCGAAGCTGCACTATTGTTTTCAAGCCATAATATTTTCTTAATTCCTTCTAAAAGTGTGTGTTCATAAAAGTTTTTGTACCAATGAGTAGATGAAAACAATCCCCCTCCCATCCCATATATTGCAGTGTCCTCAATTAGAAATTTGCTTCAAATGAGCTAATAACCGGCATGTTTAATCTGGTTGATACAAATATTTTTTAATGCAACATGTCCATTAATCAATAAAAGCAATCAAATGTACTTATTTCATGTTCTTAAAGTTTGCTCCAATATTTATCACAGGCTGAATTAACACATTTCTTGCAGCATCCCGCGTGATAATGAAAAGTGTTTACCGTTTATGAGCTGTATGTGTTTGTGTACATTCACATAGAAAATATAGCCAGAACTCATACTTCTCCATCTCATTGCAAGTTACAACAGCACTTAAAAAGGTGAACAAAACAAGATTTTTAAAATAATAGCATGTCTATTATTGAATATTAACTCAGTTCGATAATATGAGTAATGCCATATATACGTATAGACCACTAACGTGTTTCTAAGGGGTGGTCTATTGCGCTTTCCGTTACGGATTACTGCCGTCTCACCTCTGTCTGCGTGGGTTCGAGTCTAAGATTCGGCTAATGTAGTTATATCAGAAGGCTTGCCAGTAGCTTCTCGTGGGTCGGTGGTTCTTTCCGGGGCTTTACCCCATTTTCTTCCTCTAATAATACTGGCCGCCATGTATAGCCTATTGCGTGCTGAAAAATGGCCTTAAACCCTAAAAAAAAAAAAAACACAATCTTGCTTACATATAGAATATATAAATTTCTTGGTCAAAATATTCTCAACATATATATATTGACGAGCAGTGAAAATTCGTATTCCATTAGAGTGCATTATCAAGATAATTACGGTCTATAGTAAAAAAAAAAAGATGTGATATTTTCATGGTACAAGTGAATAAAATATATATTTAATAAGTGTATTTTAACAATTGACGAAGTAAAAATTTCATTTCATATTGAATATCGATTGTTTAAAACTCATTTAATTTTCAGGTCAGTATTATTAAATGCATCTAAAAGTTACCAATTCGTGTCACACAAAGTGCTTAAAATGAATTAGGTACTTTTAGTTACATTTAAATTTGAAATTTGCCAAGTTACAGATACGAAAAATTCGCTATGAGGAACGAACTATGAGGTTTTCACCGGCGAGAATAAATATATCGTTTATTTACTTATTTATTCAGACCAAGCAAATTTTATTTTAATTTTATGCTCAGACGTATTGACTAGAAATCTTATAAGATTGATAGCAGATTTCTTACTGTATCCCATGAGCAACACAGATGGAGGGGCTTGGGGGTTGGGTTGGCCGAACTTTGGGAGAGGTTGCAAAGATTACTCCCATTAGACCCCAATTATATATCTGGGCCCTGGTTGATTTATTATTTACCCAAATCCTCGTTTGCCAGATCTAGCTGGTGTTTTGAACTCCATATGGGCTAGACCCATAAGTGGATTGGTGGAAGAGCTAAGACTAGAACTGGTGGGTCAGCTGACCTTTGTTAAGCCTCCTCCCACACTTCTTCCAAAGCCCCGATTCTACAATCGGGCCATGTAAAAAAAACATAGATTTATTTGTTGCCAAAAGCCAACCCGAACCTTGTATATAAGCCTGGTTGGCAAGACTCCTGTGGGGTTTTTTTTTGTTTTGTGTTTGGGAGGCACCAGATAGATGTTCCTCCCCCCCCCCCATTTAATACATTTACTTTTTATTTTGAAGTTTGAATTTCCGTTAATGTCCGGTGTACTAAGTCTTAATTTTTGGGAAAAAATACCACAAAATTAAAAAACGTTTTTAATGGCTATTATATTGTGTCGATCTTTGTCCTTTTTATATGTATTTCTTTTGAGAACGACTGTGTTCGAGACGGGTCCGTACATTTATTAAATTTAAATTGTACATTAACCGCCTCGAGTTTGAACGTCTCCATTTATTTATATTTAGGTTCTTAATTTTTTTCTAATCGTTTATTTGGCCCTTTAAACAGGGCTCTCTGTGTAGTTCGGGAGCTACACAGAGAAAGAGAAAATGCAACATTGCCTGGTTTTGATTAGTACTCACCAGCTACTTTTACCTTGTTTTATTGGTAAAACACATCAAAACTCCTATGCTACTCTATTGTTACGTGTATTTTATTTGGGTCATTTATTTTTTATTTTAATTGTTAGTTTGTCAGATTCAAATTTGACATTTTAAGTTTAAAACTCATTCATTGGGAGATACTTTTTTTAGAAAGTGGGATGACATGTACTCTAAGAATAAACACCAGGTGTTGACCTCATTTCTGACCTGGTTTCAGAGTAGTAAGCAAGCTTTTAAAATAATTGGTTGATTCCAAGGACATTATGGAGCTTGGTTATAAACGTCTTTCTATTTTTATTTGGGTCATACGGCGTGTACGAGATTTTTTGAACGTAAATTTGTTCTAAAAGATTCTAGAAGATCATGTGACACCTTCCTTGTTTACGTATAAACAAATATATAAATGTTTTGAAGCGAACTATTTAGTAGAAGTTGGGCTGTTACAATACTAAGTTGTGTGTCGTTTTGAGTCATTTCAAATTACCTTGTATTGGAAATTATTTCAATTCGTTTGGATCAAGAGGATTTATTTTGTTATTTATCTTGAAAATCACGTGACATCGTCTTCGATCTTAGATGCTTCACTAAGATTCGAACTATTTGGACATATTATTACCAGGACTTTTGCAATTTCACTAGTGGATTATATTTTGAATTATTTTTCGATTAATTTTGAAATTGATTCTTAAAACTGTAAGTTTATTTTTTCTTTTTCTTTTCTGGAAAATAGTTGTGCTCAATAAATTGTTTAGTAAATTTTTGCAAGCTTGTTATTTTCACTCTTTCTATGTTATTGTTTATTCGAGCCTAAGCACGTAACATAGAAATTGGCGGCCTCGTCCGAGATTAGGATCAATTGGAATTTGGTTAGAAATATTTTCAGAAAACGTTTGTTTTAAATTTGAATTCCCCAAGATTTTGAATTTTTTAAAAATCTTTAGTGAGATTGACAGGCTTGTATTAAAATGACATCTAAAGTAGAAATATTTCTTTCTAATCCTACTCAGGAGCAATTAGATCTTTTAAAAAAAAATAAGTTGATTTAACTTGCCAGAAATATGATCTTTCTGAAGTCAAGGCTCCTTTAACGAAACAAGATATGAAAAAGATTTTGGTCCAATATTTGGTAGAAAAGAATGTTTTGGAAAAAAGTGCTTTGATTTTGGTCAGTAAGTCTGCATCAGATTCTGACATTAAAATAAAGAAATTAGAATTAAAATTCAAGATGGAGTTAGAGTTGAAGAAGCTGGAATTTCAGAAAAGGGAGAAAGAAAGACAATTACAGAATGACAAAGAGGAGAGAGAGAGAAAGACAGGAGCGGGAGAAAGAAAGACAATTACAATATGACAAAGAGGATAAAGAAAGACAATTACAATATGATAAAGAGGAGAAACAAAGACAATTCGAATTACAAAAAGAGCAGATGCACATTAGGTTAAAAGAAAAACAAATTGATAAAGAGAGAGAGAGAGAGAGAGAGAGAGAGAGAGAGAGAGAGAGAGAGAGAGAGAGAGAGAGAGAGAGAGAAGTAAGAAAGAGAATATCAATGCAAAATGAAAGAAATAGAGCTGGCAAGTGAAAAACACCTTCATACTTCAAATCCAAATTTAAGTTTTGATTTAGCAAGGAATATTAGATTAGTGCCCTCTTTCAGAGAAAAGTAGACAAATACTTCATTCGTTTTGAAAAAGTTGCAGAAAATTTAAAATGGCCAAGGGAGCATTGGACTCAGTTATTGCAATGTGTACTCACTGGTAAGGCTAGTGATATTTACACTTCACTGTCTGTTCAGCAAAGTGGTGACTATGGTTTGGCTAAAGAATGCATTCTAAGGAGTTATGAGTTAGTCTCTGAAGCTAATCGGCAAAAAATTCAGAAATTACAGAAAAGAAGCTGGACAAACTCATGTCGAATTTCCTAGAGAAAAAGAGCAGTTGTTTGATAGATGGTGCTTAGCAAGAAAGTCGAACAAGATTATCAAAATCTCAAGCAAATAATATTAATTGAAGAGTTCAAAAACTGTGTCCATAGTGACGTTACGTCTTATCTTGATGAGCATAGGATTGAAACCTTGGAGAATGCTGCTCGAGCTGCTGACGAATATTCTTTGACACATAAACTTCCTTTTGTTAACAAGACTTCAACTCAACAGTCTTCTGGCAGAAAAGTATTTCAGCTTAATACCAGCCCTTTTAAAACTCAAACTAGCACAACTTTCAAAAATCAAACTTCAGAGAAGCTTGATTCTAGATCATTGTCTCTTCCTAGGTGTGTCTATTGCAAGAAAAAAGGACACGTTCTTTCTGATCGCTACAAATTGAAAAATAAGCACCAGAATCATGACAGACCTGTTCCAAATGCTCTTATTTCTAAGAGGTCGAGGTCACGGTCATGTATTAAAAGCAATACATTTGTTGGGTCTAATAAATCCCAGTATGATTTTATTATGGAGAATTATGAAGCATTCATATCGAAGGGTTCTATATCACTCTTGGGCGGTTCAGCCAATCCCACCCCTATTAAAATGTTAAGGGACACAGGAGCTTCTCAGAGGCTTTTATTGTCAGGTACTTTGCCTTTTTCTGAGAAGTCTTCTTCTAATGAGAATGTTCTTATACAGGGAGTAGAGTGCGGTTTTGTTAAAGTTTCTCTCCATTGTGTAAATTTGTCATCAGACTTAGTATCAGTACCTTTGACGTTCGGAACAGTCTCGGTTTTACCCGTTGAGGGCATTCATTTATTGCTAGGCAACGACTTAGCTGGAGACAAGGTTGTGGTTAATCCACTTGTAACTGACAAGCCTGATTTGGATCTGAAAGGTGATCCAATTGAAAAAGAATTCCCTGATGTATATCTCAAGTTTGTGCAGTTACCAGAGCTAAGGCAAAGAAAGCTCTTGAGAATGATGTTGATGAAGTCAGTATTCCTTTAGCTGACACGTACATAGGTTAGGCGTTTGATGAGGTCACTTTTACTCCTTGTCAAAAGGTATTGATCATAGTGATCCTATTTTAACAACTCATTCTCTTTATTCTAATCAGGGTGACAAACGACAGTCACTTGTCGTCGAACAGGAAAAAGATCCTGAGATCTCCTGTTTGTTTCAAAGGGCCATAAATGAGACTGAAGCCACTGAAGTTCCTGTCTGTTATTTTATTAAAAATGGAGTTCTTATGAGAAAATGGAGACCTCCCGAGGTACTTGCTGGTGATGATTGGTCGGTGAACTATCAAATAGTAGTTCCAAAACTTTACAGACAGGAAATCTCTCTCTCTCTCTCTCTCTCTCTCTCTCTCTCTCCTCTCTCTCTCTCTCTCTCTCTCTCTCTCTCAAATTAAAGTCTGAATAATGTAAGGTGTATGCGAAGAACATGGCAGCTACCATAAAGCTTGTCTTCCCTTTATAATTCGTAATTTAAAATGAAAATATTACCTAAAGATGGTGTTAATGAAGGATAGCTATCTTACAGTAAAGCATTCTTTAGAGGAATATTAGAAGAGGAAAATCTAAAAAACATGGAGCACATAATTAAAACCCAATAAACTCCTCATCATATACGACACCGAAGTAGGGGTGTGATGAAGATTTAATTTGTCACGAGCAAGCGACACGTATTTTAAATAAAATGGAGGTAATGTGATGCTGGAGACCAAATTAAAATAGGGGTAACATTAAGAACAGCGAAGAGGATTAGGAATCAAGTTAAACGGATCGGAGGGAGCCGACTCGAGCTGGGCTGGGTAGGTATATTACCAACAGTTCTTTCATTAAGGGTCTGGATTATGCTTCCGCCGTTTTCTAAAATTTTCTTGTCCACGTAATTAACCGTGTGAACAGTACATTTATTAAAAAGAAACGAAAAGGCAAGCAACAAGCCGCCGTTATTGTTACTATGAATTCTCCATAAATATTTAAGTTCATGTCTATCGTGTATGAATCCATTTTCAAGAACTTTTTTCTGTAATTAATATCAACATTTGTTTTTATTTTGGTTATCTTCAGTGTAATACAGACTGAAAATTTAAACCATCCTGAGGACATATGTGAGATATATTTATACTTTTTCCGGTGACATACAACTGTAACAAATATTTATGTTAATTACGGACTGACTTCTGCGGGAAAAGAACAAACACCATGTTAAAATGCTTTGACGTTGACCGGTACTTAAATATATGCACATATTTGTACGTAATTATATATAGTAACATTCAAACAACAAGTTTAATAATTAATAATATAATGATAGAATAGTTAGCATTTTAGCGAAATTTGAATTCCATGATCCGATCGTTGGTGACTTGGGTGTATACTATGCCATGTTATGTTCATATGCAAATGACATTGTTTTCCAGTTGCTATGGTGTGAAACCTCCCAGTCTATATACGCAATTCTAGCCGCATGCATGTTATATAATATGGCGTGTTTATGCCAAGTAATGACTTTGGATTTTTGTCGGTTATATTGAAAGGAAGCCGTCCGTGTCGTGTCAATCTGCTCAAGCTGTATCGATTCCATTTTGCTTTGTGAGATACTATAGCAAGAAAGTGAGTTGCCAGAAACCACGTAATTGCAAACGATTGTGCATGTCGTAGCTAACAATAATAATTTCAGGTAAACAAATCGTGCATT
The DNA here is from genome assembly GCA_029339505.1 of Unio delphinus. Taxonomy (NCBI): domain Eukaryota; kingdom Metazoa; phylum Mollusca; class Bivalvia; order Unionida; family Unionidae; genus Unio; species Unio delphinus. Next base: position 274,641 of record JAQISU010000002.1, on the reverse strand, counting down.
TGCCTGTTTTTTTTCTTCAGTTAAATAAATGCATAACTTTGTTACAGGCACGCACATACACACACACGGTATTTTGTCCTCCTTCTTTCAGCTAATATAATGTACATACTAGAGTAATATTTGTCATAAATAGGATGAAGTATATTTTTTTAAGCTATCGGAAAGCTAAAATTATTTATTTTTTAATTCCAGGCATCAATCATCCCTGAATATTAAATTGTTGGTCCTATCTAAAAATGGCACGCATTAATACATACATACACAACATAACTGGGCAATAACGTAATCTCTTTATTAGTAGTGTTCGTCTTCATTGTGGGGCAGAGTGTGGCTAAAGCACTCGCCTTAACCGATCCCTGCCATCACACTTCTGTCCCCTATGTCGGTGGTTCTTACCCGGTTTTTCACGGGTTCTTCATCAGCCAATTATACTGACCACCATGTATGGCCGGTCTTGTGCGCAGACATCACGTTAAACCCAAAGCTACAGCTGTCGTAGACGCAACAGTAATAAGAAAAATAACGGTATCAGACGTTGTTGCCGCTTAAAAATCAATAATTGTGTAAAATTGTGATATCGAATTTGCAATTATTGATTCACATGGCATTGATATGGACGCTAGCACATAGTGGCAAGGGGTGAAGAACTTACCCCTACCTTGGAATTCACCTCTAAAAAATGTTTGGCCTACGTCCGTAATATTTAATAGTTTACCACTACGTATTTGCTAAACGACTCACCCCCACCCCCATCAGCAAAAATAATTCTGCGGGCGCCATATGTATTGATGTTAAATATATTTATCATGTATTGTAAACAAACATCAGACACTGAAACTGAGTAGATTTAACGGGGATTTTTGTAGACTAGCAATGCATTTATTTGGACTTATTTACCAACTAAGGAAGTCAATACCGAAACCAGGATGGAGTAGGTTTTGAGTCAGTAAGAAGAATAATAGCTGCCTTACTGCAGCTAAGTCTGCATTATCAAACTCGGCCAATGTGCAGGTGTTGTGATATTTGCAGTTATAAATAACCTTGAAACCGGATTTATCCGCCTTATTGTATATGCTTGTAACTACCATGAAAGGGATGCACTAGTGACTAATGTCAGTGTCACAGTCAGAAATAGAAAGGTTTAGAATTTTCTTAACTTTTCCATGAAGAAGTGTTGTCAGACTGCATCATGAATTATTGAAAACTTTCCCACTGTGATATTTATGTCATATATCATGCCCCTAGCAACCGGGAAGGGGGGGGGGGGAGAGTACACTAATGAAAGCATGCATGCATATGTAGAAATGCCTTCACTATCACGCTAATACTGAGTTACCTAGATCTTTTAAGTCCAATGATTCTAATTGTACACATAACAGTAGAGAGCGATCACGAGCCCTCGAGTAATAAACACTTGGGTCTCTCCTAGTTTTTGCGTTACGTCTACCCCACCCCCTTCCCACGTCGGCCATGATCGTACCTAAAATACTGTTTAGCTGTACAGATTGTGAAATAATCCAATCTAAGATAAGATAACGTAACACACTCTTAACGATCAGAGTTGTTCAATTTGATACACAGTGGAGATGGACGAATAAAGGTTGTGACGACGCATTATATATTTATTTTTGTAAGCATGAGAACGACAACGCTCAGAGGAATTTAGTTGTGACAACGTCCGAAAAATATATGGTACCAAAACACTGTGCTACGATACATAATAGTCGTACCGGTAGCTATGTCTTAGCACTGAGGTACTACCATCGAGGTTAGGACTTAGACTGGGCTGTCCTGGGAGGGGGTAACACTTCTGGCTGGTGAAGCAGTAGTACACCATTGTAGGCAACTCGCCGACCTTTGGTCCCCACTTGACACTCAGCTCTCACATGTGGCTCCAAGAAGATGCGACATACAAAGAGGTCACATCCCGGAAAACTGCATCGACTAGCCGGCTAACCCAGGCTGAGGGTAGCCGGCGGGTCTTAACCCTCTGTGCGTTAGGCTTTGTCTACCTAGCATGTGAAGACTGGATTCGGCAGCCTGCGCGGAGGAGCCACCAACTGCTCAACGGGCAGACAGGCGATTCCCAACAATGTGCCATGGAGCGCTAAGAGCACGACGAGACAAGTACCCTACACTGGCTATCAATTCGATACAGAATCAAACACAAAATTTATTCTCTGTGCTATATTTCACTGACAGACTCCAGTCCAACATACCTATCCAGCCTCACCCATGTGTATACACCAGCTAGATACTTACGCTCTTCTTCTGACAATCGTATACTCCTTGTTCCCACGGTAAAAACAAAGTCATATGGACAACGTTATTTTGCATACCAGGGCCCGGTGACATGGAACGAATTGCCCATTGAAATTAGACACAAAGACACAGTGGTCCCTTTTAAGATTGCTCTTAAAACTCACTAGTTTTGACTGCAGGGACAAACTTAGAGACCTAATCATGTTTTGTATCTTATATGTTTTCAGCTTGTTTTTATGTTTTCCAATTTCATTTTTTTTTGGTCCTTTGTTTTTCTGTAATGTAGTCATATCATTATAGATGGTGTAAAGCGCTAAGATCTTCGAAAGATTAGGCGCAATACAATGTCCTCATTCACTGTCATGTTAGAGAAGCTGCGCGCGATCGGTTAAATAAACAAACTATGTTGCATTAGTTCGTCTGAAGTTGTAGCAGTGGAGCAGCACGGGTTATGTCCCATAAAGGGGCGGACCAACACAAGGACTAGATAGGACTTGAACCACATTAGGAATGCATTGTGAATGCCAAATGCTGTAGACGGGGAAGTAATATATTACAGTTTATTGTGTCAAATGCAGCAGACAAATCAAGGAGGGTGAGGACTGTAATATAACCGCTATCCATAGCATTGAGCATGTCATTAACTACTTTCAGAAGAGCAATTTCATTACTGTGGCAAGGGCGATATGCAGACTTTACATTGCTGAAACGACTGTTTCAGTTCAGATGGATGGATTAGAACATCGTTTACTAAGATCTGTGATATGAACGGGAAATTACAAATGATGCCAGTTCTTGTGATACAAGGGTTGAACGTAGAATATTTTCATCAGGTCCATGAAGCATCCAGTCTAAACTGCGGTAATGTTTATATGTGTGTTGGTTAATTGACTGTTTAAGGTTGAACACATGAATGGAATCTATGAGTTTTGATGTGTATGGTTTCCAGGACAGTCAAATTGAAAGTTGAAATGTCCAAGAATAATCAGGTTGCCCCCTATCAAATTTCCATACTCCAAAAAGAAAAATTCAGTCAGCTTGTTTGTTCTACTAAGAGGAGGGCGGTAATGGCAGCAAAATAGGACTGCCCTTTGTTCCATTGTGAGTGTGTTTGGACTACTTCAAACGATGTGTGGCAGAAATTGAAGGTTGTGTAGTGTTTAAGACATTTTATCATGGAATTCTTTGTCATGACAGCAATTCTACGTCCGCGAGAGTGGCGTGGGAACGACTTTAAGGAGTAACCGGTCTGTGTTAGATTAATGCACTTGGGCTTCCAGAATAGAAAGTTTATATTTTTTGTCAGAGTATTGTCAGACAATGCTAATTGCAACATATGTCAAGTAAAGGGGTATATAATCTTGTTTGCATTTTGATATTCTTGCTTTAACATCTGAGGCACAATCAGTAATATTGTTGTGTAGATAATTTGGGTAGATATATTCAAATAATTATTCACTGGAACTACAAAGTGCTCATAATATTTTTGGACTAAGAAATGAATTGGAATTATAATGAGTTCAGACAATGCCATATTATTATGATACATCATAACGCACATCACCAAACTCCTGACACTTAAAGCACATTACAGACTACGGCCACATCAACGGTCACTATTGAAATTTAATTCGAGCACCACTGGAATTCATTTGAAACTTCATACGTTTAGTCTTGTGACAGAACATTTAGGACTATTTGAGACTTAATTGTCAATACCGTTATTTCATTTGTAAATGTATATTTTTTTCTTGGAAATACATTAGTTTTTGAATATTCAAAACTTTTTGGTTCTCGCATTTTGAATGCTACTTAACGTTCGACCATGATTTTAAGCTAATTTGTGTCCCTGATTTGTTATAGAAAGGCTGTCTACAAAACATTTCAGTTGAGAACATTCTAATCATAACTCGTACAATTTGATTGGAATTTTCTATTGTATTGACTTATATCTAGGTCACCTGTAATATATATAAATAGGTGTTTCATACAAAATATTTAGCTACAGTTAATAATTGTGTTCAGATATAATTCGAGATGAATGACTAATTTAAATTATACATTGACAATACTAAGTTCTAATTGATTTTCTGACTAATACGAACTATTTGGAAATTGTTGAGAATTCTTTGAAAGGTATTACGAATTGGATTATTATTGTAATTCAGAACACTGCTGATTATGTGGAATTCATTCGAACAAAATGTGTATAAATAATTTGTAGATTTTACTTAACTTTTTGGTTTTACTTATATTTGTTACATTGGTTAAGGCCTAAAGCAATAACATTTGTTTCACGAAGAAATTTCAGCTGAAAGTATTTTCTATGAGCAAACGTGTTCTTCGTGTTCGAATTTTGTTCATGAGGCAGTGTTGCGCCGATACCAAACACCTCAAATTCATGAGTTGTACAGCCTATGTAGTGTCCGTATTTTGCTGTTGTTGCGCTGTTGGTACTTCAGTGTCCACAAAACGGAGACTTTAAACAATCATATTTTTTGTTTCTTTCACTGACAAATGGTTCTTTCAAAATTTTAAATTGTCTTGTGCACAGTGCTCAAATTGATTTTGAGATATGGCAACGGAGATTCAGAAAAAGTAAACAGATACTGAGTGATATCTATAATACTTAACATTTTGAGGCTTCACGCATACACAAGCCTCGACAATATAGATGTTATGAGTCTGGTGAGGTGACGGCCAAAATACATTAATAAAATTAAATTCAGTCGATTTTTCTTATTTAGCAGTCTTGACGCTGAGAAAAATGTGCCTGTACTACAAGGTACCTCACTAGAGTACACTAGGAATGGGCCTGTATTGCAGAATATCTCACTAGAAAACACCACAAATGGGCCTGTACTGCAGAGTATCTCACTAGACTATACTAGGAATATGCCTGTACTGTAGAGTACCTCACTAGACTACATTAGGAATGGGCCTGTACTGCAGGGTACCTCACTAGACTACACGAGGAATGGGCCTGTAATGCAGGGTGCCTCACTAGACTAGACTAGGAATGGGATTGTACAGTCGGATACCTCCGTAGAGTACACTAGGAATGGGCCTGTACTGCAGGATACCTCACTGGAGTACACTAGGAATGGGCCTTTACTGCAGAATACCTCAATAGAGTACACTAGGAATGGGCCTGTACTGCATAATATCTCACTAGAGTACACTAGGAATGGGCATGCACTGCATAGTACCTCAGTAGAGTACACTAGGAATGGGCTTGTACAGTAGGATACATCAGTAGAGTACACTAGGAATGGGCTTGTACTGCAGAGTACCTCAATAGAGTACACTAGGAATGGGCCTGCACTGCAGAGTGCCTCAATAGAGTACACTAGGAATGGGCCTGTACTGCAGGATACCTCACTAGAGTACACTAGGAATTTGCCTATACTGCAGAGTACCTCAGCAGAGTACACTTGGAAACGAGTGTTTTCAACTGTACTATACAGTATATCTCTTGTCCTAATTTGAAACGTGTTTACGATACTTCGTTTTTGAAAAACAATTATGAGAAGAAAAAAATTAAAATTGAAGGAAAATCATTAGAATTGTCAGATTAAAAAGAAAAGATATTTAAACGGAAGTAAACGTCCGATTCAAGCTAGACGGTGTAAACCAATGGGTACTTTGAAGTAAACTTTAGGAAATCCTCTTACCGCCACATCTCAAAATCAAGTTCTACTTTCGGCATATTTTCTGTTATTTCTTCATTTTATTTATCTTCAGAATTTGACTAATATTTTATACTGCTAAAAAGATTTTTAATTGTACTTTTAGCATGTTATTAACCTTATTGAAAACACCATAGACGCGCCGACCAGCATTGGTGTACTTTTGGGAAAGGCATTTAGCTCCCATTTCTGGAGCATAAAACATTCCATGATGTGTTAACAGTGCCGCTACAAAAATAAAAGCAAAAACAAACCCTTGACCACCCCCCTCCAATATTTAACAGAGAATATATATCCTTGATAAACTCTAAATTGAAATCCCAGTGTTTGTCATAATATTTACATGAAGGTGAATGGATACACTAACTGTAACTCATTTGGGAACGACTTTCACTATCTCTCAGAAAAATATAACAGAGTGATATGTGTTATTACATAATTAATACTGCAAGGACTTCAGGTGTAAATGTGTAGTCAAGCTGTCAGATGACGGCTAAGATTGTTTTTATAGATCACGTATATTATTTGTCAATTTAAAATTGTATAAATTTATGAACTGTCACATTACTTTGTCAAATGGTAAATATATCAAACAGAGGTTGATAAAACTACATGTATTGGGATGTTAGTAATTGTTTCATTTCATCGATCAATCCAATAAGTGATACAGAACACTTCGATATGAATGGTTCATAATTCTTCAAAATAGGAGTAGGGTTTGTTTGACCAAAAAAAAATGTATTGCTTTCAATACGTGACCTTAACCTTAGAAACAAGAGCATTCGAAATAGGTCTGTCTTTATTTTGTTTCTTTTATTTGATCTGTAGCAATCATAAAAAGCCCCGTTCCTTCCTAGAATAGGCTCACGGAGAGAGAGAGAGAGAGAGAGAGAGAGAGAGAGAGAGAGAGAGAGAGAGACTTGTGTAATATGGATTTTTAAAATAGCTTTAATTTTTTTCATATTGCTATGATGTCTGCAGTGTGGCTGATTAAAATGATGTTCAGCACTGGGGTATCATACCGCAAACAAGTAGCATGTTAGGCCGACTAGTCTTAATACTAACCTCTTGATGCTGAGCGCAAAGCGAGGCAGCGGTTATTACTATTTTATAAGTCTATGGTATGACTTTATCGGGGTTCGAAACCGCGACCTCCACGATCTGAGACGGACACTCTAACCACTAGGCCCCACGTATGAAAAGAGAACGATTCGTGATAAGTTGTAACATCAACTTGATTCTTAAGAGTTGTGCAAGTTTGAGATTAGAAAGAGCTCTTATGAGACTGAAATAGCTATTTAGCAGTAAACTGCTGAGTTGAAAATCTATTTACCAAAGAAACCTTTGTGAGTCAAGGAATAATTGTTACTTGTTCACGCAGAATCTTCCAAAGTTTCTTCCTTTTTCTCATCAAGATAGGTCTTGATATTACTTTGGATGGATTACTTGAACTCTTCAACTAATCTGAATTGTCTAAAGCTATCATAATTTTTGTCACCCTTTTATGAAAAACAACAGCTATCAATTCGTCCTGGTGTTTCCTCATACAAGTTCGACATAGTTTAAGTCAGTTGATTTTCTACAATTTCTAAACCCTTGTCAATCTGCCTCAGGTACCAATTCACAGCCATGTAATATATGTACCTTAACCACAACATAATCAGCACAATGTTGTAGTGACAGTGTAAAGTTCTGCCAATTACCACACATTTTTATCCAATGATCACTTGGCAAATTATCGACAAATTTTCTAAATTGAGAATTGTTTTATCTACTTCTTTTTTTTTAAAATGGGTACAAACCTAATATTCTTATCAACATGAAAATCAAACTTTTTGTGTAAGGTGGTGATATGCTTTCCACTTGCGAGCCCCAATTCTTCAAATCTAAACTGAAAATACCTTTCTTCCTTTTATCGCATTGACATTTACTTTAGCATATCCTCTTTTTCTCTTTCTTCTTTATTCAATTACAATTCTCTTTCTTATTGGGTAACTGCATTTGTGTCTTTTCTTTCTATTTCTCCAATATCATTTGTTTGTATTCTTTCTGAAAAAGGTAATTGTCTCTATCCTCTTTCTCCAGTTGCATTTGCTTCTCTTCTTTTGCTTTCTGAAGACCAAGTTTTCTTAACTCCATTCCGTATTCAGACTTTCTAATGAAACTAAAATCAACTTTTTCTAAAACATTCTTTTTCACCAACTACTGGACACAAATATTTTATTTCTGGCTTCGTTAAAGAAGTTTTGGCCTCATAAAGATCATTTTATTTCTGGCAAGCCAGAGTAAAACTTTCCATTGGTAGAATTTAAAAAGTAGTTCTCCAATTTAAGTGACATTGTAAAAAATTGTTGGTTTCATTATAGATTTCTAAAATATGAAATAATACATGGGACTCGGAAAATTTAAAAAAACAAAGTGAATTTAAACTTATTCAAAAGTAAACGTTTCTAAAATAATTTCGAGAAATATGTATCCCAGATGAGGCCCCAATTTTCTATTACGACTTAAACTAGGCAAAAAAAAAGAGTACAAAGCAACAAGCTTTATAAAATTCGACAACTAATTCATATCCCTAGAATACAAAGTGAACATAACCAAATGAATTTTGTTATTGCGAATTAATTTGTAATTACGTTTTCGGACATATTTTAAAGAAATTCGTATTCCGTACACAAGTCCTCAATTTTCTATTACAAATCGATGGTTTAAAATAAGTCACAGAAAAGAACTAAAGCCAAAGATTATTGAAAAATTCAACAAAAAATTTATTACCATAGAATCCAAACTGAAAATTAGAAACGAACACAGAGTAATGCGAGTTAAATCTCAAATACTCTAAAATGTTCTTTCACCAGTCGAGGTAACCTGCAGTCTGCTGATATACTGGTAGTCTTCCAGTTAATCCCGATGCTATAATCCAAGATTGCCTAGTCAGAATTCACTGTAATTCCAAAATAATGTTTCTGTACAATAACATTGCTTCAGAGCACTTTGTATTTCCAGTGAATAATAATTTCATTAATAAATAAATCCAACTTAAAACTGGTTAACTTTTTAAATACATAAAAATTAACAAATTCTCTAACAGATCGAAAGTTTACTTAATGGCTTGTTTCAGTATCCATTGATAGTGTTGGTTGGTTTTCCCTAAACAAAATGTTTGTCAGGTAATAAAAAAACTGTTCAGTCAAAATTATTAAATTCTAAACTGAAATAGCATTTCCATAAAACTTACAAGAAGAAATCAAAGGGGTAATTGGGCAAATATCATTACTTTTAAACTGTATATCGCCAGACTACTTCTCGTTACTACTTGAAAACGTTTGCATAAGTCTACAAATCGTTTTGTAGCAGTCTTCTATTATTTTACTACAATAATTTTCACACGTAGTATTTTACAATTAAATGACAGTTGACAATCAATTCACTGCTTATATGTCAATGTTTATTTATCCGAACATACTCTAATTCTTCTACAAAAACACTGCGAAGAGTTTTTGTCTTTGTTTTAAATAATACTTAATATCCTTATAATAAAGGACATTACATTTTGTGTAAGAAGCCTGTACCTTGCACCCTTTGCAAATTACTCATATAATAATCTCGCGAACATGAAACTGTGGACGCTTTAGCCTGATCACAGCAAATTTAGAAATTGTAAATCAACTTACTGTACACTTGTGATCAAATTTATACTTTTCATTAATCAAACGCGGGGGTACGATCAAACGGGGAGGTACAATCCAACGGGGGGGGGGGGGTACAATCCAACGGCGGTATAGTATAACGGGGAGGTACAATCAAAAGGGGAGGTACAATCAAACGCGAAGGTACGATCGAACGGGGAGTTTGAATCGCACGGGGCTTTACAATCCAACAGGGGTATACTCTAACGGGGAGGTATAATAAAGGGGGGGAGGTACAATCAAACAGGGAGGTACACTCACACGGGGAGGTACAATCCAGTGGGAAGGTATAATCGAACGGGGAGGTACAATCAAACGGTGATTACAATCAAAATGGGGATATAATCAAACTGGGAGGTATAATCAAAAGGGTAGATACATTCAAAAGGGTGGGTACAAGCTAAAGGGGAGGTATAATTAAACGGGGCGGTACAATCAAAAGAGGGGTATAGTAAAAAAGGGAGGTACAATCAATCGGAGGTTACACTCAAAAAGGGGGATATAATCAAACATAGAGGTACAATCAAACGGGGAGGATTAATCAAACGGGGAAGTACAATCAGACAGTAGTGGAGAAATTTAAAGACGACAGTTTGTTTTTGTGTGTTGGATTAGGATTGTTAACGTAGCTTAAAAGAAAATTCAGTCATATCACTACGATATCTGCAGTGAGGAAGTTTATAGTGATGTCTAGCACTGGGACATCATGTCTCAGCTATCTAGCATGATGCCCCACCCAATCACATTATCCTGACACCAGGCCGACCAGACCTAACACTAACCTCTTAATGCTAAGCGTCAAGCGAGGCAGCTGTTTGTACCATTTATGTAAGTCTTTGGTATGACTAGGCCGGGGATCGAACCCACGACCTACAGCTTCCGCAAAGGACGCTCGTACGACTAGGCCACCGGAGAGGTTTCAAGATGACGGACGTAAATTCCTAATTCAAAAAAGTATTGCCTTGTAATCAGCAATAAATCAGTTACTTTCAGCTGTGTCACCACCGGCCTCTTCTTTGTATTAGCCACTACTATCTCAGTTAACAAAACGAGTGTTTGTTTACATGTGCCTTGTCTAAGGGCCGTAGAGAGCGATCACGAGCCCTGGGATAAAAAACACTATGGTCTCTCCAAGTTCTTTAAATTTAAATAGTATTGTCCACCTCGACCCCACCCCAACCACCGGTCGGCCCTACCTGGCCGTGTCACAAGGCTTGTGCAACGAACATCGTCATAGTCCAGGTTACGACGAGTTATACATCATTAACTGATGCCCCTGCCTTGCTTATACAATACTGAGTGGTAGGTAGATAGGGGCCGGGAACCAGACTGCACACATGATAACTGTCCATGTTTGGTGTCCTTCCCGCATTCCCAATCACTTATTACAGCGAAATGAGAATACGAAGCAGGGAACCAAACTGATGTGCAAATCGATAAAGTGATAGTTGGTTATCGAGCAGTCTGAAACAGCTAAACACGCCCCGACATATGATACTTGCATTCGCTAAAACTAACGATGTGTAGACGTAGAGCAGTAGATATTTAAGGTAAGCAGAGACGATCGAAGTGTGCGTGTGCCATAATGCAGTGTGATAGATTAAGTGTGTTGTTGGTTGAACACAATACACGTCTGAATCAGTGGCGTAGCTAGGGGGTTGCAGGGGGTGCAAGTTGCACCGGGCGCCGTCTTAGCGGGGACGCTGGAAGAGGACTAAGTCACTAACTGTTGGTAACATTTTTGTTGTGGCTGTTGCAATTAAAATTTATTAGCCTTAAATTGCCTTTATAGGATGACTGTATTATTATGTTGTATTCAGTACTGACTACTGTTTTCCCATGTTTCAGTGTCACTGGGGGAGTAAAATGTAGACCTTGTCTTGGGCGGGGGGGGGGGGGGAGAAGGCGAAGCGAAAAGTATGAACCTTGCACCGAGCGCCGAACTCCCTGCGTCTGATAGGTCTGAACTTTGGAACTTCGTTTTATCACTAACTTTTCTGACAGTCTACTTCCTCGTTTATGTTGGAAATACTTATGGAGTTGCTTTGGACGTAATATATGGATTTAAATAGACAATTGATGTAATAGTTTGAAAATCGAATCATTTACATATGGATGCACATATACAATACACATTTTCCTTGTATACGTTGACTGTACGGGTTTTGTCGGAAGCAGTGACTGTATACCAAAACCTAACTTAGAAACAAAGACATCAGGTCTTGTGTGTGAAGGAATCTTGTAAAATTTGCGTTAGCTTTTTATTTACATTTTTATGTTGGAGTTGATACTTGATCTAGCAAGAAACAAAATAGATAACGATGTTAATTACTGATCTATAGGGCATGCCTGACATCATTACAAATATATTTTATTCTTGACAATCTATTGTTCTCTTCTTTCCCATAATGATTTATGTATTACTGGCAGAACTAAGATTACATACTGGTGAAGCTAAAGACCCATGTAAGTGACAATGTTTTAGAGAAACTATGTTTTTATGAATTTGAATATTCCATATCATAAAAATGAAAGTAAACAATAAAATAAATAATATATTAGATAAACGATTATTATGTGTAAAAATGATTTAATTAAATACATTGTATGAGACAAAGGTTTTCTTGTTTGCTTGAAATATGTACAAGTTATTATTTTTATATTTTTCAATATGTAATATAATCATAACATTAAAGGTAGGGTGTTTATTGCTGTCACATCTCCTCATTATTAGGATTATTACGAAAGAAGGTGAACATTTAAATTTTGAATGACCCAGGAGTTACCTGTCAGTTTTACCCACAGCCTAAATACATGAACAATTCAAAGTAAAATATGTAACATATTAATCGATATTAATAATAAATACACTATTCACACAATCTTTTTATATAAATCTTTCAGTTACACTCAAATCAATAATGTACACATTAATTTGGCCTGTTAACCGATGCCTACTGTGAAGCTTGTCCGTATTCAGATTGGGTTGGGGTGCTCCCAATTTATTAAAATAATATAGAAACCTGGCTAGTTTTTTTGTCAGAAATTGAAGTAGTGATGGAGAGATGCAAAGTTCTGAGCCCCAATCAGCGGTGCCGACATTTAAATTAATGAATACACAAACTGTGAAATGTGTCTGTTTGTTTGTTTGTTTAATTAGGATTTTTAACGTAGCTTTAAAAAAAATTCAGTCATATCGCTACGATGTCTGCAGTGAGGCAGTTTATAGTGATGTCTAGCACTGGGGCATCCATCATGCCTCAAACATGTAGCATGATGCCCCCCCCCCCCCCCCAGTCACATTACCCTGACACCAGGCCGACCAGTCCTAACACTAACCTCTTAATGCTGACCGTCAAGCGACGTAGCTGTTAGTACCAATTTTGTAAGTCTTTGGTATGTCTCGTCCAGGCATCGAACCCACGACCCCCCGCTTCCATGCCGGACGCTCTAACAACTAGGTCACCTGAGCGGTAACTGAAATTCAAATAACAACAATTTAATATAATTCAATAACAGTCATCTCTCAAATGAAATTAAACTAATACACTATCACGCGACCAACTGACGGCCTATTTCATCCTCTGAATTAGTGTATGAAATTTCCCTCCTGTCCTGAGTTACTACTCATTTGTATGCCTACCTTCTCTTTCCCTTTGTCTCGCTCCGTTCTTCCTTTCAATTCTTCCTCCGTTCTTCCTTCTCTTTTATCTCCCAGTGACTCGGGCCACTGTACTGCATAATTCCCTCTGGTCCCTAAAAGCTTCTAAAGTATACATACAAGGACATTAGCATAGCAGATTCCCTTAGCTATGTAAACTCACACTAACATTAAAATCATCAGATAGGCCATTACCGTTTTTGGTCACGCATTCGCGTCCATCGAAATACACATTCTCCATGATATGTGTACACAGTGTATATATATATATATATATATATATATATATATATATATATATATATATATATATATATATATATATATATATATCTAATTATACAAATAATATCATATAATCAGACGCATATCTGTACTTTGGACTTCTACAAAGTGTACACAGATATGCACATATCCATGCGCTGATATATCCTTACACATGATACTCCTACAAAGTATACAAGAATAGGCAAATCCCTATAACTAATGTTGCACACCGCAACCATTATACAAAGTATAATTCTCTTCAACATTTGCAAATCTATAATATCAAATGAAAAATGCATGAGGTTACTACGAATTAACCCAATAGCGAATTACGATATTAATTCTTTACATAACATTGCTCATATCTCAAAATATGCATTTCTATCAAACACTACAAATGAATCAAACTACAAGTGGTAATTCTATCTACTAAAGTATACATACTGCAATAATTAAAGTGCACTTACTTTGCAGTAATATTTAACAACAAATCGAGCAAATAGCCACTGACCTGTACTGAAGCCCCTTGTAATTCCCAGAATAACAATCCCGCCAATATCGAATGACGTCGGAGGAGCTTATTTCCTTACATTCCGCCAGATGATTCTAGAATACTAACACTTAGTTCGCAAGGTAAGAGATTTAAACTTTGATTTTAATTTTTGGCCACGCCTTGCTCAGTTCCTATTGGATGCTGGCTTATATAATGACCAGACACCGTCTGTCAGGGATGATTTAAGACCCTCTTTGATGCCCCCCTTGTTCCAAACAAGAATTCCCCCACTTATAGCTATGTCAATTGAATGAATGGACACCTTCATAAATTTTGTCGGCGCGAAATTATAGCCTCAGGGTCTAACATACATGTTGATCACTGAATCGAATAGTTTAATTAAAGTGATTCGTAAAGGAACATTTAGCTCTGTTTAATGTTAACAATGTTGACTATTTAATTAATCCCGTGGGGTTAGGATTAGTGCCACATCCCCACGGCCGTTAATGCACACATAGTGTGCTATTTAATTTGGTCGTAATGTCGAGTCTCTAAATAGGGACGATCGACATGAATGAAAGACCTTCAGGTGAGTGGGAATAGAACCAACATGCACTCAACCCTATCAACCAATCAACGGAGGTATACTAGAGATGCAATGGCATCAAATAATGACGAGATAAAAATAGTTTTCTCATATCGTCATGTTGAGAGGTTCTGGTCGCAGAAAAAGAGGAAAAATTTCCGGAAAGCCAGCCTTTGGATGTCGTTTTAGCCTTGAAACGCCCTAGCCATACCTATTTCAAATCAAGTCCAGTTATAAAAATACTAATATTGTGTTAGTCACCTGTGCAATTGAATCAAATATTTCAGTCGTAGAATTTTCTTTAACATCCTAACTATACCAATGTTCTAGTACAAAAGTGTACGTATTATAAGTCCCTAACTGTTACGTGCTTAGGCTCGAATTAGCAGCAACACAGAAAGAGTGAAAACCAACAAGCTTGTAAAACTTAAACAATGAATTTTAATAAGTACAATTATTTTCATAAAATAAATAAACTTACGGTTTTAGAGAATCAAATCCAACAAATATAGAATTCACAAAAATAATCCACTAATGGAATTTCAAGTCCTGATAAATAAATGTTCTAATAGTTCCAGGTTCGAATCTTGTCGATGTAATCCTAAATGGCTGACAATGTCACGTGATGCAGTTCTCGATTTAATATCATCCAGATGAAGTTATGAAACATATGTCCTTTTCCAGATAATTAGAATAATTCTTCTTTTCCAACGAATTGACATAAAGTCCAGAACGAAATAATAAAATTTAACACTCAAACATGAAATACACACAACTAATATCTTTAAGCCCGAAATTCTACTAAAGCTAGCCTCCAAAACACAGCTATATATATATATATATATATATATATATATATATATATATATATATATATATATATATATATATATATATATATATGTAATTCCCTCGTAAACAAGAGGAATCATGTGATTCTGGAAGGTCACAGAAAGAAGCTACCTTCTCCAAGTCACGTAATAATGGAATATTCTAGAAGGAAATCATTCACTTCCCACCCTCAAGAATAAAAAATAAAAATGTCCTTGAAATTGACCAATAGTTTTAGAGGCTTGATGACAAGGTCAGGATTTAGGTCAAACAAGCCAAGGTCAAAACTTGTTTACAATTAGAGAATCTAAGTCAGCTTAAACTTTCTAGAATAATTTCCCAATTAATGGATATTAAACCCTAAATGATAAATTTGGATTTAACAATTAAAAATAAATAAATTAAATCAAATAGCCGTAACACTAACAAATTTGATTAACTAATTTGTCTATGCAACATATAAAAGTGTAGTCACTTTTCGCTAATAAAGTTTGTTAATTTTGAGCGGTGTTCGAAATTGATCAAGTCAGTTTTCATAATAGAGATTATTCGAAGAGAGTTCTCGTAACCAATTCAGAACCCTATTTCAACCAGGCAATGAAAGCAACGATGCGTGTAATTTTGCATTTCGTCTAGGCATAATGGCCGGGGTAGCTTCTCCCGTATATGGGTTCCCAGAGTCCCTTATGGTTCCCATTCCATCGACACTGGTTAATTCTACAACGTGACACCTACTTTATTGCATCACACGAGACTTAAGGTCCTAATGTGAGTTTCCTTTCAGTGAGTAGTTTATTGTACTTATCTGGATCAGTTCTGCTTTTCTCCTTCTCACCCCCACACGCCTTCTTCCTGCGTCGCGCCTTTACTATTCTGCCTTTCCTGCGCCCTTTCTGTCCTAATCCTTGTAATATGCTACTCCTTGTACTTTTCTGGTACTTCCTCCCTTTCCTTTCTTAAGATCTACTCTTTCTTTTTATTTATTTGCCAGTTCAATTCCCCTTTTCCATTTTTCTACGAGTCTCTCGCTCGGAGTAGTCTTTTCTCCTAGATTTTTTAAAATATATTTCATGTGTCCTGCGCTCTTCTCAAACGATCAGGAACCACTGATTAATTTTATTCAGGTACTGGCTAGATATTATATTATCCCCCTTGTATGCCTGAGGCATTAGATCCTCCTACTGGCATTTTTAAAATATCTTTAATTCCGATTGGCTGGTCAGCATCATCGTCATCATCATCATTCCCTTGACCTAGTGTGGTCGCCGAGGCGCTGTGCTGCTGAATATCTGGCCAGTTCTCTCCACCTGTTTCGATCATGTGCCAATGCCTCTGTCACCGGAAAATAAAATCTTGGTCCATTCTGTGATATTGTCAGTACACTTGTTTCTCCGTCTACTCTCTTTCTGCAACCCTAGATTTAGCCATGCAGGACGCTTGCGGATAGAATGTTGGCTCTAGTGACATGGCCATACCGTTTCAGATATCTCATTTTGATGATGGCGAAGATGTCTTCATATTGACCTAATTTGTGCTTTGTGGTGTTACGCACTTATTTATTTGTGCTGTGGTTAATGTCAGAGGTTCCAATAATGGTTTTGTGGCATCCCATTTTAAGTGCCTGGATTCTTCGTTGTAATTCTGCTGTCAGGGTCCAGGCTTCACATGAATACAAACATATTGAGATAACTAGTGCTCTCAATAGCCTGATATTAGTTTTCAGACAGATATTCTTGTCTCTCTAGATGGGTCTTAGATTTGACATAGCTGCCGTTGTTTGTGCTGCTCGTGCCAAAGTTCTACTCTTGATCCCTCTTCGGTGATTATGGAACCAAGATGTTCGAACTGGCTCACTGTTTCCAGTTCCTGTTCTCTGACAATAATCTTGGCTGAGATTTATTGACCACTGTTTGTCATTTGCTTCAATGGTAATTCTGCATACTAAACGATCCCAGTAATTAAGTATAATATTACAAATAATTACAAGTATGATGCTGTAATATTCCGCAAAATCGAGCAAACAAATTACTGACCTCTTTAAGCTTTGTCTTTTCTTAGAATCTCTAAGAGAGTAAATCCGATTAATGTGCAATCCTTATAGGTGAATACCAAATTACTCTTACGATTTCGGAAGGTATCATTCAATTCAAAATTGTATTCACGCCCTTTATCTCACGTTTGATTGGATATAGCTGCACTAATACAATCAAACTTATGGAACAATGTCCTTCTCGCTGGTGATGGATACTAATACCCCGTGGACTTTCCTTTTGATCCTTGAACAAACATTTAACATATAGGTGTCATAACACAAACCGTATTAAGTGACTCGACCGGTCGCCTTTACTGACATAGGTTTCCGGTCTCTGGCTGATCATGGTAACCCTGCCTAAGAGTTCAACACTAACCACGAGGAAATCGTTAGAGATCAAACACAAGGCTTTCTGTAATATTCCAAAGACGGATAGATTATAGCTTATGCATGACTGGCTGGGAGCTTTGCAAACGTGATACATATTCACGATACGTTATAGTATGTTACAGTATTGCAAAGAACAGTCAGAACCAAAGGTTCGCCATGATAATGACGAAACGGAATCCTGCAAAGCGACGTTTCACTGCTGATAAGGTTTCAAAGATTTGTAACTTACACTTACCAATCTGACTGTTGATAAGCCAGTTTGATAATCACCATTAATTGTTTCTGTAATCTCTACCACGAACATAATAACCGTTAATGTTTTACATAACATTACATTATCCCTCTATCCAGACGGCCATTTTATACTCGAGATCAAAAATAATTTATAATGACAATGGGTAGTATCAGGCTGATAAGACTAACATTAACTTCCCTTTGTCCCTGGAGAGCTACATCAATGTGAAACTCGCTGACATATTGCCATGGAATTCCAATTGTTCAAAATCGCGACCAAATGTTTCATTCCTTTTGTTCCCTAATGCCATTTGTGCCTCTCAAGTGCCACACTATGCTACTTCTGTTAACTACGTTGTATCCTAAAATTATATTAGTATTAAAATAGTATCTAGTATTAATTTCATAGTGCATTAGTTAGTTTTTTTAGTTGGTAAGTTACTTAGTAATTTATTATTCTGTTTTATTATTCTGTTTCTCCTCTGTGCGAATCATCGAGATAATACGAGTTGTACTTAATTTACAGCCTTGGATTCCTCGTAGGAGTCGATATTAGTAAGTGTGAGAAAAACTTAATGTAATAAAAAAAACTACTATCTCGTAATTAACTAGTTTGATCTCTTTGGACTCCGATATGTACACCATCAGAGGAAAAAATGATTTTCGGGGGCTTTAAGAAGGTTCCTGATGTTACCCTCTCACCAAACAATCACACAACTTAAAATTACTAAGGCAAAATACACTATTTACTCATTGGTGTCATTGAATAAGTATCATATTTGTTAACGTACAATACAAACTATTCGAAAGTTGTTGTAGGGTTTAACGCCATATTTAAGCATACAATAGGTTGTACATGGCGGCCAGTATTAATAGTGGATGAAAAGCACGGGAAAACCGCCGGAAAGATCCTACGACCAACTGGCAAGCTTTCTCACATTCCCACATTGGCTGAATATGAGACTCAAACCCACGCAGACAGAGGTGAGATGGCAGTGATCCGTAGCGAGAGCGTTTTAGACCACTCGGCCGCTCAGGGCCAACATTCGAAAGTATATCAAGGGCTAGAATAATTTTAAATAAGTAACCTTCTTTTGGCAATACCGAGATGATAATCATGATGGTGATAAAGATAAAGATGAATGGAGACAATAGCGATGTTACTACTATTGCCATAACAGCAACAACAACACTACGCCTACCGCTACTAATAATGCTACTACTGTTGCTGTTACTATGAGTACTAATATTACAAATGATGATAATATTAAATATAATAATATCAATTCGATAATAATCATAACAACAGACGTTAATTTTATGCTTTTCGCGTGTATTAGATAAACATGTTATGTTTAAATATATTTATTGTATGATTGTTAATATACTTCCTTTCCACATGGATATCATATCAAATAGGAAATATAAGCATACAAATTTTTGTTTCGCTTATAAATAGATTTCATGATTTTAAAATATAATTTTAAAAAATGATCAGAAATAAATTTATATTTAGAATATTTTGGTGACATGAGATAATATTTTATTTACAAAGAAACTCTTTCTATTACTTGAGGATCTGTTGTATTTGTAGGAAGTCTTGATTGCAATAGAAGAGTAATATGTGTAATGGCGGTACAATCTATTGAAGAGGATTCGGACATTTTAAGCTACAGCAGTATCTCATCCAGTGACCTATATGCTGATCGACCTGAAATCTGCAGAAGAAAACCAGAAAAAATCAGATTTTTTTGGACTTGCACAGAGAAGAATATTCATACTCAAATAGATATTAAACTCGAAGAACTCGGTCTTGAGCCCTACACCTGTGGTTATTTAGGAAGGGGAAGAACCATCAGTGATGATTGCAACAGTATTACAGCGAATGCAACATTTTCTGTCGAATTGAAAGAAAAATACAACACTCATACTTTCACCATTGAGAATGGACAAATAATCTGTATTCAAGCAGATAAATGTTTGTCCGACTCCGAGGCAGCGGAATGGCGACCGAAAGTGACATCATTGTTCAAAGCTGCAAATACAGTCAAAACGTACAAAAAATCCTTCCCAGAGAAACAAGAAAACTTTGAGATCGTGAGTAAAAAGCTGAATCATTATTTGAAGGAAAGCGTTGTAATTGCCTATACTTGCGATGATCCTTGCAATAAAACAGAAGTAATTTTCGCTTACGAAGACAAACATATGTTGGACACGCTAATGACTCTTACTGATGATATGGATAAACAAAGCATAATAAGACAGTCCTTGATATTACAACCGGATGAAACAGAGAGCTCGCAAATTCTAGATACATTGAAATTCGCCCCGGTTGATAGTAAAATTGATGGCGATAGTGTACATGTAGTTGGTTTTGAGGAAGATGTCAACAATATCATGGTTAAAATTCGAAGTCTGTCGTCGTTCAAAAAGGAAAAAGCTGTATATTTACATGAGGAAGAACTGGCCATCTTGAAAATGAATGCTGCAAATAAATTTATAAAGAAGCAGATAAAGAAGCTTTCGGACCGACCAGACCTAGGATGGATACTAGATGGTAGCGTTGTGCTCATAGTCGGACCTGATGAAGAAACAGTTAACTCTTGCGCCGAATGCCTACAAGAATGCTTCGAATCCCGGACATTTAAAGGAATTCATGAGAATGTTCTATCTTCTGATACATGCAGATTACAATTAGAAAGCTTGCAGAAAAGCTTTAATGAAAAGTTGATTATAAAATGCTTTAATGATAAGATCAAGATAACTTCCACCAGTGACATACATGAAGAGGTCGCAAAGAAAATAGAACAATTTCTAGAGAGATTTACCCTAGATTCTGTTATTATTAAGTCTGATAGTCACAAGCTTGATTTCTTAGAGGAAAGCTGCCGAGTTAGTGATAACAATGGTTTTCAGGATGAACTGGTGAAAATAAGACGTGAGTCCCATAATGAAGTTCGGATAGATGGAACGACGCATGGCATTAATGAAGTTCGCAAGGTGTTAGATAACATTTCAATAAGAGTAGCATGGGTTGCAAGACCAGATATTATCAACTTTTTGCAAAGCGAAGAAGGAAATCGACTAATCAGTGATGTAACGGAGAAATGTGTGTGCAACGTACGAACAGGTCATCAAGATGTAAATATTCAAGTTGTTATGGGAAATATTGAAGAACAAAGGGTGAGATTTTGTAACATCTAAACTATTTTTTTCTGTAGTAAGTGAAATAAAAAAACATGATCATCAAGTATGTAATATCAAACAATCATATACAATATTTGTATTCGCTATAAGTAGCTCACCAATAAATCTAAGATATAAAGCAATTGTCGTAACATACACTGTAATGTAATATTATGTATTTACTTAGTAGGTTCGAATTTGATGAATGATTATATAATTATATCAATGTGATTTCCAATATTTCATTTGGTTTTATTCTGAGTTCTGAAAAGAAAACAAATAAATACACAACTAATCGTTTTGACAGGCTGATGTTATTGTGAACAGCGCTGCTCCAGACCTTACACTGAACAAAGGTAAGGTGGCCAAACGCCTGAGTAAAGCAGCAGGTGCCGTGCTCCAGGAAGATATTCAGACACAATATCCAAAAGGTGTTCAAGAGGGTACAGTTGTAAGGGGTGAAGTGGGAAGGCTACTTTGCAAGAAAGTCTACCATGCCGTGCCAGTATCGAAAGCTGCTGTCAAAAACGCAATTGAAGTAAGACCGGTTATACGATCATTGCTTGTTTGCTCTTTGGCATGTCAATCAGTCTCTCAAATGCCCAACTTATTTCACCATTGAATGTGAAGCCATTGCATACACCATCTCATTGATATCTGTCTGATGCGAAGATATTTAGAGACAACTG
Organism: Unio delphinus; assembly: GCA_029339505.1. Classification (NCBI taxonomy): domain Eukaryota; kingdom Metazoa; phylum Mollusca; class Bivalvia; order Unionida; family Unionidae; genus Unio; species Unio delphinus. Next base: position 252,632 of record JAQISU010000002.1, on the reverse strand, counting down.
TGTAGAGTTAATGCGCCTTCTAGTTGAAAATATCCAAACACGAAATCGTGTTCATATAACATTGAGAATATTCACATACTCATTAACTGTGTTTTTAATCCATTTGATATTTGACAAACGTGATATTTTGATGTAGATTGGCCTTTATCCTATATACGTATATTTATTAACTCACAACTCCTGTCAAACAGAAAATTAATTTATCCCAGTAATTTCACAATCGACTGGATACTCATCTATACTTTATAAAGACATTAAAAGAAAATCTTACTGATCAGTCGTCTTAAAAATATAGTTTGGATTTTACTGCAACCGATAGAACCTGCGTCACTGACAACCAAATGTATATTTGTTTCAAATGATTCTGAAAACGTTTCCAGGCAGCAAATTAAACGAAACCGTTTACACGTGTAATGTTTGCAGACAATTATACAATTTCATCTGCAACTACTATACAAAAATGCAGCGAAAAATTCTTTTTCGAATAAAGTCAGCGAATTACCGACATCAGTCTTAAACATGTTTTCCGTTTGATTGCAGAGTGTAAAAGCCTTGATGAACGAGTGTCTTGTAATGGCCAATGAGGACGAATACAAGTCAATAGCTTTTCCAGTTTTTGGGACGGGCACTCTTGATTATCCACCAGACAAAGTGGCACCAGCCATGTATGACGTGGTCACCAACTTTGCCTTAAAAAGCGCGTTCAGGGGAACGACATTAAAAGAAATATCAATCATCTTGTTTCCAAAGAATTCAAGAGTCATCAAGGTATATTTAATATTAACCTTGCTGCAGTTGTAAAAGAAGATAAGGAGGGTCTCTATTCAACCAAATCTCATTATATATGGAATGTAGGACATTTCCGATCTCCAAACTCGACTCGATTAATTTTGTATATTCAATTTCCTAAATATCAGTAAACATAGGACATCTAGAACGTTACCTCGCCAAACAATGCAACATGTTTTCTAGCTAGATCATTTTTAAGTATGCAACAAAAATATCTCATTCTAAAGAAAAAAGACTCTTAATACTGTTGTCAAACCATCTATTTTTAAGTGGATAAAAGCTTTTTTTAACTGAAGGACGTAGCTAATCTGGAAACCTCAAATTCCGAATTGAACCCCACCAAAGAGCAACCTTACAGTTATACTGATGCCGTGAGAGACAATCAGCATTTAAACGTAGAATTCACTAACACAATTTTCAACTTTACCTTGGCTGTGTGAGGTAGAAAAATGATGTTCCTGAATTATTTTGATCAATACATTTACACGTATGGCTGCTATTTGTTTATTGAGTGTAACAAAAGCAGATTTGTCATAAATAACCATAGAATATTTAAGGTACGCTAATTATTTTGAAGTTATGTTTGTTACGATACAGATTTAAAAAAATTAACGTTCTAAGGCATAAAATGATTCGATACAATATTTCGTTTCTTCCTTCAACTGTATGCAAAGGAAGTGTATGGCTGTATTTGCTATTGGTACAACTATGGGTATCAACGTTAACATTGCAACATAATAAAATATTTCCTTCCTATGTTAAAAGCATACACATTCTTCTTTGATAAGATATAGGAATATGGTGGTATCTATGTGGTATCTCTCACAGAGTCTATTGCTCGTGTCTCTATATAACTCTATTGATGCCTTGATTTTTCACAATACTCATTATAAATGAATTAAATGATTTTTGCATTAACCGTTAAATCGGACTTATAGTTTGCTTCTCAAACGATGTTTGCGTTTAAAGTGCAATTTAATTTCGCAATTTAATTTCAAACAGTTCAGATATTTATCCAAGATGTTTCCGCAGCGTTATTTAGTATCGTTCATTTAGATTCCATCTGAGTTATGTTATGACATTGAATACTGGTGGCAAGATATTCAAACCAGTAGCTAGGGCGAAATATGAAGTTTGAGAAAGATTTTCCCTTTGTATTAACGTCCAAGAATGTAAACTGTTATTGATCAGGTGTTTTATAATAAATTGTGTATTTGTGGTGGGATGTAAGGCGGGAGTAGAGGGGGAGACGGTGCATGACCAAACTAACAACACAAATTATTGTAAATCGCTTCGTCTTGTACAGAAATATGCTGAATGCCAAAGGATGTTGCATTCATAGTTATTTACGTACGCAGTTTAAAAAACCTTTTGAAATTCGTCAAGTGTTTATTACAAGCATCAATCCCTGTATTAAATATGAGGCAGGCAAGAACTGTTTTCAGGATAAGGCTGGTTTGTAGAGAAATTGTGCCAAAATAAAGTTTCAACAGTAGAATATTTAACATTTGTCTGCTCTCAAACACTCCTTCTGCGGAATATTTGCAAACTACGTTAGGTTGTTGTTATTATTTTGAAGATATGTGTTCTGAATTAATTAGCTAAAAACCCAGACAAGGAAAATAAATAAAGTTGTCTGCTTCTTAGCCGGAGTCAATTCCCCAAAATACATTTGAAAGAGTTTGTTTTGTGACTGTAAATGAAGTGCAGGCACCAGTCGAAAAGTGCCTTTATGCAGAATCATTTTAATATCAATTTAGAACTCAGAAGAAAAAGAAACAACTGTATTACTTTAAAGGAATTAAAATACATTGAAACATTACCGGCGTGAAGTTACATTAATTACAGAAGTTCACGATAAGTATGCTTTAACAACTTTTCATTTGAAAATATTACATTGTTTTCTTTCCTTTGACATTAACGCTTTGTTTTTAGTACACATACAATAATTTAATCTATTATACTCTGACTGTATGTTCAGTCAGATGAGACTCGTCTTAAACTTAAACTTATTTATTTGTCAGGCATTTGAAGCCGTTAAAAAGGCCGAATTGAGGAGAACCGATAACTGCAAAAAGGATGGTAAAAAGCTATATATGGAACCAGAATGTCTTCTGAGCTTTTATGTACGGTTTGCATCAGATTCCAAGGAAAACATTGAAAAAGCCATAAGGTACTTGGAAGAACGCCTGCCTTGAAAACGTTGAAATCCAGCGTCACCAGTGGGAGTAAATATTCTGCCATTTTCACGCCTTTGCCAATATGGCTCTGGAAAGCTTGGCAGAATTTTGCGTAAATTATTCTAATGATATGTGAGCCTTTGTTAGTATGATATTCAGAGGACGATTCAAATGTGTGGACGTTCGTAAAACTGGAGGATACACTGATACAATTTATGTACACATATGATTGCAATTAACAGATATTTGTAGTGGGTGGCTGCCATACATAGTAGCAGCTTATATGCCAAAGGATCTTTCTTTCATTGCCATTTAAAGTTGGTTACTTCATACTCCACTCATCTTTGTTCCGGAACACTTTCCTATCTACCTTGGATATGTACTTCTTTCATCTCAATCATCGAGTAATTAAATAAGTAGCATATGTTTTGTATAAATTAAGTGATCTGGCATTTGGTTTGCTATTTTTGTACCGAATCAGACTATATTTCCGAACCGAGTGTCATCAAGATGAATTTATGAAGACTTAAAATATATTGGATTATATATAGCCAGTCCTTTCGATAGTTCCCATATTTTGCTGGAACCAAAGCAAATAAAAAGTTGTAGCTTTTCAATTGGATCCAAGTAATACCTGAACTGTTCCAAGTAAACCAATTTTACTTGGTACAGTAGCTAGGAATTTGCTGTATATATGCAAAAGGTTGATATTTAGGGTACGATTTTAATATAAATATTGGGAAATGACAATAATGCTCACCTTGCTGGAGAAAAATATAAATCAACTAATATTTTCCATTCGATACTGAATTCGTCATCCTAATTTAACCGGCTAGTACATTTCCAATTTTACCAGCATTACAATGATTCATGGTCTTTAGAGAGTACGTAAATATCAAGTTAGTTACGGCAAAATTTCGGTGTACGTACTACGAGATCTAGAATCAAATTACAATGGTTATAAACTGAAGCTAAGAATAACATATAAAGGCCTTGGTTAGAATGTAGCAAAACTGTTGAGTATTTGTTTTAAAAGTGCTGCTTTCTTCCCTGATAGGAATCGTTTGTTAGCTCATCGTATGTGACTTAGTCTAAGTAGAAAAATCAGACGAGTCCGTTTATCGCTTTATGACATACACTGTGCGCTCTAGGGTTTGCACGGTAACTGCTCGTTTAAATGAAGTGCACGAAGTATCTTTGAGATTCAATGGCAGGTAGTAGCTAATTACATTGCTTTTTAAGAATCTTTATAGAACTATGGGACTTGTTGAATTGATAGATTAGTATACCGTTGGGATTCTAGTTTTAGTAGTGAACAATGTCACTTTTGTATCTAAAAACACTCTAATTTAGTCGCCATTGTTTAAATATATTTGCTGGTGCGATTATACAGAATACACTATATACATTGTTACTTTATCTGAGTCCATAGTTTTATCAATGAGGTCATCGATTGTCGGTAATATAATGGAAATGAATCTGCGAAACGTATTATCTGGTTTATCTTAAAGTGTACATGTGAACTCAAGCCACTTTTACTCGCTCGTTTTTGAATTAATTCTCCAGCAAATACTGAATTTCTTTTCCAAACATTCTTAAGACGTTTTCGTCCGGATGCTACATAATTTCTCAATTCCGAAGATTGGTTATACCAAAGTCTCATTGCATTCCAAAGATTGATTATATCAAAGTCAATACAGTCTGATTGCATTTCAAAGATTGGTTATATCACAGTCGCTACAGTCTGATTGCATTTCAGTACTTATATAAACATTGTGTGTGACAAATAAAAATCAAGTTACTGCGTGATTAGCCTGGATATTTATGTCAATATACTGGTACTCCTTTTAATATATTTAGATCCCAGGAGTATCAATCGTGTAACTTTTATCACTATTGTCCTTTCTAAGTTTGCAAGGAACATAATACCCAATCTGAATAAACGTTTGAAAGATGATCCAGAGAGAAAGAGCCCTAGTAATCCCTAGACCTAGTTAACACTTTATTAGAGTTATCCCATAACGTGAGCATCTGCAGAAAGTCAAGTTAAAATGAAAAGAAAAATCCGAAGCGTTATCTGAAACTTCAGAAATTCTGAATGAGTCATAAAGATACTCGATCCGCCTTTTTCAAATGATCTAGGCAATGACCTTCTTTATGAAAATATACTTCAACGTTTTGCGCGTAACAATGACAATTTAATTTCTGAATTGTGAGGAATTCCATTGACCGGACTTCAAAAGTGTAATTATGTGTGACGAACTAAAGCTTAACAACCAGTTGCAATAAATTAAGGACCCGGAAGAATAAGATTATATTTACTAACGTCTCCGGCTTAATCATACGACATGTGAAATAAGAACATTATGATGAACGAACGCAAGTTTAGAGACATTACGATACATTTTTTTCCTTGCGATTTATGCATGATGTTTGCACGCCTTTTCTTTAATGACGATGCTTTTGTCATTATTTCAACTGTTTAACTAGATTTATGTGATGCTTTCTCCATGAATCTGCTATATTTGTACACGCATTTCACATAAGTCAAGCATCAGCACCGTGATTAAATGGTACCTTTTCCATGAGCCTCCTTTGAACACACAATAGTCAGATTCTTTCTATAGGTATAAAAATGAAACAGCTGAAACGTGTCGTTAGAACACTTATCACCAGTAAATTATTAAACTTTATTTTTAAAAATATGTTCTTTACTGCACATACCTTTGAGTAACACAGACAAAAATCCTGACATTCAACTCGACTCTTCTCTCCCGTGCCACTTAATATTTTATACGCCATTAAAAATTAAAAAATAATAAAATGCAAATTCATAGAACAAATGAAATGTTGATGGAAGTACATGAAGATTTTTTTCCAGTTTGCGGTTTGTCACAATCTTGACATCAGAAATAAATTTTAAAAAATACGCCAAAATTGTTTCTTCGTTTCAATTATTAACATTTGACGTCAAAACTACCCATACGAATTTGATTCAGGAACAGAACTGGTCATGTGTTAAATTTAGTTCACTCGCTCGGTAACTGGTTTGTGTATTATGTAAACAAATAATGCTATTATTTTATGTAAATTAATCGGCTCGAACATGGAAGAGAATCATGGATATTACCTGCCTTGTTGAAGGTTTTAATTGGATGATAGGCATCATTTCTAATTAAAAAGTGGACTTTCGAAGCAAAAACAAATATTCAATATTACAACTATTATTGAACCATTTTCAAAAACAAATAATTATCACACGACACAAAAATATTACACATATAAAATCCTCAAAACCAATAACTATACGCTTTGTAATTCGAAACTCATGGTAATCAAAAGTTTGCTGATGTTAAAGTGGTTGTCATCTTGTATGTATGTATGTATGTATGTATGTATGTATGTATGTATGTATGTACGCACGCACGCACGCACGCACGTACGTACGTACGTACGTACGTATGTATGTATGTATGTATGTATGTATGTATGTTTAATGTATGTGATATTTCAGAGAAAAATATTTCAGTTGCATACACGTGGCTACTTTGCACCAGTACAATGAAGTCGACTACAAGCATTGCTAAATACTGAAAATAAATGCAGTTCTATAATACGATATGCTATGCTATCATAGGCCTAGACCCTGACAGCAGAATTACAATGAAGAATTCTGGCACTTGAAATGAGATGTTATAGAACCATCCTTGGCAACTCTTACATGGACCACATCACAGATGAAGAAGTGCGTATCACCATCAGGTACAAAGCATACCATGATGAAGACCTCCTTACCACTGTCAAAAAGAGAAACCTGAATCAGTATGGCCATGTCACTAGAGCCAACCGTCTATCCACAACAGTACTGCAGCGCAGCGTGCAGGGTGGCAGAAGGAGATATATACAGAGACAAAAAGTGGGCTAACAACATCACAGAATGGACCAGAACAAAAGTTTTGCAGAGACACAGGCAATGGCACATGATTGAGACAAGTGGAGGGAACTCGTCAGATATTAAGCAGCACAGTGCATCAACGACCACACTAGGTCAAGATACTGATGATGATGATGATGATGATGATGATGATGATGATGATATCAAGGATATTCAAATATTGAACAAAGGGGAAGAACATACAATTTAACAGAACCTAAGATTAAGAAGACTTTTGCAAGCTGTTTTTCAAACCGTTTTACAGACCAGTTCCCATACCACGGAGTGAAAATCTAAATATACTAGTTAGATACTACGTCTCGGAAAACTAATGTCTTACTGTAATGGTTAAAATACTATGTCTTTGGAAAGTGAATGCCTAAATGTAATTGTTATATTTTGCGTCGTCTGAAATTGAATACCTAATATACTGGTTAGATTAAACTTCCTCAGAAAGTGAATGCATATTAATACTGATTAGATAATACGTCCTCGGAAAGTGAATGAATACATACACTGGTTACATAATACGTCCTGGGAAAATTAATAAAACCAGACAGAAAGACAACACAGTATCCTAAACATCATCGTCTGCTCAATCGCAAATGATTGTACAACGTAATCCTTACAAAACGTACGCCACTCGCTATTCTTAAATAGCTCAGAAAAAAAAGTATTATAGTCCAACTCTAGTTTCATAAAGAAAACTCATGCCGAGGCAATGTATCTTAACCCAAGGACCAGAGACTCAATGCATGAGTTCTTTGACGCATGTGGTTAAATTATTACTAATTAAATGCATTAAATATATCTCAAGTGTTGCTGTAAAATAAAACAGAGGATTAATTTCAATGAATACAATTCTTACATAATATTTTAATCAAACTATAATTAAGATGTTTTCTTTTCCAAATATTCAGAATGCCTGACATTTTTTAATCATATCGTGCCAGGTTTTGCTTTTAAAGTATTACGTATTCAAAACGATGCATATTCAATTCACATCGAATACGCATTTTCGTAAAAGTGCCTAGTGCGTGCACAAAGAACAAATGATACATCGATAAGATATGTACTCCTTGATACTGACACAGTGAGGGATGAATGTATTCCCAGATGTCATAATTGATGAATGAAATTGATAATTAAAAAAATTATATGTAGAAATAAAGTCTTGTAATGAAAAAGGTTAGAAAGTACTAATTCCTTTAATGCAAGAATCGAACCATGTCACCAGTAACGGCATATATAGCGTTGCTCATTTGCTCTATGACCCATAAACACATATGCATGAGACGTATTTCCCGATAAAATGATGGGAAGAGATTAAAGGAGGTAATATCTGTGTGCAAGCAGAAATTAACACCAATTAATGTGTGTGTGTGTGTGTGTGTGTGTGTGTGTGTGTGTGAGTGTGTGTTCGTACATAACTTTGAAATGCAAAAATTAATTTGTAGAGATCACAAAGGTGGTTTATTGAGGGATGCCATGCATTGAAATTTGATTTCCATTTCCCTTTGAGAATCGAAACAATGTATCTTTTTGACTTTTTATTAGTTTCTGTTTGCATACTATTCATTTCGAATGGAAAACGTTCAAAAACGTATCTAATCGACCTTCCCGCAAGCTTTCATTGCCAGATGTTACAACGTGACCAACGATGCCTTCAGCATCATTGAAAACCTCCCACTCACGGTCGAACTAGACGAGAAACCAACTGTGGCAGAACTAAAGAAGGCCTTATAGAACTGTCCTTAGGTAAAGTATAAGGAAGGATGGCATCTCAGCAGACGTCATCACGTGCGGATGCAGCGTGTTGCTCACACCCTTGCATGACCTCCTCTGCCAGTGCTGGGATGAGGGTGCAGTTCCTCAAGACATGAGGGATGCTAACATCATAAGCATGTACAAGAACAAAGGCGACAGAAGTAACTGCAACAACTACAGGGGCATATCCCTTCTCAGCATGGTGGGTAAAGTCTTCGCACGCGTCATCCTGAACAGACTGCAGACGGTTGTTGACAGAGTGTATCCATAATCAAAGTGCGATTCCGCGCAGAGAGGTCCACAATTCACTTGATCTCAGTCAGGCAACTGCAGGGATATTGCAGAGCACAAGCCCCTCTTCCTAGCTTTTATAGACCTCACTAAGGTGTTCGCCCTGGTCATCAGAGACGAACTCTTCACGACCCTGGCGAAGATTGGATGCCCTCCAAAGCTGCGAAGCATGATCCAGTCCTTCCACGATGACATGAAAGGCACTATGCAGTACGATGGCTCAACGTCAGATCTCTTCAACATCTTTAGCGGAGTGAAAAAACAAGGTTGCGTCCTAGACTCCACGCTCTTCGTCATCGTCGTTGCTGTCCTTCTCAAGCATGACTTTAGGACGTCGACATAAGTGATCTACCTGCTCACGCGATCAGACGGCAAACTGTTCAACCTGGCATCACTAATGGCAAAGAGCAAAGTGCGTGAAGCAACCATTAGAAGTATGAATCTTTGCAGACGATGCTACCCAAACCATTCACAAAGCACAGCTTTTCAAACCAATGCGATGAGTTTGGCTTGACCATCAATCGAAAGCAATCAAATGTGATAGCTCCGAACGCGGCCCTCCAAACATTATCATCAACAACTAAGAACTTGAAGGTGTCAGTCAATTCACGTAATTCGGCTCTACCATGACCAAGAACCTATCAATCGATGCCGAGCTCAACAGTCGGATAGGAACGGCATTAACAACTTTCTCCAAGTTGTTGCAGAAAGTGTGGAACAACATCATGCTTACCCTGAACACTATACAAATCAATGTACCATGCCTGCGTGCTAAACCCTCTCATGTACGTCAGTGAAACCTGGACTACGTACGCCTCACAAGAGAAATAACTGACCGACGTGCAGATACCATGTCTCCGACGCATGCTCGGGATCATTTGACGTGATTATGTAACTAACAACGAGGTGCTTGAACGTTCCAATATTCTCAGCATGGTCACACACCTCCCATAACGTCGCATCCGATCGTAGGCCATGTTAAGTCGGATACCAAAAGATATTCTTTATTTGGAACTTACCTCTGGCAAAATGTCCATCGGACGGTAATATCTCCGCTTCAAGGATGTCTGCAAGCGCGACATGAAAGCCCTTGAGATCGATCTTAAAACCTTGTTCTAGACAGGCTCAGCTGGCGACACTCTCTGATCACTGGTTTGAAGGCCGGTGAGGAAAAGCTACGCTTGCTAACTGATGAAAAGCTTTCTTGGAGGAGACGAAGCAGCACCAACACATACTAGCCTCAACTTTCAGACACTTCTATCGTCTCTTGCGAATAACGTATGCCAAACACACATTAGCCTATCAAATTGGGAACCCGAAACACGGTTACACCGTTCACTATCATAATAGACAAGCTGCGCACAATCGGTTAAAACAACAAACTTATCGACCGCATTTTTTTGTGTTGCTCATCGATGTAAACTTTTAAGATGGTGAAGAGCTGTAGAAGACCAATATCCTGAACGATTAAATTTTTTTGGTGAAGTTCGTGCCTTGTCCGAAGCCGGAAACAAATTTACATACATATGTAAGATGGATTAAAACTTACTAAAGGCCTCTTGGATAGTTAACCCCTTTGAGAATCAACTCAAATAAATACCTTTGTACAAAGGTAAGTGCTGGATATATTTACATGCAGTTGATAAATATCACGTTAAAGCGATATTATTTTGTTAAACGGGATCCATTTGCCTGGTAACCGAACATAACACATGGTTCAAGCCATCCGAACATTTATTAGCTTCACCTGCATTGAGTAATAGTGCTGCCCGAACATTTTCCCGGTCTATCTTACCATTATTACATGAAAAAGACAACAAATAAATCCGAACAAAATAAAAAACCACCAATATATTTAAAACAAACAAATAACAAAGATGGATCTGTATTTTTAAAAGGTATTTCCCCGACTAAAAAGTGTGTGTGTGTGTGTGTGTGTGTGTGTGTGTGTGTGTGATGTCGATTTTTAATCCTTTGCCCCCTTAAAAATGAAAGAAAGTCACATACATATATTCAATATGAATATATATATATACATATATATATATATATATATATATATATATATATATATATATATATATATATATATATATATATATATATATATATGTGTGTGTGTGTGTGTGTGTGTATATGTATATGTATGTATGTATGTATACACACACACACACACACACACACACACACACATGGAGGATCCCTAATAATCATTGATATTTAAGTATCCAGATATGTGAATGACACATTTGTATTTCCATGTACCCAGCAATATTTATAGTTTACGTAATCCCTGGAAGTCTCAACGCTAATCTTTCTTCTGACCGCAGACGTTAGTTTAATGTTGATCTCGTTCAAAGACATGTTTACATTGTGAATATATCCTTCACTGTACGATTGAACCGCTATTGTCTGTTTTTTAAAGACAAATGGATATATCATAAACGCGGGAGGAAATATCGGACCACGATTTGTGGTCTTCGTTCGCGAGACAAAACCGTCTTATGTTGCATTTGTTTGTCTAAGGTTGCAGCAGTGCAACAGCACGGGTTTTTTCATAAAGCGGCGGAGCTACACAAGATATGCTGTGAAGTCAAATGATAACCTGAGACACATCGAATGTCGTAAAATGACAGAGCTGATTTCACTGCGTATAAATCTATTGTAGGTATTCAGACATATATATATATATATATATATATATATATATATATATATATATATATATATATGTTGGTTCAAAGTGAAAATACAATATATGTATAATGAGGACATAGTATACCGTCTTTTCTTTAGAAGCTCTAAGCGCTTTACAACATATATAATGATATGACTACAAAGATCAAAAATCAAAACAAACACAATGAAATTAGAAAATATTAAACATGCTCAAAATATTTAAGGTCTTTTAGTTTGTTCTTGCAGTCAAAAAGGGCGCGTTTATAAAAGAAATCTTGAAAGGGGTTACTGTGTGTTTGTTTCAATGTACAATTCGTTCCACGTTGCTGGGACCCGATGTGCAAAAGAACGTTGTCCATATGACTTCCTTTTCATAGTGGGAATAATGAGTATGCGATTGTCAAAAGAGGAGCGTAAATATGTTGCTGGTGTGAACACATGGGGAGACCAGATATGTATGTTGGAATGTAGTCCGTCAGTGAAATATAGCACATAAAATCAATATTGTGTCTGAATCTGAATCGAATGGATAGCCTGTGTAGGGTACAGATCTTTGGAGAGGTGTGCTCTGATCGTGATGCTCTTACGGATGTTCAGAACAGCTGTGTTTTGAACCTTTTGAAGTTTCTGGTGTAGATGTTGATCCAAAACGGACAGAATTGAGTAATAATATTACCGTATTGAAAGTACTAACGAACACACATGTGCTGTAGTGGCATCAGCTGAAAGATATTTGCGAATGGAGCTGATCGGTCTCAGCTCAAGATATGCAACCTTGCATATGTTCATGCCATGTTGGTGCAATGTGAGAGAGTACTGTCCAGAGTAACACTGATGTTTCGTACTGACTGTGACTTTAATATTGGTGTTGATGATATTTATTGTTAGTGGAAAAAAGTGTGAATGAGAAATTGTTTGTGTTGTGATTAGACTGGTTTAGTTTTATCATCATTCATCTGCAGCTTGTTACATGTCATCCATGATTTCGCATCGCATATGCACCTCTCTACGCCTTGGGTGGTAGCATCAGCTTCTGTTCGGTGGCTAGATTTGAATATTTCCTTGTCATCAGCGTACATTTGGTGAAACACCGGATGATGAAATATGACACTTGAGAGCGGCTAAGTGTATGGACTGAAGAGAACAGTTCCAGGAACAGACTCATGTAGAACACCACAACATGGATCAACTGGGATGGAGTGTAGTACATTTGCAGATACAATATGTGTCCTGTTGACTAGGTAGGACTTCAACCACAGTAAGAATGCTTTGTGAATGCCAAATACTGTAGACGGGGAAGTAATATATTACATGTTATTGTGTCAAAAGCTGCAGACAAATCAAGGAAGGTGAGGACTGTAATCTAACCGCTATACACAGCATTGAGCATGTCATAAACTACATTCAGAAGAGTAGTTTCAGTACTGTGGCTAGGGCGATATGCAGACTGTACATTGCTAAAACAACTTTTTGAATTCAGATGAGATACAAGTTGGATTAGAACAACGTTTTATAAGATTTTTTTAATATGAACGGGAGATTAGAAACCGGGCGGTAATTCTTTAAATCGCTACAGTCGAGTGTTGGTTTCTGCAGCAGAGGTTGTACAATGGAATGTTTGATAACTAGTGGGAATTGCCTGGACGAGAGAGAGGTCGTAGTAACATCAGTTAGTGAAGGTAATATTGGATCTAAACACCCCAGTGATGATGTAATCGGGTCAAGTTCACATGACTGGTGCACTCTTCATCACGGTTGTCCGTACTAAATCCATATAGACAGGCCCAAATGTTGCAAACTGGTGTTGCTCAAATTCTGTATTGCAACTGTATGGTGACGACGAGTCAATTGAAATTGTGTTGTCAAGCTTATCACTAACGGTTTGTATCTTGTCATTGAAGATATTTGCAAACAGGTTCGGAACGTCTTGTGAAGAAAAGGTAGTTGAAAGAGCTTACATTTGTGTCTTCACATTAGTTTGTTAGTAATCTCGAAAAGCTCTTTCCAGCTAAAACTCTCCGTGATTTTAGTACTGTAGTGGGATAGTTTGGCTACATGGACTGAGTTTGTGACGTTCTTCCTAGCGACCTGATGAGTCTGGTGGAAGTCCATAGCCTCTCCGCTTTACGGTATTCTCTTGTAGCAGTGAGAAGCTTGTCCCTAACACTGCAATACTAGTTCAAAATATGTGTGGCAGAAATTAAAGGTTGTGATGTGTTTAAGACATTTTAACATGGAATTCTTTATGATGACAGCAATTCTACGTCCGGAAGAATGGCGTGGGAACGACTTTAAGGAGTAACCGGTCTGTGTTAGATTAACGCATTTGGGCTTCCAGAATAGAAAGTTTATATTTTTTGTCAGTCAATGCTGATTGGAACACATGTCAGGGAAAGGGGTATATAATCTTGTTTGCATTTTGGTTACGCATTTTTGCTTTAACATCTGAGGTACAATCAATTCAGTATTATTGTTGTGTTCGGGTTTTATTTTGGGCAGATATATTCAAATCATTATTCACTGGAACTACACGTGCTTATACAATTATTGGACTAAGACATTAATTGGAATTATAATGAGTTCATACAATGTCATATTATTAAAGATAGTATGAATTGGATTAATGTTGTACTTCAGAACGTTGCTGACTATATGTGAACAAAATGTGTATAAATAATTTGTTGATTTTACTTAACTTCTTGGTTTTACTTATTTTTGTTACATAGGTTAAGGCCTAAAGCAATGACATTTGTTCCACGAAGAAATTTCAGTTCAAAGTATTTTCTATGAGCGAACGTGTTTTTCTTGTTCAAATTTCGTTAGTAAGGCAGTATTACGCTGATACCTAGCACCTCAAATTCATGAGTTTTACAGCTTATGTAGTGTCCGTACTTTGCTGTTGTCGTGCTGTTAGTACTTTAGTGTCCACAAAACGGAGACTTTAAACAATCACATTTTTTGTTTCCTTCACTGAGAAATGGTTCATTCAAAATGTTAGATTATCTTGTGCACAATGCTCAAATTGATTTTGAGGTATGGCAACGGAGATTCAGAAAAAGTAGACAGATACTGAGTGGTATCTATACTACTTAACATACTGAGGATTCAGGAACCGAAATATTGTCAGATTATCCTATCGTACTAATTATAAAGAACATAAGGAGATTATTGTTGCTTGTATATGCAGTGTAACAAAAAGATTTAACGTTTCATATTCAAATATGTTCTTAAATAACCCAGCATATCTGGAAACTAGACAACATATGGCAGACATTATTGTACTGTTCTTCACACACACAAACTCACACACACGCGCGCGCGCGAGTCAACACACACACGTGCACGCACACACATGCATGCATGCACGCACACAAGCCTCGACGATATAGCTTAATGTTATGCGTCTGATAAAATGATGGCCAAAATACATCAATACAATTAAATTAAGTCGATATTTCCTATTTAGAAGTCTTGACGCTAAGACAAATGGGTCTCTACTGCAGGGCACCTCACTCTAGAGTATATTAGGAATGGGCATGTACAGCAGAGTACCTCACTAGAGTACACTAAGAATGGGCTTGTATTGCAGAGTACCTCACTAGAGTACACTATGAAGGGGCCTGTACTGCAGGATACCTCAGTAGAGTACACTTGGAAAGGAGTTTTTTAACTGTACTTTTCCTAAATGGAAACACGTTTAAGATACTTTGTTTTCAAAAACCATTATGATAAACAAAATTTAAAATTGAAGGAAAAATTTAGAATTGTCAGATTAAAAAGAGAGGATATTTAAACGGAAGTAAATGTCAGATTCAAGCTAGACGGTGCAAAGCAATGGGTACTTTGAAGTAAACATTATGAAATCCTCAGACAGCCACATCCCAGAATCATGTTCGACTTTCGGCATATTTTATTTAATTTCTTCATTTTACTAATATTTAGATGTTGACTAATATTTTATACTACAGAAAAGATTTTATTTATTTAAAAAATTGCACTTTTAGTATGTTATTAACCTTATTGAAAACACAAAAGACGCGTCAACCAGCATTGGTGTGTTCTTGGGAAAGGCATTTCTGGAGCATGACACATTCCATTATGTGTTAACAGTGCCGCTAAACAAACAAAGACAAAAACAACCCCTCAACACACCCTCCTTTCAATATTTAACAGGAATATATATATATATATATATATATATATATATATATATATATATATATATATATATATATATATATATATATATATATATGGCAGATGCTCTATCTGTTCGGGAAATGGAGAAACCGGCCGGTACAAGAGTTTCCTGCTGCCTTACAGGTTGGCTTTGGTTAGCCAAAAGCTAATGGAGTAAACCCTAAAAGAAAATCCGGAGTGGAAACCCTAAGGCATTTGGATGATGTACTACATCCCCTTCTGGCAATTCCTTGGTTCGGAAAGGGATGGGCTCCGCCAGACGACATTTGCCCAAGACACACTGATAGTGCTGGACAAATCTGAATTTATCATACCGGATCGGTCGTCGCCCGGGTCAACAAGAACAGCGCTTACCGTTGTCCACCAGGACGGAGGTGACAAGTGTGCTATTGGTACTTCGCATAAAATAAGAGCGAGAGACAACGTTGCCATCGTCACCTGGAACATTAGAACTCTGGCGCAAACTGAAAGATTCCAAGAGTTGACATGAGATGGAACACTACACATGGCACATAATTTAACTCTGTGAAGTAAGATGGATAGCCTTAGGAGAACACCAAACTGAAGATGGGCATATATTATACTATAGTGGAGAGTTGGACAAGTCCATAAATGGAGTAGCCATTCTTGTAAACAAAGCCATCAAGGGATCTGATCTTGAATGTCGCTCCATATCTAGCAGGATCATCTCCATTCGTCTGAAAGCATCCCCTTTTAACATCACAATTATCCAAGTATATGCTCCAACTACTGATCACGATGATGAAGAAAAAGGGGAGTTCTACAACAAACTTCAAGGTATAATAAACATGGTAAGTAAAAAAGACAACATTATTATCCAAGGAGTCTGGAATGCCAAAGTTGGCAAAGATGCTCTAAAAGACTGGGATGATCATTGTGGACCTTCTTGTAATGCGCTTACCAATGAAAGAGGGAGACGGCTGCTCGAGTTTGCAGACTACAAGAACTTGGTGCTAGCCAACACCCTGGGCCAACATAAAGCTTCCCGATGCTGGACATGGCACGCACCAAATGGAACCCATCATAACCAGATCGACTACATACTGGTACAAAACCGGTACCGATCTGGCATCAATAGAGAAAAAACAAGAACGTTCCTAGGTGCTGATGTTAGGAGTGATCACGACCTCGTCATTATGAACTTCCGAAAAAGGTTGAAGAAAATTAACAAGCCAAATAAAATCAGGTTCAAATTCAATCTTGAACAACTAAAGAACCCTAACACCTGCAAGTCATTACAAGCCACACTTGGAGGAAAATTTTCTCCACTCCTTGTGATGGATGTAGATGTAAAAGTGATGACAGACACTTTCAGCACATTCATGACAACAGTTGCCAAGGACATCATTGGCCTCCATCTCCCAAAGAAAAAACCATCGGTTACAGAACATATTCTGAATCTGTGTGATGCCCGAAGAGACCTAAAAAAAAACACTAAACACAACAGGGGCAGTGGAATATCGAGAAATAAACAAGAATGTCAGAAAAAAAATTGAAGAAAGAAAAACAAGATTGGATTGAACAATAATGCACAGAAATAGAAAGCAGTCTGATAAAGAATAACAGCAAAAAGGCATTCCAAATTGTGAAAGACCTCACCAGACAGAAGCAACCAAGAGTCAGTACCATTCAAGATGAAAATGGAAAATGCCTCACAGAAACAAGTGACATTGCAGAAAGATGGACTGAGTGTTGTAAAGAACTCTACAACCATCCGTCCACAGGAGACCCAGAGGTGCTTGACGTTCCAAACTCCACAAATAATGATGATTTCCCCATTCTCAAAGAAGAGGTGGAGTCAGCAATAAGAGCACTGAAAAATGGAAAGGCAGCTGGAGTAGACAACATCCCAGCTGAACTTATCAAGAATGGTAGGGCATCAGTGATAGAACTACTAACAAACATATGCAACAAGATCTGGCAGACAGGCGAATGGCCAACACAGTGGACCCAGTCAATGATTATAACACTTTATAAAAAGGCAATATCCAGCTGTGCCAAAATTACAGAACTATCAGTTTGATCAGCCATGCTAGTAAGGTGATGCTGAAGATCATCTTGAACAGACTGACATAATCGCTGAAGAACAAGCAAGGTTCCAGAGTGGAAGAAGCACAACAGAGAAAATTTTCAATCTTTGGGTTCTGTGTGAAAAGTACTCCCAACATCAACAAGACATCGATCATGTCTTCATAGATTTCAAAAAGGCTTTTGATAAAGTGTGGCATGAGGCAATGTGGGCCACAATGCAGAAGTATAACATGGGTCGAAAGTTGACCAACACCATCAAGCAACTGTACGCCAAGGCTACCAGTGCAGTAATTGCTCAAGGTTCTGTGGGGGACTGGTTCAAGACTACAGTTGGAGTACGGCAAGGCTGTGTCCTGTCACCCACGCTTTTCAACATATACTTAGAGCGCATTATGAGAGAAGCCCTGTCAGCATTGGAGGGCGTAACATCATCAACCTCCGCTTTGCAGACGACATTGATGGGCTGGCAGGCACTGAAGATGAGCTTGCCACCTTAGTGAAGAACCTGGATGAAACATCTTCCTGATTTGACATTGAGATAAGTGCCAAGAAGACAAAGCTGATGACAAATAGTGGCAAAAAATCTCAACCAAGATTATAGTTAGAGGACAGGAACTGGAAACAGTGGGCCAATTCAAATATATTGCTTCCATAATCACGAGAGAAGGATCAAGAGCAGAAAGTTTGTCACGTCCCGAGCAGCACAAACAACGGTAACTATCTCAAAGTTAAGATCCATCTGAAGAGACAAGAACATCTGAAAACTAAAATCAGACTATTGAGAGCACTAGTCATCTCAATCTTTCTGTATTCATGTGAGGCCTGGACCCTGACAGCAGAATTACAAAGAAGAATTCAGGCACTTGAAATGAGGTGCTAGAGAACCATCATTGGCATCTCCTACATGGACCACATCACAAATGAAGAAGTACGCAACACCATCAGGCACAAAGTAGGCCATTATGAAGACCTCCTCACCACTGTCAAAAAGAGAAAGCTGAAATGGTATGGCCATGTCACTAAAGCCAACAGTCTATCCACAACAGTACTGCAGGGTAGTGTCCAAGGTGGTAGAAGGAGAGGTAGACAGAAAAAACGTGGAGTGATAACGTCACAGATTGGACCAGGAAAAGTTTTGCAGAGACACAGGCATTGGCACATGATCGATTCAAGTGGAGGTAACTGGTCAGATGTTCAGCAACACACACACACACACACACACACACACACACACACACACATATATATATATATATATATATATATATATATATATATATATATATATATATATATATATATACATATATATATATATATATATATATCACTGCAGACATCATATTAATATGACTAAAAAATTGTGAAAGCTATTATAAAAATGCAAATTACACACACTCTCTGTATGTATGTTTATATCTGTCTCTGTCTCTCTGTCCCACTCTATCTCTGTATTTCTCTGTCTCTCTCTCTCTCTCTCTCTCTCTCTCTCTCTCTCTCTAAATTTCACTACATGTTTCTCAAATATACAAATAATACCTTGGACTTAGAAAAGTCTGAAACAATGTGAATTTAAGTTTCTAAAACATAGTTTTTGAACAATTGTAAAGAAATTTGTATTCCTTACACAAAACCTTTATTATCTATTACGAATCGATGTTCTTAAACATTCAATAAATAATTTAGCACCTTGAATCCAAAACTGAAAATTTAAAACGAACACAGAGTAATGCGAGTTAAATCTCAGATAGTCTAAAATGTTCTATCACCAGTCTTAATGAATAGAGTTCGGATGAAGTTCCATGGTTGTTAGAAATAGAATCCAGCGCTGAAGGCATTGATGTGCCTGTGAATGTATTAATAAAAAGGTAAGCTGAAGTGTGCTGATATACTGGTAGTCTTCCAATTAATTACAATTATATAATCCAAGATGTTCAGTTCACTATAATTCAAAAATGATTATGTCCAATAATATTGCTTAGGTGAACTTATTTAATAAATAAATCCATATCAGATAGAATGACTATTAAATAAATAAAAATTAACAAATTCTCTAGCAGATAAAATATTTACTTACCGCATTGACTTAAATATCTATTCATGGTGTTGGTTGGTTTTCCCTAAAAAAAAAATGTTTGCCAGATAATAAAAAAGACTTCAGTAACAATTATTAAATTCTAAAATGAAATAGCATTTCCAGAAAGCATACAGGAAGAAATCAAAGGGGTAATTCGGCAAAAAATCATTACTTTTAAACTGTATATAGAAAGACTATTTCCCATTTCTACTCGGAAACGTTTGCATAAATCTACAAATCGTTCTGTTGCAGTCTTCTGTTATATTACTACTGTAACAATAATTTTCACACGCAGTAGTTTACAATTAAATGACATTTGACAATCCTTTCACTGCTTATATGTCAATGTATAGTTATCCAAGCCTACTTTAAGTCTTCTACAAAACGCTAAGTAGAGTTTTTGTCTTTGTTTTAAATAATGCTTAATGTTCTTATAATTAAGGACATTACATTGATGTAAGAAAGCTGTCCCTTGCACTCTTTACAAATTATTCATATAATAATCTCGCGAGCGTGAAACTGTGGACTCTTTAGTCTGATCACAGCCAGTTTGAAATTGTAAATCAACTTACTGCGCACTTCTGATCAAATTTATGCTTTTCATTATTTAAATCACAGGGGGCTAAGATCAAACGGGGAGGTTCAATCCAACGGGGAGGTACAATCAAACGCTGATGATACGATCAAACGGGGAGGTGCAATCAAACGCGGGGGTACGATCAAACGGAGAGTTACAATCCGAGGGGGGGGGTACCATCCAACGAACGGGGGTGCGTACCATCTAACGGGGATATAATATAACGGGGAGGTAGAATCATACGGGAAGGTACAATCAAACAGGGAGGCACAATCACACCGGGAGGTACAATCAAACGGGGAGAAATAATCAAACGGGGAGGTACAATCAAACGGGGGATATAATCAAACGGGAATGTTCAATCAAACGGGGAGGTATAATCAATAGGGTATATACAATTAAACGGGAAGGTACAAGCAAACGGGGAGGTATAATCAAACGGGGAGGTATAATCAAAAAGGGAGGTACAATGAAACGGAAATCACACTCAAAACGGGGGATATAATCAAACATAGAGGTACAATCAAACGGGGGGTGTAATCAAACGGGGAGTGACAATCAAATGGTGAGGTATAATCAGTCGGGGAAGTACTATCAGACAGTAGTGGAGAGAGAAATTTCAAGATGACGGTTTGTCTGTTTGTTTGATTAGGATTCTTAACGTAGCTTTAAAAAAAATCAGTCATATCGCTCCGATGTCTGCAGTGAGGCAGTTTAAAGTGATGTCTAGCAATGGAAAATCATTCCGCAGACATGTAGCATGATGCCCCACAATGTCACATTATCCTGACACCAGGCCTATCAGACCTAACACTAACCTCTTAAAGCTGAGCGTCAAGCGAGGCAGCTGTTACCATTTCTGTAAGTCTTTGGTATGTCTCGGTCGGGGATCGAACCCATGACCTACCGGTTTTGCGGAGGACGCTCTAACGACTAGGTCACCGGAGCGTTTTCAAGATGACGGACGTAATATCCTAATTCAAAAATGCATTGCCTTATAATCAGCATTAAATCAGTTATTTCCAGCTGTGTCACCACCGGCCTTTTCTTCATATTCGCCATTACTATCTCAATTACCAAACGAGTGTTTGTTTACATATGCCTTGGCTAAGAGCCGTACATAGTAAATATTGCGCACCTCTACCCCACACCACCCAACTACCAGTCGGCCCTGCCTGGCCTTGTCACAAGGCTTGTGCGACGAACATCGTCGGAGTCCAGGTTGCGACGAGTCATAAACTAGTCCCCCTACCTTGCTTGTACGATCATGTGTGAGGTACATAGGGGCCGGGAACCAGACTGCACACATGATAACTGTCCAGTATCGGTCGTTGTGCGTGCGACTTTATGGTTTCCTAAATGTCATCGACGTTTGCGCAATTGGAATTCTAAAAATAGACTTGACGTGATGTATATCCAACCCACCTCAAGGGACTTTGTACCACGTCCACTGAAACCTTTATAATGATTTCAGTCCCGGCACTTAAGGGCCATTGACAACTCTGCATACATATTAAGTTTATATTTTAGCTAGTGAGGTGATTGGATACACCGTTGTACTCGAAATTACTGGCGATTGTAAAACCAGTCTTTCGTCCGTCGTACCTTAATACTTAAGTTGGCTTTGCTGCGTGAGTGATGCAAAAATTCAGTCTGGTTGCATGTTTGTTGTCCTTCCCGCATTCCCAGCCAGATCTTACAGCGAAATAAGAATACGAAGCAGGGAACCAAACTGTTGCGCATTTACGCCATATGAAAATCGATAATGTGATAGTTTGGCTATCGAGTTACTAGTATGAAACAACTAAACACGCCCCCGACATGTGATACTTTAATTCGCTAATACTAACGATGTGTAGACGTAGAGCAGTAGATATATAAGGTAAGCAGAGGCGAACGAATTGTGCGTGTGCCATAATGTAATACTCTATATTAAGTTGATGGTTGAACACAGTACACGTCTGAATCAGTGGCGTAGCTATGGGAGTGCAGGGGGTGCAAGTTGTAACGGTCACCGTCTTAGGGGGCGCCAGAAGAAGACTAAGTCACTAACTGTTTTAACATTTTTGTTGTGGCTGTTGCAGTTAAAATTGATTAGCCTTAAATTGCCTTTCAACGATGACTGTATTATTATGTTGTATTCAGTACTGACTACTGTTTGCCGATGTTTCAGTGTCACCGGGGGCGTAAATTTTAGACCTTGTCTTGGGGGTGGGGGAGGGGGCGTGACAAAAAATATGAACCTTGCACCGGGCGCCGAACACCCTCGTTACGCCACTGCGTCTGATAGGTCTGAATTTTGGAACTTCTTTTTATCACTAACTTTTCTGACAATCTACTTCCTCGTTTATGTTGGAAATACTTATGGAATTGCTTTGGACGTAATATATGGATTTAAATAGTTAGACAGTTGATGTAATAATTTGAAAATCGAATCAATTGCATATGGATGCACATATACAATACACATTTTCCTTGTATACGTTGACTGGGTGTTTTTTTTTTCTTTCTCCGGAAACAGTGGGTGTATACCAAAACTAAAATTAGAAACAAAGACATCAGGTCTTGTGTGTGAAGGTATCTTGTAAAATTTGCAAGTTTACGTTAGCCTTTTATTAACATTTATACGTTTGAGTTGATACTTGATCTGGCAATAAGCAAATAGATAACGATGTTAATTATTGATATGTAGGAGATGCCTGACATCATACCAAATATATTGTATTCTTGACCATGTATTATTTTCTTCTTTCCCATAATGATTCATTTATTACTGACGTAACTAAGATTGTATACTGGTGTAAAAGTAAAATATATAACATATTAATCGATATTAATCATAAATACACTATTCACACAATTTATTGATATAAATCTTTCAGTTACACTCAAATCAATAATGTACACATTAATTTGGCCTGTTAACCGATGCCTACTGTGAAGGTTGTCCTTATTCAGTTTGGGGTGGGGCGCTCCCAATTTATTAAATTAATACAGAATACCCACCCTGGCTCATTTTTGTCAGAAATTTAAATAGTGACAGAGAGATGCAAAGCTCCGTGCCCCCAGTCAATGGTGCTGACATTTAAATTAATGAATAGTTAAACTGTGAAATTCAAGTAAAAACAATTTAATACAATTCAATAACAGTCATCTCTTAAATAAAATTCAACTAATACACTATCACGCGACCAACTGACGGCCTATTTGATCCTTTGAATTAGTGTCAAATTTCCCTCCTGTCCTGAGTTACTACTTATTTGTATGATTTTTTTCTTCTCTTTTCCTTTGTCTCACTCCGTTCTTCCTTTGATCTTAACCCTCCATTCTTCCTTCGCTTTTGTCTCCCAGTGACTCGGATCACTACCCTGATTATTTCCTTCCGGTCTCGAAAAGCTTCTAAAGTATACATACAAGAACAGGGATGATTTATGACCCACTTTGATGCTTCTTTGTTCCGAACAAGAATTTTCCCACTTATCTGTGAACAATGTGACGTAATTGGCTTTGGCAAAAATCAAGCGCGCTTCACTAGTTTATGGCTATGTCAATCAAATAAATGGACACCATACATTTAGACGGCGCGAAATTATTGCTTCAGTATAGATTATGTCCTAATTGTGAGTCTCCTTTCAATGAGTAGTTTATTGTACTTATCTGGATCAGTTCTGCTTTTCTCCTTCTCACCCCCCATCCCCCACCACATGCCCTCTCTATGCGCCGGTCCTTTACTATTTTGCTTATCTTGCACCCTTTATGTGCTAATCCTTGTAATTCGCTACTCCTTGTACTTTTCTGGTACTTCCTCCGTTTAATTTCGTGAGAGCTTCTCTTTTTTTCTATTTATTAACCAGTTCAATTCCTTTTTCTATTTTTCCACGAGTCTCTTGCTCGGAGTGGTTTTATCTCCTAGCATTGTTTGTATATTTCATGTGTCCTGCGCTCCTCTCAAAGATCAGGAACCACCGAGTAAGTGTTTTCAGGTACTGGCTAGATGTTATATTGTCCCTCTTGTCTGCAGATGTTATATTGTCCCCCTTGTCTGCCTGAGGCATTAGATCCTCCAACTGGCATTTTTAAAATTTCTTTAATTCCGATTAGCTGGTCATCATCATCATCGTCGTCGTCGTCGTTGTCGTCATTCCCTTGACCTAGTGTGGTCGTCTAGACGCTGTGCTGTTGAATATCTAACCAGTTCTCTCCACTTGTCTCGATCATGCGCCAATGCCTCTTTCTCCGAAAAAGAAAATCATGGTCCATTCTGTGATGTTGTCAGTACACTTTTTCTCTGTCTACTCTCTTTCTGCAACCCTGGACTTAGCCATGCAGGACACTTGTGGATAGAATGTTGGCTCTAGTGACATAGCCATACCGTTTCAGTCTTTTTATTTTGATGGTGGTGAGGTCTTCATATTGACCTAATTTGTGCTTTACTATTTTATGCACTTCTTCATTTGTGCTGTGGTTAATGTCAGAGGTTCCATGGATGTTTCTGTGGCATCTCATTTCAAGTGCCCGAATTCTTGGTTTTAATTCTGTTGTCAGGATCCAGGCCTCATATGAATACAGAACTATAGAGATGACTAGTGCTCTCAATACTCTGATATTATTTTTCGGACAGATATCCTTGTCTCCCCAGATGGGTTTTAGCTTTGGCATAGCAGCTGTTGCTTGTGCTGCTCGTGACAAAAGTTCTACTCTGGATCCCTCTTCGATGATTGTAGAACCAAGATATTCGATCTGGCTTACAGTTTTCAGTTCCTGTCCTCTGACATTAAGCTTGGCTGTGATTTGTTGGCCACTGTTTGTAGTAAGCTTCAGAGGTAATTCTACATACTAAATGAGCCCAGTAATTAAGTATAACCCTACAAATAATTACAATTATGATGCTGAAATAGTCCGCAAAATCTAGCAAATAATTTACTGACCGTTTTAAGCTTGGTCTTTCCTTAAAATCTATCTCTAATATCTGCCACCAGATTATGAGTGGCTTATTTCTGAGAGTAATTCCGATTAATGTGCAATCCTTTCAGGTGAATACTAAATTACTCTTACGATTTCGGAAGGTATCCTTTGGGTCTGAATTTTAATCACACACTCTTATCTCAAGTTTGATTAGATATCGTTGGACCGATCCAATCGAATTAAGGGAATGTCCCGGTCGCTAGTGACGGATACGAATACCCAATGGACTTTCTATTTGATCACTGAACAAACAGTTAACATATGACGTTTGTGATAGCACAAGCCTTTTTTAAGTGACTCGATCGGTCGACTTTGCCGACCTAATTTTCCGATCTCTGTCAGGTCATGGCAACATTGCTTAAGAGTTCAACACTAACCATGAGGAAATCTTTAGAGATCAAACACAACGCCGAGGTAATATTCCCAAGACAGATATAGTATAACTTAGGCATGACTGGTTGGGAGCGTAGCTAACGTAATACATATTCCCGATACGCTATAGTTTCTTACCGTATTGCAAAGAACTGCTAGATAACGACGAAACAGAATCATGGAAACCGACCTTTCACTGCTGATAAAGTTTCAAAGTTGTGTAACTTATACTTACCAATCTGACTGTTGATATGCCAGTTTGATAATCCCGCCCACAAACATGATAAACGTTAATGTTTTACATAACTTTACATTTTCCCTTCTATCTTTACGGCCTTTTTACAGACGAGATCAAAAATAATTTCTAATGGCAATGTAAAGTGTCAAGCTGATAAGACTAACATTAACTTCCCTTTGTCCCTGGAAAGCTGCATCAATGTGAAACTCGCTGACATATTAACCATGGTATTTCAACTGTCCCCCATGGGTCATATGTTCAAAATTGCGACCAAAATTTTCATTCCCTTTGTTCCCTAATTATCATGTTTGCGTCTCAATTGCCACACTATGCTACTTCTGTTATCTACAAATCTTCTTAACATTTTATCCACATTAAAATCAAAGTTTATTAGTTAGTTTGTTAGTTGCTAAGTTACTTAGTTATTTATAATTATGTTCCTCGTGTGTGCGAGTCACCCAGATACTACGAGTTGAACTTAATTTATAGCCTTGTATTCCTAATAGGAATCGATATTAGTAACTGTGAGAAAAATTTAACGGTAAATGAAATAACTAATGTTTCGTAATTAACTAGTTTAATCTCTTAGGAATCCAATATGTTCACCATAAGAAGAGAAATTATTTGTAGTGGCTTTAAGAAGGTTCCTGATTTTATTATCTCACCAAACAATAATACAACTTAAAATTACTAAGGCAACATTAACTATTTACTTATTGGCGTCATTGAATAAGCTTCATATTTGTTAACGTACAATATGTTCCATTCGAAAATATATCAAGGGCTAGAATAATTTAAAATGACATATGTAACCTTCTTTTCACAATACCGAGATGATAATCATGATGTTCATGAAGATAAAGATGAAGATGTTGATGGAGACAATAGCGTTATTACCAATACTGCCACAGCAGCAAAAATAACACTGTGACTTCCGCTACTAATGTTACTACTACTACTGTTGCTGTTGTTAGTACTACTAATAATACTAATATTACTAATGATGATACTACTAATTATACAAATATAATAGCCATAATAATAATAGTAAGATACGTTAACATTATGCTTTGGCGTGTAACAAATACACATCTTATGTTTAATATATTTTCTGTGTAATTGTTAATACACTTCTTTTCCACATGGAGATCATATCTAATAGGAAATAGGAGCATACAAAGCTGTGTTTCGCTTATAAATAAATTGTAAAATATAATTTGAACAAATTAGCACAAGGATATATATATATATATATATATATATATATATATATATATATATATATATATATATATATATATATATATATATATATATTCTAATATTTGATGACATAAGTTCATATTTCTTTATAAAAGGTATTCTTGCTATTACCGGTACATCAGGATCTGTTGTATTTGTTGGAAGTCTTGATTGCAATAGAAGAGTAATATGTGAAATGGCGGCACGATCTATTGAAGAGGATTTGGACATTTTAAGCTACAGCAGTATTTCATCCAGTGACCTATATGCTGATCGACCTGAAATCTTCAGAAGAAAACCAGAAAAAATAAGATTTTCTTGGACTTGCACAGACAAGAATACGCATACTCAAATAGACTATAAACTCCAAGAACTCGGTCTTGAGCCCTACACCTGTGGTTATTTAGGAAGAGGAAGAACCATCAGTGATGATTGCAACAGTATTACAGCTCAAACGTTCACCATTGAAAATGGACAAATCATCTGTATTCAAGCAGACAAATGTTTGTCAGACTACGAGGCAGCGGAATGGCAAACGAAAGTGACATCATTGTTCAAAGCTGCTAATACAGTGAAAACTTACAAGAAATCCTTCCCAAAAAAACAAGAAAACTTTGATATCGTGAAAAAAACGCTGAATCATCATTTGAAGGAAAGCAGTGTAATTGCCTATACTTGCGATGATCCCACGAATAAAACAGAAGTAACTTTCGCTTACGAAGACGAACATATATCGGGCACGTTAGCGACTCTTACGGATGATATGGAAAAACAAAGCATAATAAAACAGTCGCTGATATTACAACTGGATGAAAAACACAGCTTGCAAATTCTAGATATAGTGAAGTCTTCCCCGGTTGATAGCAATATTGATGGCGATATGGTACATGTAGTTGGTTTTGAGGCAGATGTCAACAATATCATGGTTAAAATTCGAAGTATGTCATCGCTTGAAATGGAGAAAGCTGTATATTTACATGAGGAAGAACTGGCCCTTTTGAAAATGAATGCTGCAAATAAATTTATAAAGAATCAGATAGAGAAGCTACCGGACCGACCATACCTAGTATGGATAATAGATGGTAGCGATGTGCGCATAGTCGGACCTGATGAAAAAACAGTAAATTCCTGCGCCGAATGCGTACAAGAATGCTTCGAATCCCGGATATTTAAAGGAATTCGTGAGAACGTTCTATCTTCTGATACATGCAGATTCCAATTAGACCGATTGCAGGAAAGCTTTGATGAAAAATTGATTATCAAATGCTTTAATGATAAGATCAAGATAACTTCCACCAGTGACATATATGAAGAGGTCGCAAAGAACATAGAACAATTTCTAGAGCGATTTACCCCAGATTATGTTATCATTAAGTCCGATAGTCACAAGCTTGATTTCTTCGAGGAAAGCTGCCGAGTTAGTGATAACAATGTTTTTCAGGACGAACTGGTGAAAATAAGACGTGAGTCTCATAATGAAGTTCGGATAGATGGAACGACGCATGGCATTAATGAAGTTCGCAAGGTGTTAGATAACATTTCAATAAGAGTAGCATGGGTTGCAAGACCAGATATTATCAATTTTTTGCAAAGCGAAGAAGGAAATCGACTAATCAGTGATGTATCGGATAAATGTATGTGCAACGTACGAACAGGTCATCGAGATACACATATTCAAGTTGTTATGGGAAATATTGAAGAAGAAACGGTAAGACGTTTTATCATCAAAAACTATTTTCTTACGTAGTAAGTGAAATGAAAAACATGATTAGCAGTTGTCTAATATCAAAAAATCATATACAGTAATGGTATTCAGTATTAGTTGCTCACAAATGAATCTAACATATAAAGCAATTGTCATAACATACACTGTAATGTAATAATATGTATTTACTTAGTAGGTTCGAATTTGATGAATGATTATATAATTATATTAATGTGATTTCCAAAATGTCATTTGGTTTTATTCTGAGTTCTGAAAAGAAAACAAATAAATACACAAGTAATCGTTTTCACAGGCTGATGTTATTGTGAACAGCGCTGCTCCAGACCTTACACTTCACAAAGGTAAGGTGGCCACGTGCCTGAGTAAAACAGCAGGTGCCATGCTCCAGGATGATATTCAGACAAATTATCCAAAAGGTGTTCAAGAGGGTACAGTTGTAAGGGGTGAAGTGGGAGGGCTTTTTTGCAAGAAAGTCTACCATGCCGTGCCTGTAATGAAAGCTGCTGATGAAAAGGCAATTGAAGTAAGAATGGTTCAACGATCTTTGCTTGTTTGTTCTTTGGCATGTCAATCAGTCTCTCAAATGCCCAACTTATTTCACCTTAGAATGTGAAACCTTTGCATACACCATCTCATGGATATCTGCTTGATGCGAAGATATTTAGAGACAACTATGTAAAGTTAATGCGCCTTCTAGTTGAAAATATCAAAGAACGAAATCGTGTTCATATAATATTGAGTATATTTCATATAATCATTAGCTGTGTTTTTTTAAACCAATTGATATTTGACAAACGTGAAATTTTGATGTAGATTGGCCTTTATCCTATATACGTATGTTTATTAATTCACAACTCCTGTCAAATATAAAATTAATTTATCCCAGTAAGTTCACAATCGACTGGATAATCGTCTATACTTTATAAAGACATTAAAAGGAAATCTTACAGAACAGTCTTCATAAACATATAGTGTGCATTTTACTGCAACCGATAGAACCTGTGTCACTGACAACTAAATGTATATTTGTTTAAAATGATTGTGAAAAAGTTTACACTGATCAAACTAAACAAAACCGTTTACACGTGTAATATTTGCATATTATACAATTTCATCTGCAACTACTATACAAAAATGCAGCGAAAAATTCTTTTTCGAATAAAGTCAGCGAATTACCGACATCATTCTTAAACATGTTTTCCGTTTGATTGCAGAGTGTAAAAGCCTTGATGAACGAGTGTCTTGTAATGGCCAATGAGGACGAATACAAGTCAATAGTTTTTCCAGTTTTTGGGACGGGCACTCTTGATTATCCACCAGACAAAGTGGCGCCAGCCATGTATGACGTGGTCACAATGTTTGCCTTAAAAGGCGCGTTGAAGGGAACGACATTAAAAGAAATATCAATCATCATGTTTCCAGAGAATTCAAAAGTCATCAAGGTATATTGAACATTTTTCACCAAAAGTAGTGGAGTAAATATTGATAAAAGTACGCAAGAATCGAGCGAAAATCTTGCTGCAGTTGTAAACGACGATAAGGAGCGTCTCTATTCAACCACATTTCAATACATATGGAGTGTAGGACATTTCCGATCTCCAAACTCGACTCGATTAGTTTTGTATATTCAATTTTCTAAATGTCAGTAAACATATGACATCTAGAACGTTACCTTGCCAAACAATGTAACATGTTGTCTAGCTGGATAATATTTAAGTATGCAACAAAAATATCTAATTCTAAAGAAAAAAGATTCTTAATACTGCTGTCAAACCATCTATTTATTCAGTGGATAAAAGCTTTTATGTCTGAAGGACGTAGCTAATCTGGAAACCTCAAATTCTGAATTGAACCCCACCAAAGAGCTACCTTACAGTTATACTGATGTCATGAGAGATGATCAGAATTTAAACGTGGAATTCACTAACACAATTTTCATCTTTACCTTGGCTGTTTGAGTTAGAAAATTCATGTTCCTGAATTATTTTGATCAATACATTTACACGTATGGCTGCTACTTTTCTATTGAGTGCAACAAATGCAGATTTGTTATAAATAACCATATAATATTTCTTGCACGCTAATTATTTTGAAGTTATGTTTGTTACGATACAGATTAAAATAAAATTTCATTACATAAAATGCATCGATACAATATTTCGGTTCTTCCTTCAACTGTATGCAAGTGAAGTGTATGGCTGTATTTGCTATAGGTACAACTATGGGTATCAGCATTAACATTGTAACATAATAAAATAGTTCCTCCTATGTTAAAAGCATACACATTCTTCTTTGATAAGATATATACGAATATGGAGGTATCTACGTGGCAGATCGCACGGAGTCCATTGCTCGTGTCTCCATATACCTCTGTTGATGCCTTGATGTTTCACAATACTCATAAATTAATTAATTGACTTTTATATTAACCGTTAAATCGGACTAATATTTTGCTTCTCAAACGATGTTTGCGTTTAAAGTGCATTTTAATTTCGCAATTTAATTTCAAATCGTTCATATATTTATCCAAGATGTTTTCTTCGCAGCGTTATTTAGTATCGTTTATTTAAATTTCATCTGCATTATGTTATGACACTGAATACTGGTGGCGAGATATTTAAACCAGTAGCTTGGGCGAAATATGATAAAGTTTGAGAAAGATTTTCCATTTGTACTAAAGTCCGAAAATGTAAATTATTCTTGATCTGGTGTTTTGTAATAAATTATGTATTTGTGGTGGGATGTAAGGTGTGGGGGAGGGGGTGAATGTGCATGACCAAACTAACAAAACAAATGAATATGTAAAGAAAATGCATATTATTCTAGTATGTTTAAGGGAAATTGTAAAGTTAATGTTAGAATTTATTTTGACTTAAGATAATACTATTTATTGTAAAGTGTTTCGTCTTGTACAGAAATATGCTGAATCCAAAAAGATATTCCATTCATAGTGATTTACGTACGGCGTTTAAAAACCCTTTCTAAATTCATCAAGTTTTTATTAAAAGTACTAATCCCTCTATTAAATAGGAGACAGGCAAGAGCTATTATCAGGATAAGGCTGGTTTGTAGAGAAATCGTGTCAAAATAAATTTTCAACAGTGGAATATAAAAGCCTTCACAGTTGTCTGCTCTTAGATACTCCTTCTGCGGAATATTTGCAAACTACGTTAGGTTGTTGTTGTTATTTTGAAGATATGTATTCTGAATTCGTTAGCTAAAAAAAAACAGACAAGCAAAATAAATAAAGTTATCTTCTTTTTAGCAGGAGTGTGATCCCCAAAATACATTTGAAAGAGTTTGTTTTTGTGACCGTAAAGTAAGTGCAGGCACCAGTCGAACAGTGCAGAATCATTTTAATATCAATTTAGAACTCAGAAAAAAAACAAGTATCACTTCAAAGGAATTAAAATACATTAAAACATAACCGACGTGAAGCTACATTAATTACAGAAGTTCACGGTAAGTATGTTTTAACAACATTTCATTTTAAAATATTACATTGTGTTCTTTCCTTTGACATTAATTATTTGTTTTTAGTATACATACAATAATTTAATCTATTATACTCTGACTGTATGTTCAGTCAGATGAGACTCGTCTTAAACTTAAACTTTTTTATTTGTCAGGCATTTGAAGCCGTTAAAAAGGCCGAATTGAGGAGAACCAATGACTGCAAACAGGGTCGTAAAAAGCTATATATGGAACCAGAATGTCTTCTGAGCTTTTATGTGCGGTTTGCATCAGATTCCAGGGAAAACATTGAAAAAGCCATAAAGTTCTTGGAAGAACGCCTGCCTTGATAACGTTTGAAATCCAGCGTCACCATTTGGAGTAAATATTCTGCCATTTTCATGTCTTTGCCAATATGGCTCTGGAAAACTTTGCAGAATTTTGCGTAATTTATTTTATTGATATATGAACCTTTGTTAGTATGATATTCGGAGAACGATTCAAATATGTGCAAATTCGTAAGACGGGAAGATACACTGATACAATTTATGTACAGATAAGATTACAATTAACAGATATTCGTAGTGGGTGGCTGCCATACATAAGAGCAACTTATATGCCAAAGTATCTTTTTTCCATTGTTATTTAAAATGGGTTACCTCATACTCCCCTCACAGTTCAGTTAAACAAAGACCCCCAAAACCTACCTTATGGCCCTTCTCCATCGAACATACGAGACAAGTCAGCATGTGATTGTTGTGATTCTTGAATGTTAGTTCCTAAACAGTTTTCTATCTACCTTGGATATATACTTCTTTCGTCACAATCATGGAAGAATAAATTACGAAACATATGTTTGTATAAATTAAGTGATCTGGCATTCGGTTTGCTATATTTGTACCGACTCGGACTATAATTCCGAACCGAGTGTCATCAAGATGAATTTATTAGGACTTAAAATATATTGGATTATCTGTAGCCAGTCCTTTCGATAGTTCCCATATTTTGCTGGAACCACAGCAAATAAAAAGTTGTAGCTTTTCAATTGGATCCAAGTAAAATCCTGAAATGTTCCAAGTAAACCTTGTTTTACTTGGTACAGTAGCTAGGAATTTGCTGTATATGTGCAAAAGGTTGATATTTAGGGTACGATTTTAATATAAATATTGGGAAATGACAATAATGCTCACCTTGCTGGAGAAAAATATAAATCAACTAATATTTTCCATTCCATGCTGAATTCGTCATCCTAATTTAACCGGCTAGTACATTTCCAATTTTACCAGCATTACAATGATTCATGGTCTTTAGAGAGTATGTAAATATCAAGCTTATTACAGCAAAATTTCGGCGTACGTACTGAATAGTACGAGATCTAGAATCAGATGATAATGGTTATAAACTGAAGTTAAAATTGACATAAAAGGGCCTTGATTATAATTTAGCAATACTATTGAGTATTTGTTTTAAAAGTATTGCTTTTTCCCCTGATGGGAATCAGTTTTTACCTCATGGTAGGGGACATAGTCAAAGTAAAAATATCTAACGAGTCCCTTTTTCGCTTTATGGCATACAATGTACGCCCTAGGGTTTGCACGGTAACTGCTCGTTTAAATGCACGAAGTATCTTTGACGTTCAATTGCAGGTAGTAGCTAATTACATTGCTTTTAAGAATCTTTATAGAACTATGGGACTTGTTGAATTGATAGATTGGTATAACGTTGGGATTCTACTTTTAGTAGTGAACAATGTTCACTTTTGTATCCAGAAACACGCGATTTTTGTCGCCATTTTTTTTATAGACATTGTTACTTTATCTGAATCCCGGCTGTAGATATTTTTATCTTTTGTATTAGCTCAAATATTTTAACCTCTGTTTCATCACATTAACAGTAACGAAATAAACGTTCCACATATTCGCGACCTTTCAAGATACCTTATAGTTATTTCCCTTAGTACGACTGCTTGGTACAGTGTCAGTCAGATGGACATGTGTACTGATATTCGAAATACATGTCTGTATGTGTAGAATTGAACGGTACGTAGCACAATCTCGGTACATAGTCACGATTAAAGGTTACGCATTGAGAAAATGCCTAATGGATTCTTCTTTCTTTTTCTATATATACATTTACTCAATTCAAGTTGTGTAATGATTTGAATGCACCGACGGGAAGTGTGATTTTAACCATTTACCTAGTTTTCATACAATATATCCACGTGGTCGGTATTTATATTGAACTATATAATGGAAAGAAATACGCTTTTTTACCGCACTGAATACGCACAACTCTAGCAACTGTGTTACTCTTCCTCCTGAAAGATGGATGTAAACTGACAATTGTTTTTTCCTCCATAATAACGATCTTAGTCCTACCTTTGGTTCCTAGAGATAATTAATATTATTTTCTAATGTGGGGAGTAGGCTATTGGTAAGGTGCTTGTTTCTTTTCAAAGAGTAAGTCGTTATTTGCAGTTCGTAAAGGAGATTACATTGTTGATGAGTATAAACCATATTGTCTCATATGTAATTGTGAAATACTTACGCTTCATTTAACATAAGGTACGATAAAAATCTTACAGTTCTAAAAATATGATTTTTTCAGATCATATATGAATTCTGGTACATCCAGAAAACCAGTCTACTGGTGGAGGATTACACGATAAAGTAAAACTAGTTTGAGATGCACCCATTGACTAGCAAATGGATTTAAATTTTGTCCGTTATACATTTCATAAACTTTAATGTATATACTATGGTTGACAACAAAACATTTACTTTTATTTTAATATCCTTAATTTAATTCCTACTATAATTTAGCGTATAGACTCTATGTGTGCGACTATGTTATTAGATGCAGACCAGAGGGATCATTATTTAGGAGCACAAGGCTTAAATTTATGTGCGAAGCAGTTGTCGTTTTAAATCTGAAAAAAATTCTTTAATACAAAGGAATGGAATTGTTTTTATGTCAGTCTAATACATAATTATATTTGTAAAAATACAAAGGAATGGACTTGTTTTTATGTCAGTCTAATACATAATTATATTTGTAAAAAAAAAAAAATATTAACTTGAAGTTTGATGGGAAAAGAATTAGGGGTCCGACCCCTAAAGATGTAGAGATAGTGTATGTATCTATTAGGACAATGTTTAGTAAAAGTGATAAGATTGAAATTTTCGCTAAATTGGATTAAAAGTTATTTTCACTAATTTATATTGAAAGTAATTTCGACTAAAATATATTTACATTAATTTCATTTATTTCTATATCACAATTAAATACTATTTTAATAAAGTTTGCACACTTATGATCAAGGCAAAACTCCTTGCATTTTTACATTTCTCTTGCATTGTAAAGTCAGCAAACAAAATACTCTCGGTCAGGTACAAAGGTTACGGGACGTAAAAACAAGGTCGATCATGTTCATTGGAGATGAGAGCCTCTTTCTGGCTAGAATGAAATGAAAACTAGAATCTCGGCGAGTAACCAGATTTAGTCGTGTGGTTACGTCCAGATTACACATAAAAGAAGCACAATCCGCGCACCATCAGTTGTCTCGCCTCTCTAATTACAGGCAAGAATCGTCTATATTCGTAAACGCTTTTAAGGAATAGGCCTTTTATAATGGTTGAGATTTTAATGGTAAAGTTCATGTGTTTTCAACATATTTTTTACTGAATTCTTCTATTATATATTTTAATGTAATGGAATGTATAATTGTTTTAAAGAACTCATATTCATTTATATATATATGGTAATTTCTTCTGTGAAATACTAATTTGCTACCAACTTCATGTTTAGATTCAAGGTTGAAAATAAAATATTCTTTATGTAATAAAGGACATAATTTAGTAACATATTCAAAATTAGTATTCTTTTGATTAACTTTTATACTCTTTGGCTATCCTCAAATTGATCGCGATTTAACTATTTATAATATATTCTAAACTGCAGAAATTATAACAATTAATGAAGTTGGTAAACTCGAAAATTTACATCCAATCAAATAAATATAACATCCTCTGGTTTTATTTTATTATAATGACAATAACGATGAGGACTTTGTATAGCACCTAATCTGCATAAGCTGTACGTGCTTTACAGATTAGATAACGCTTATGAACATATATAATGATGAGTACGAAAAAAACACCATAAAATTAAAATATAAAATATAAAATAAAATAATTATGGTACGGAAACATCAGTAATCTTCCAGAGATGTCACTAGTAAAACTTATAACTTGAACAGGGATGGAAGAGTTTAGGTTCACGGAGAGGTCTATGGTAAAATAGTTTATTAATTCTGTGTTAATTCTTCTAACACTAGTATATGGTAGAAAAAGAATCCGCTTTATCATCATTTTGTTCCTTAATTTTATTACAAATGAATGAAAAGACACATTTTTGCTATATTTGTCCTCCACTTAATACAACAGTTTTACATTTTTGTAGACTTTACTCCTGTGTTCTAAGACTTCTAATTTCCACATAATTGAGGTCATTGCATACAAAAGCAAGAGCAAAAAAAAGCATAATTAGCCATTTACATGTATATCAATGTTAATGTTTCATTTTCTTGAGAAAAGTTTACATGACTATGAAAAAGAGAAAATAAATCGCAAAATAAGTCATATTTGTTTTAACTCCTCAGATTTTTTATTTTCCAGAGGATTAGATTTTTAAAGAAAAATAATTACACAGGTAACAACAACATTTGGAAGGAGAGTTGGTATTATGTGATTACTGGATCACTGATATCATGGACACCTTAGGCTGTGATATTTGGGTAGTCACATGACTAGCAATGCAAATGTCAAGTATCAGGTCCAATTAATCAACACTGTAGTTTCATCTTGTTTGTTAGCAGAGTATACACATAACAAATGTAATACTTACAATTTCTAAGTAAATAAATCCTCCTCCTATTGATCTGATGTTAATATGTCTCTATATAAGGCCATTTAAGTTTGATAGGCCCGCTAGTTTGTGGCTACACTAAGATGACACTAAGCCATGTAAGCGAAGTCCAACTTTTCTATAGTGGTTGTATCAAGGGAGTGACCAAACACTCCCAGATCCTACAAAAGTACTAAAACAAGCTGTCTTAAAGGCAGCCTTTAATCTTAACATGTATTCATGCCAGACTGAATTTCTGCAAATAAATTTCATGCATGGTGGTGCTTGAATATATATTTCATTAAAGATAGAGGTTGATATTATATTTAATGCCTGATGAATGGAAATAAAAAGTGCTGTCCAACACACAAACACTCCGATCATGTCTGGAATATCCCTTATGTTTATTAGATGTTTCATATTAATTTTTTATTTTTTGTTTGGTGATATTGGGTATTGTTGTTCTAACTTGTGGCACGTTTCTTCTAGTAAGAACAGTAGCCACAGCCCTTTTACCCAGGATGCATACATGTAATCTTAATGTATTTAGCAAACATGATTTTAACACAATTGTTCTCCTCTTCAGACCATCTCATGTTTTGTTTCCAGACTGACTTTCACAAAAGTTTCTGGAGTTCACTCTTCCAGCTTTGGGTCATCTCGCTCAGAACCTTCAGGTACTATAAACAAAAACAAATGATTTGCTATTGTATTTTGAATTCTTTATGAAAAAATCATTACATGAAACCGAACAAACCCTTACACTTTCATAGTTATCCCACCTGATATACACTAAATTTTGCTGTTAAGTGTAACAATTAATTTGTTCGTGCAATCTGGGTGATAGAGAACGAACCTGACATGACCTTCTGAACGACAAAACAGGATAATAATGAAGACAGGAATGGCACCGGCTCAGCGGTTCGCATGCCTGAATTGTGACTAAAATGATGTGGGTTTGAAGCCTACCATTGAATCAGCCCAGGTCAGCTCCTGCGATGTGAACTTAGGCAAGGCATATCCGAATGGTTCTTTAATATTAATGGAACAGCCGAGTATCTGCTGATGGTGCCCAGTAATTCGAAATGGTGACGGGATGCAGGGTTTGGTTATTCCAAGTGAATGTGAAAAGTTGTAAAACATTATTGTTTACACTGGAATGTCCTATACATATAGCTGAAAAGCCATTTCAACTTGCCATAACTCGATAGCCATGAGAATACCAGTGTCTTCAAATGCTCGATATGTCCACACGTTTTGCAGACAACTCTATCTGCAGTAAAATGCAGTTTTATGAAATAGGTGAGATTCGACATCAAACCATCCAACATGCCAATACAGATTTTGGAACTGAATTATTGGCCTACTCAAGCCGTACTAATGTAGACATGGATGATGGTGTGGATAAACTTAAAATATACATGGGATATATGTATCGCTTATGGTAGAATTATTAAAGAAAAGTAAAACCAAATACAGTTGTGGTAAATTGATAGATGAAACAACTTCTTGTCTCAAACAAATACAGCGAAATATGGTGCGGAAATTACCTGAAGAGAATTAGCAGGGCTCTTGCTGAACAAAAGTTTCTCAAGTTTCAATGTTATTCGTAAATATGACAGACACTGGTATTAAAATGCAACATTTATTAAATTGTTTTGTTTCATTGTTCCTAAGCTACCTACTAGTTGATTCCATATCAAGCCATCATCTATAGCTGCAACAACTTCCTCTTCATCCTTTTCGTTGTAAACATAATCTGCAATTTGAAAATATAGTTCATTACAAGTCCTTATTATATGGATTATCATGATATTTGTTTGATATTAGAATATGCACATTTCATCTTATTTTGTTTCTGTCAGATTTGTACAGCCTATTATTGCACATATTTGACGACAATTTACAGGGGTCTGTGAATGTCAAAAATGCTAGCATTGACATAAATAATTGAACAATTTATTTATATGGAGCATTTCTTGAGCATGTTCAGTAATAGACTTCATGATCATTTGGATCACGAGCAATAATTGTAATATTTGTACTATAAATGTGAACTAAATAGATATGAATGGATCTTAGCCTATATGATACAGTGGTAAATCTCAATTTCATTTGCTAGGAGTTCAGTAGAACTATTAGGACAGAATTTTAGTGAAAGTGATAAGATAGACATTGTCTCTATGTTGTATTAAAGTAAATTTTTCACTAAAATATATTGACGCAATTTTCTACTAAAATACATTGAGAATTAATTTCATTTGTCTCCATGTCGCGGCTGTGTGCTGTTTTGGTAGGTTGTGTGATTAAAAGCAAGGCATATTCGGCTTGGATTGTAAATTAATCTTGTAATGGTCGGCAAGAATAATATGCTCGTCGAGCTACGTGATCGCGGACGAAGCACCCCGGGCATTCCTATTGGGTTAGTGGCTTCAATTAGATGCACTTCTAAAATCTCAATTAGGAGAGTGATTTTAATTAGGTGAGTGGGTTACTGTTACACAAAACTGTCAGACACTCATAAAATTCCAATTAGGTGAGTGGTTTTAATTAAGCGAATGAGCTGTTGACGCATCTAACTTTCGGTTCAATGACGTAAACAAACATGGACGCCCTATAGTAGGGATGAGGATTTATTTCTGGCCGGAGTGAATTGAACATCGACATGTATTGCACTACAATAATTGGTCACGTGGTTGCGTCCGAATTGCATATTAAAAGGGACGATACTCACCTATCAGTGCTTTCCTTTTGAAGCCAGAATAGACTCTCTCTCTCTCTCTCTCTCTCTCTCTCTCTCTCTCTCTCTCTCTCTCTCTCTCTCTCTCTCTCTCTCTCTCTCATTACAGGTAAGTACCGTCTATGTTCGTATAAACTCCTTTAGGGAATAAGCATCTTTAATGTTTGAGACTGTAACGGTAAAGTTCATATGTTTGCAACATGTTTTTACTGAATTTTTTATTGTATAATATATTGTAATGGAATGTTTAATTGTTTTAAAGAATTCATATTCATTTATACTTATGGTAAATTTTATTGTAAAATACGAATTCGCTTCCAACTTCATGTTTATATTCAATGTTGAAGTAAAGTATTCTTTAAGTAACAGAGAATAATATTTAGTAACATATTCCAAATCAGTATTATATTTTAAATGAGTAAAATACATTTCTTTGAACATGATTTTGCATTAATCAGCTATTACATTTTTATACCTTTTAGCTCTCATGAAAGTAATTGAGACTTAACTACTTGTATTGTATTCTAAAATGCAGAAATTATACAAATGAATGAAGTTAATAAGCTAAAGTGTTATTTCATATGTGTTTCATGTGTTCTAAATATAAAGCTTTATAGATGTATTTCTAGAATGTTGTAATATATGTATACTAGTTATTTAAATAAAGTGCTTTCATTCTGAAGCCAGAAAAGGCTCGTCTCATTACAGATGTAGCTGTGTCTCATCATCGGAATGACACTTCTTTTAAGAAAGCCTGAACTCTCTCTCTCTCTCTCTCTCTCTCTCTCTCTCTCTCTCTCTCTCTCTCTCTCTCTCTCTCTCACCATGGACGTCGACATTCTTTGACTTATGAGTAATTCCTTCTCATAGCAAGAAATGAAGGTTATGATAAGCTCACCACAAACTTAAATAACAAAATTTATCATAACAGAACTTATGTATGACTTTGTATTCATTGCACATGGTTGTAACTTGGGTTTCAAGGTCACAAGTCAAAGAAATATAAATGGGCTTTTATTAAAGCTGCTATAGAATGCTTTGAATAAATGCCCTAAAAATGCTCGTGGTCATTATTGATAACATGCTATATTAAAAGTATCAGTGGATTTTATTCAGAACTAATATGCTTTATGCATCTTTATATATCAAACCAGTTTAGTTCATCTTTGATTCAGCCATGTGATTTAATGTCAGAAAGTTTTATTTCTATTCTACTTTTAAATTAGGAACACATCAATTCACCAGTATTGCTTAGATTTATTATCAGGCTGGGAAATACTGGATTTTCAATATTAATGATTACAGTACTTTGCATATAAAAATATAAAAGACGATGTAATCAAAACTCAGAATTGGTTTCACGATTGATATAAGTGAAACAGGTAGGCATAGCATTGCATGTCATCACTTATGACCAGTTGGCATTGTACTTACTAGAACTATTGCAAGTGTTCTCTTTGGACTAGTATATTGTACATTTATCTCCAAAACAATATAGTTTTGAATTATGCATATTTGATAATATACCTTCTGTATCGATATCCTCGAAATCTATATTGATATCCTCGATATCTGTATCGATATCCTCCAAGTTTGTTTCCAGAGTAAGCACCCAATTTACCGCATGTGCTGCCAGACGAAGTCTGCTGACTTTTGCATCATGTTGTCTGTAAAACTGTGAGTTTTATATTATGAACTAAATGACTCGATAGCCTTTCTAACTCATGAACGCTCAAGTCAGTGACCTGAAAAAGAATACATGCTATTAATAACAATCTAATTAAAATAAGCAAAAGAAACGAAAAGGAAAAACAAAAAAGTCACACAAAGTGATGTTGGTATTGAATCAAATTTACAAGACTTTGATGCACTCTTCATCACGATTGTCCGTACTAAATCAATAGAAACAGGTTCAAATTCTCCTAATGGTTGTCGCTGAAATTCTGTATCATAACTGTACGGTGACGAGTCAATTGAAATTGTGTTGTCAAGCAAATGTTTCATGGTTTGTACTTTGTCATGGAAGAAATTTGCAAATAGGTCCGGATGGTCGACTGGAGAGAAGGTAGTTGGAAGTGGTGTACATTTGTTCCTTGACATTCGTTTGTTACTTATCTCGAAGAGCTCTTTGCAGCTGGAACCCTCCGTGATCTTAGTACTGTAGTGGGATAATATTTCTAAATGGACTATGTTTGTGACGTTCTTCTTAGCGGCTTAATAGATTTGTTTATGATTAGTGAGTCTGGTGGAAAGCCAAAGCCTCTCTGCTTTTCGGCGATGTCTTTTAGCAGTGCAAAGCTAGTCCCTAACACTGCTATACCATGGAGAACACTTTTTTAAAAATTATTATTGATACTCTGCACTTGGTGGCTGGGGCATGTTTTTCAAGCAATGAACGCAGACAGTTATCGAGTTTTTCGGCTGAAGGATGTAAGTAGGTTGTTAGGTTTTCTTATGCAATATTTTTAAATTTTATCACAATAAAAACATATACACTATGCACTAATAATGAAATATCATTATCTTTATTTCTAAAATAAAAACAAAAAAGCAAGGGAAGCGGACAGGGTATGATAACTAGGTCAAAATGACATGGCTCACAACAATCGGAGGAGGGTGAGGAAGTGGCTAGCGTCAAATAGAAATATGTTGTTTGCAATTTATAGAGGCCGATTAGAGAAATTGTCCTTGGGCCCACACATCCTGTCCACGGCCCATCACTTGTCTCAATCATTCAAGAATTATTAAGTTTTTTTCTTCCCTTTGAAGAAACACCTTGATAGAACACATAAAAACTAAACTTTATATATGCAGTCCTATAGCAAGATACAAAATAGGATTTTGTCAATATATTTGGTAACGACTTGTGGTTCACAGCAGCGAATGGGGGTCCTGGAATTGGTTTGTATAGAGATGGTGAGTGGAAGAAATAACATGTGTAAAAAAAAGCGAATAGGCGGTGGATACATGAGCCACTGAATATAATCTGGTTTTCAGTTTCTGGCAAGCATCTAAACGTGTGTTTTAGACAGCGATTCACTGCCCTGCTAAGTTAAAGACACCTATTTCACACTCTGACTCACCATCTGGCTGTTTAAATCAAACATTGTCTTCCATAGAACCTATTTATATTTCTGAATCGTTGTTTACTGACCTCGTACACATTCCCATATCTTCAAATTATTATTGTCCTTATTACTATTTTATACAAGAACTAACTTTGACTACACCTTTTATCCCATCTAAACTTGTAGTTTATTATTATTAGTCGTAGTAGTAGCAGCAGCAGTAGTAGTGGTAGTTGTAGTAGTAGTACTTAAGTATGATTCAGCAAAATGTTGGCAACAAGGCCGGAACTACGAGGATGCAAAATTTTTAGCACATGCTCAAAATATAAAAAATGAAAATCCTATCACTTCGCCCCAAGTGTAGTTCGTCATACGCAATTCTCTTTATTACCCACTGGGCCTTCACTGCTTTCTATATGTCACAGTGTTGGGCTAGTTGTTGCAGTTTCCTCTACGACAGGAGGATATTCTTAGTTTTGGTGTTCCTTGTCGTTCGCCAAGTCATGAATGGTCGTCCTCTTCTGCGTTTTGCGATGAGGATTCTAATCTATGGCAAGATGGGCGATGTTGGGATGGTCTCCCCGCAGTGTATGCCCATTCAGTCTCCTCTTGAACTATTTAATGATGAAAATGTGGGTTTATGTTGTCTTCTCAGTCATATCGCATGGTTAGGGATTCGGTATATCTCAGAATCAGTTGGAGATAAGTATTGTTCACAACTCACAGTTGTGTCCCATACAAAGGAACTGACTTGATAGATTTGAAGTGATTAAGCTTTGCTTCAGGTAGATGTTATCATTTCTTTGGGCATATCCGAGTGTGGTAAAGGCATGACGCGTATTGGCGATCCCAGTTTTGACGTCCTCGTCTTTTCCTCTTAACTTGTTCACAACGCTACCAAGTTATTTGAACTTGTAGAATCATTTGTAAAATATATCTCCATTACTTCATCAACTCCATTTTACTGATAGTCATGGGATATACACATTTCACATGTGATAGTGTGAAATTGGACAGCAGTCATGAAGCAGCTGCACGTAGGTTTTATGTGAAAAACTCACTCTAAAATCACCCAGGAATATCTGTAAAAGAGTCTGAATTCATAATCAATCCCAACTTCCCACACCTGGTTTCAAGTCCAGAGGGACGAGTTAATTGTTCTCATTGTAAAGATTCAGATCGAATTTTAGAAATTAAGTGAAATTATAAATATAGG
Source organism: Unio delphinus (assembly GCA_029339505.1). NCBI lineage: Eukaryota > Metazoa > Mollusca > Bivalvia > Unionida > Unionidae > Unio > Unio delphinus. The sequence continues at coordinate 208,161 of JAQISU010000002.1, read as the reverse complement.
ACAATACCAACAATATTGGCAGCAAAATGCAGGGACTTTGTGTATACTGAGTGTGATCGACAGTTACTATTAAAAAGAAGCTATTCATATTATTATTAGTTGCAGATACAACTTGCAATTTCACAACACGAGTGGTGTGATTTTTATGTGTGAACCTTAAGAGAACGTTCAGAAGAACGTATTTTTTTACATTGAATTTTGGGAAAGTATGGTCACCAGGTTGAATGAGCTTTACCTCCATGCCGTTGTCCCTGAAAACTTTACTAGATGTATTAAATGTGGGAAGGATTTAAAACTATTAGATAATGGATAATTCAAAACAAGCAATGTCTTTGTTAGTTGGATACTTTTAAAAGATAAGAAAAAAGAAATGAAATAGTATTTTCAGATTTTGTATGCTTTTCAAATTATATTACCTTAAATTATGATTTCTAGAATAAATGTATTTGCGCATTGTATTAAAAAACAATAAAAGAAGGACCTGTTGTGAGATGTTGTTACTCTCATGTTGCAAGAGCAGTACAACTTCAATACATTTTTTAATAGTCAATTTAAAGAGGTGTTTTCATAATACTGCATTTTAATTACAAATTATTGCATAGTTATGTGCATATCTTTTTAAATGTTTCATGATTATTTCCACAATAATCTGACATAAAGTTCATGCCAGTATTGATACTTTTAATGTAAGCATCTATTTATATAAATGTTATACAATCTGAAAATGTTATTCATTATTTGGAGTTTTGTGCTCAGGAGATTGATAATTATTACCCATGGTTGCGGCTGAGAGAGCATGCAACTCGTATTGCCCCCCACCCCTTTAAATAAGGATGTAGGCCATGTGTTCCTGTGTGTCCATCTATCCACAGAGCAGATACAAGAAATGGCAATCTATTCAATAAGTAATTATTCTAGTAAAACGCTTGCCACACCATCATGATATTAACAAATAAATATGTAGCAATTGTACTTCCCTCCCAAGTCTACTTATTTTGATCGCAGTAAGTTAGTTACTTTAGCTGTACATTATGTACATGCATGCATATTTACGCATATAGCACAGTTTGATTAATTACAAGATATTTATTGGAGGAATGGAGGTGTATGACTACATGTAGCAAAGCACATATTTATTTGGCACGAGAAATGAGTTTACAATTATCGATAATTTCATTAGAAATATGTGATTTAAAATATGACAAATTCTAATTTTAAAAATGGTTAATTGAAATAGTATACTTTACGTGTTTATTCCCATCTCAGGAAATGTTAATACAGACAGCAAGTTATGAAAAAAATCTAAGGTTTTGAGGTTTTCTAGTAGTGTTAAGGGGCATAACGGCGTAACTATTTAATGAGATTCGAATTTGCGTACTTTCTTGATGAACATTATTATAAGCTATTATTACATCGACTTCAATATGTGCGTACTTTCAAATGTAATAACGCGATGAAAATGAAATAATTCCTTTGATGAAAATGAAGAATTAATTCGAATCGGTTATGAGATATGCAGGGAAATGCTTTCTCGTTCTCTTTTTGAATACTCCATATTATGAACAGATTGACAAAATTAAAGTGGATTTTTCAATAGGTTTATTCCATGTTGGGAACAGTTCTCTTTAGATTACTTTATTGTAAATTTGTCAATTAGCTCAGACCGTTTGTGCTGAATCGCATCATTCTCGAAACGCATCATTGGACGGTACAAAAATATCTTGCATTTTGTGCAAGTCGTTACTTAATGAAGCCCATATGAGCTGATATGAAAAAAGTTATTTAATGTTGCACACTAAGTCTTACCAATAAAACGTTTGCATGTTTGAGACCTCGTGATAGAGAATGTTTAGTTCCAGCAAACCTGCAGTTGTTACATGTTCTCTAGTATCCGAGTGAACATAATATTGTGTTCTGTTCTATTTTGTAGTGTCTTTATTCAGAGCTGGAAATCACGTCGATTGAATAAATACAGAGCTAGTTGATATTTTAACAAAATTGTAAATTGTTCAATTTAGACTGTCAGAAAACTTCAACCTGTAATACTACATAGTGTTCAAGAGTTTTCGATGTTACACCATGTGTCAATAATTGCATTTTTATATAGATAAGTGATTTTTTTACAAGTTTTGACACATACGGAAATTGCTTTAAACTAATTTGTCATTTTTAATACTCTAACACTGTTATTAACCCCATGGTTTAGGGATGCATATTTTGGTATTTTCCGTATGTCTGCACATTAGTACATCAAAGTTCGTATATTAAACCATTGAATGGGAATTCACCATACTGTGTACATAGTTTGCCTAGAAGGCAACCATAAGCACGAGGGTATAATATCATGCTAATTGTGTTATATTTATGCGTAGCTATCATTCTAAACCAACGAATTCATTTCATTTAGTTGAACCTCTTCCTTTTTTTAAACGCTATACGTGTCATCTCTATTTCGGTAATTTGTATATTCAATATACTTTAATAATTGTGTAAGTGATATCTTTTGTAATGTATATGCAATGACTGAACTTTACACAGTAGTCTGGTCCATTAAAAGAAATTGTTGACTCGCATCGAATATTAATGGTTTCCCGGCGAGGAAGTAACGTTCCATGCGCGTGACTAGTATAACACTCGGAAGTTTTTTCTTAGTAACATGTTGTAATTTAATTTACAGATCCTTGTAATCACGTTTTTTTTCGAGTGGGATTGCAAATGATAACCTGTTCAATGTACCTTTAGGCTCCTCAAAAATAAAACAAATAAGAAATCAACTGATAAAATAAAGTATAAAAATTATTACTTATAATTACACTACCTCATTTTAATCTATGTTCGTGAAGCGTGTGTGTGTGTCTGTCTGTCTGTCTGTGTACTTGTACGTGTTTGCGTATAAGAGATACATGCTACGGAAATCTTTCCTTATAAGATTCGATCAGAATGTGTTAGCTGAGTAACTGTACTGCATTTTTTAGAACAATTGCAAAAGTGTTTAGAAAGGTGTACATTTACAAAAGCTTATTCTTACTTACTCTCTTTCGCTAACGGCATCTCATACATTTAGATTTGACATGCTTGTTTCCATTAAACACATCTGCATATACCTTCTGCCAAATCTTCAAACAATTTTGTTTAAACCTTAAATGGTCTAAATTTAAAGCAGAATCCCATAATTCTGGAATGGGTAAGACCAACATCTAAGGAACTCTTTAGCAGCAGAGAGGGTGGACAGACTAATTCGAAACGTCACCCTAGTCACCAATTACCAAATCGACTAATGGTGACTAACATTTAAGTCAGTTCAATAACTACACCTAGCTTGACCCAAAGAAATGTTGTAGTCGACCCCCCCCCCCCCTCTGCTGCTCTCTCATGTGTTAAATTGTCAATCTGAGGACAAAAAAGATCTTGTACATAGATCAGACAAAATGAATAATTTAAATAAACGATCAATCTGAAACTTTTTTGAACTTTGAGTAATATTCTTCTTCGGTGCTGCTACAAATTAGCTAAATATTTTATCGATACATGTAATTAACATTATATATATATATATGGCAAATATAGGAGAAGCATATACTACTAGATTAGCTCGAGAACGCCAGGAAGCAATCACAAAATTTATTTTTTTGAGAGATTCGCTTCGAAGAATATTTCAAGAACGCCAGGAGTCACAAGTTGATTACGTAGAAGGTACAGAAAGATTATTTAGACCTATTACTGCAACAACTGAGAAAGTTGCATGGGAAGATATCATTGATCCAGAAAAACGAAAACTCTTCTTGGGACAATACAAGAAACCGCTAGGGCAACGCAAGAGATTTTACAAGATCTTCCAGCTAGAATACCTGCCGCACAAACTCAACAAGATATTGATAAAATTTACACTGATGTGAAAGAAAAACTTGCATCTCAACCTAAAGCAAAAGGAGATGTTGAATTGATTAGTAAATTTAAGGAAGATGTTATTGAAGTTATAAGAAAATGTTAAGGAAGAAGATTTTCCTCGTTTTGCATATAATAGTTTTTTTCGAAATCTGAATTTTAAAACCTAAACACGCTAAAATAAATAATGATAACTATTTTAAATGGCTATATCGTGTGCACTACGATAAAATTCAGGCTAGAACTAATGACCCAGTATATAATGAATATATTAACAATATAAAAAGATTTTATTCAGAAGAAACTCAACAGCAAATAGAACAACAACCCCAGTATCAACTACCTCCACCTTTGCAACGAATAGAACAACAACCTCCTCAGTATCAACTTCCTTCATCTCCGGAACAAATAGAACAACAAAGGATGATGTTGGAAGCTGAAAAATTTAGAAGTGATCAAATTATAAAAATAGAAAGAGATAGAACAAAAAAGGGAAATACTGAAAGAAAAAGAAACTAAACGGCGGGTGAAAATTACGCTCTTCATTAGGTACGGAAAGGGATCCTGGTGATGATTCTTTTGGCGCTACTACAAGAAGTGGTCTAGGAAATAATCTTATCACTTGCCCTGACAACGTCATCGCTAATGTGGATAAACTAGAAATTCTCATAGGAGGAAAACGCGCTGGAAATACTTCTCATGAAATTATCAACGAAATCTCTGATATCTGTTGACGATTATTTACCGGTGGTATCATGGACATCAATACCTATCGGGAATTTATCGATGAAATTACAGATGAAAAAATCCCTTGACACATAATTTAGATCATGGTGAATGATTAAATAAAATGATCGTACACATAACGTATCGTAGACCAAGAATGATCAGAGTAGTAAACTCATGATTACCAGTTTATGAAATAACCTACGGAGATGGACTTAGTGATATTGTTCGGGGTTTATTTACCAGGATAGCCCCAAAAGCTATCCCAATTGCAAAACAACTATCAATGAAAGCTATCGATGTTATTCGCGACAAAGCTCCTATCGCAATCGGTGATCTTGCAAGTAAAGCGTTTTCTGCGGTCAAAGACAGAATTTTACGATTATTACGACGAAAAAAACAACTGAAATTACCATCTACTCTAGTTATGCCTGCAACTGAAAGTAAAATAATTAATCAGGCCGCAACTCAAAGATTAATGGATCTGACTGATGCATCGTTAAATGAAAAAGAAGATAACATAACCGATAGTCTGATAGCAGGAAGTGGTCTTCGTAGATAATCTTAATTTAGATCATAGTAATTACAATAAAATGTTTAAGCGTGAAATTGATACAGCGTTAGACATGGGTGAACCAGTTCGTAAAAATGATTCCCTGCGCGATTATCAATATTATTCTTACAATGCAGTACAACCAAATCAACGTGGAAGAACAGAATTACAAGTACAGGATACAAGTCGATATTTCTTAACCGCTGAGGTATTTATCGAAGTCGAAGGTCGACTTATAAAAGTAGACGATACAAATTATGAAGCTGCTACTAAAATTGCTTTTGTCAATACTGGCATTATGGCATTATTCAGTAGTGCCACATACACCATCGATGGAAAACATATCGAATCATGTCTACAACATGTTGATGTTGCTACGACGATACTTGGTCTATCAAGACACTCTGATGACTATTCAAGATCAGCTGGTCTATCGATGATGTTTTCAAAGGATATAACCGATCATGCAGATCATGCAGATGTAGCTACTGATAATGTAAGAGGCTCAGGTGGACTCGCAGACGTAATTGCGGTATTATCAAGAAATAACAGTTTCAACCTTGGATTTGAAGCACGTAAGACAATGTTGAACGCTAATGGAGAATTTTCGTGTGTAATCCCGTTATCTCATATTTTTGGATTTTGCAGAGGTGTTAGAAAAATTATATTTGGTGCTAAACACACTATAGTACTTATCAGAAAGGACTCGGACAATGATGCAGTCTGGCGAATCGATGGGGTTGTTGATGAAGCTAAAATAACGATAGAAAAATTATCATTGTGGATGCTGGTAATGAAAACAGAAGAAAATAAATTGCTTTCTGTCATGAATCAAGGTGGTAAATCACTGCTATCGTGGAAAACAATGACTACAGATAGAATTCAAGGTAATGGTGTTTGTCAATTTACATGGCATATATCAGCACAACAGGGGGTTTCAGCACCACGAGATGTTTTTATCGCACTTCAGGCCAATGCACGAGTAAATAATCAGAAAAAAGTGCGATGATATTTGACACACTTGATGTTACCGAGGTTAGTTTGAGAATAAATGGACATCAAAAACCTGCCGAGGATATTAAGTTAAACTTTGAACATAATACTGTTTCACGTGTATATCATCGTTTAATGTTATTTATGTGGCGTGTTCTTAATGTAGATACCGGTTTGCAAATATCACAAAAAGATTTTACGACATTATATCCGATCTATTACTTTTCACATTTGGATTTATTTAGACAATCTGTTGTTGATATATATTTTCGAGCTAAAGTAGGTATTTCTCCTCCTGGTGCTGTAGGTCCACCTGTTGTTCCTGCTGGTTTCAGAGCGATCGCTGTTATATTAGCGACAGAGCAGTATTACTCTAGGGTGTTGGTGCACGAATGCGAGTCGTTGATGCACCCGTAGAGAACATGTAATTAAAATCAATCGTGTAAATATAAAAATGTCGTATAGTCATGTTAACGCAACTCTGACTCAATGTCAGATTAAAAAAATTACAATCAAAGAACGCAAATCAATGTTGGGCAAAAATAACGTTAAAGAAAAAACAAATGAGTGGTGGTCTAAACAAAATATCGTTAACCGGTAATCAGCTTAAACGTTTCAATAAAGCTCTGGTATCAAAAACTGGAGTTCAACTTGAATTTTCTCCAAGTGCCATCAAAGATATGATTAAATCAGGAGGTATATTTCAACTTCTTGCAGCAATACCAGCAATAACTCCTGCTACCGTACCTACAGTTGCAAAAGTGGCTGCGTTAGGTGCTGTTGGAACCGCCGCTGGAATGACATTAAACAAAGCAACAGGAAAAGGGTATAAAAAAGGGATGCGATATCAGACTTCCGGGAACTTATCTAGGAAAGGGACTGAGACTTCCAGGAATATAATAAATATTTCCAATGTCAAATTTTGATCTACTAAACGCTGCTAAAAGATTAAAGATAGAACATTTTATAGGAGTGTTTATGCGCGATCAATTACCGAAAAAACCACATGACGTTGAAACTGGTATCATCAATCTCGATTCGAATTGCGTTCCAGAAACTCAATGAGTTGCATATGCTATTGATTCACGCGGAATTCTTTATTTTGATTCGTACGGACTATCACCACCAGTTGGGTTTTTAAATTATATTAATCAATTACCTGCCAGAACTTGGCATTCAACGTTACCGACACAGACAATTACAGACCCACTAAAAATCAACTAAACCACCTTACAAGGTTGTACATGAATACACAAGTAATCGTTGGTCAGGTATTTACAATTGTACACGTATATAATAGTTGATATTTACGAAAGATTTTTGATCAGAAAAAACGAGAAATGGAACCGATAAAGATTTCGACGCATCAAAATATGCAACACGAGAAGACCTTGCTGATATCATGAACCTAGCTGGGGTTGACCGAGACGAAATTGTTATTTTTCAGGACGAACACGGTGTTTTGAAAACAACTCATATTAAGTGGAATGATATAGTTAGTAGGGTTCTTGCCGCCGCTATGGATAATATTCCGGTATTTTTCGACAGCGGAAAAATACGAGATTCAGGTATATCGATAGAATATATCAGAAGTGAGATTATAAAACATGTTCAAAAACGATTATCAACGTCAGGTGGTGTATTAACAGGGAAACTTTCCATGAACGGAAATAAAATAACCGTCCTAAAAGACCCTACATCAGATGAAGATGTGGCAACAAAAAGATACGTTGACACTGTTGATAGTAAATTATCTACGTTAAAAGCCGAACATGATGCCGTTAGTGGTACATTATCCATGTTAAAAACTGAATACGAACTTCACATAAACGATCACAATACCGTAGACGGAAAAATATCTACGCTGAGATCCGAGTATGACGTTTACGTAGGTGCATTTACAAATCTCCGTAGAAATTTCAGAAAGATCGATGAAATTGCAGAAAGATTCTTCGGAAAACCATTAATCGTTGATACGAAACTTTCGATATTAAAACATTATACGATACGATTAAGAGAACACGTGAAGATATTGTAAGTGATGCCCGTGATATTATTAATAAAATTGATCTCCTTGAAAAATATCAGGGTAACATTCTCCATTGGCGGATTAACAACGTCGTACACACAATATAATCAGGATCAACAACATGGTCTCAGCAAAATAATACTATCAAACATACGGCGGAAGTTACTGGCGTGTACAGATTGTCTGTGTTTAGTAGTGCAAAACTCGAGATATTTACCACGTATACATGGCGTCACTCCACGGATAAGTTCTCTGGAACGTATGTGTTATATTAAACCGTGGAGACGAAGAAACATTTAGCCTGGTTGCATCCGACAAGAATTTAACTGCAGCAACGATCTGGTGATGTCTAGAATTTATTGCTGAAACACCACAATAGATTAAAGTGTAAATAATATGGACTACAGATACAATCAAGCGCGTGAGTGGCAAGATAAATTAAAATCTATAGTTTATACTTACACGATAAAAGTAAAACATTATCACAGACGTGTAATTGTCATTGATATAATTGTATACGCGGTTGTTGCTGGAGCCGGTCTTTATTATCCGCGTAACAATGACACCGCCTGCGGTCATAACGATCTGTGTTTTAGTGTCAACTGTGATCGCTGAAGTTTTTACTATAATCGCAAAAAAATATCTACGTGCACGAATGAAAAATTATCCGATTATGCGGTGACGTTACACGCAGCAACGGCGTCGTATTCTAAACTATCTCAGTTAATATCTGAAAGCCTCAACGATGCTTCAATATCTGATTCTGAGTTCGCATTAATGACTAAAATATTCTCCGAAGCAATGACTGTGATAGAAACTACACCCATTAAAGTTACAGATAAATAGATAAATGTCAGCACAAGAACTATTGCAACAGATTGCCACGATTACAACACCGATGAAAACAACTATGATATCAGTGAGCACAACTAATCCTGAATTCAGTATTAATTTTCCAACTGCAATCTTAGCAATGGAGATTGCACTTGCGCAACTACGAGTATATCATAGTTGGCCAAATTTCAGATCTGAACCGTTTGGTGGATTACCTCCAAATAATTCGCTTGTACTTGCCAACAAAAATAAACCAGATTGAACCCCAGATTTCTTTGTTGTTTATATCATCACAGGTAGTTATCAACTTGAACAGATCAACGATGAATTCCAGCGCTGAATAAAATCAACAACAAAAAAGAATAAAAAATAACTACTACTGTTCACGAACCAACATTATCATCTGTGATTGAAGTAAAATCTGCCGATTAGATTACGTCGTAGATATTTATCGATCATCGATAAAAACTGTTCTAGGATATGGCCTGAAACTCTACCACATTCTAATGATGTTCTCAGATTTAACAATGATCCAGATGTTGAAGGTAGGCCTATTTCACCAGAGATTGTAAATATAATCTCAACGATTGCAGTTAATCTTGTATGCGATGTAATTGATGGTAGTTATCAAACAGATCTTGGGATATCAAATCAAGCTCAACAAGGATACGTTCTTTATTCATTTACACCAATGGTTCCTCCTGGATCCTTGATCGTGCAGGAACCAATCAATTCGGTGTATCTACGCACGCATATTCAATACTTGTCAAGAATTATTTTTAAACTCAACGACCAGAGTGGACACTTGATTGATTTACGTGGCGAGGTTTTACTGATCAGTCTCAATGTGAAATCGTAAACGATTTTTTTTATCTTGATTCACGAATATAATCGGATAAATATTGCATATGTACTAGCACGTTAAGGTTTTATACACGACAAGGAAGCACTTGGAAATGCAATCAGATTGATATTTACACAGTCTTCATTCAACATCGTTGATATAGTCATTGATGGGTTCGGTGACGAATATTTTTTTACTGACGCAAGAACAGTTACATAGATTGCGGCTAGAACATATTTCTATGATCACGTGTGACCGAGATCAGATTATAAACTACGCGCATTCCCGAATTAAACTTGATGAACTTAAAAAAATATTATATAGTTCTGAATAAAATCAGTAAAACAGAATATTTCTTTACAGATTTGATGCAATTCATCTTTTTTTAATCCATTTTAGTCTATTTTATCGCTCAAATTCTGACTAATTTCTGATTTTTGTAGGGTAAAATCCCGATGAATTATCTAAACGATTTATCGATATATCGGTAATTACATCTTTTTTTGGTCTGTTTTTTTTTGTATATAAAACATATATTCAAATTAAAAAATATTTTTTGACAGCGACAAAATAAATCACCATCTACGGATAAATATGTAATAAGGAGTAATCGCCCATTTCTAAGTTCATTTACAATTCAGTAGTATACGAGAAATGAGAGATAGCATATTTTTTATGCTGAATATCATAATATATTTTACTGAAAATATCCAAAAAAAATAAATATATTAAATAAGCAGTAAAGTAATATAAGCAACATAACTACAGAGAGACAGTCTCCCTTCAACATGATTGAAATGTAATTTTTTATTTATATTTTTTTGAGAGAGCAGATTTGGTAATATTTTCTGCGACATAATATATTGATTTTGATTGAATATTAAAATATTTGGCAGCTGTATTCATTGATGGAAATATTATTTTTTCGTCTGTCTCTGTATTTAGATTTTATCATCCGTTTTTCTATTGTTTTACATCTACCAGTATTACCGTATAAAGAATTCTGACTGCGTGATAGCTCTCAGATTATCCAGGGAATTGTTTTTCTTAACTTCATCAATATGATCTATGACAAGACTAGTTTTGATCACCCCACGGAAACACTCGAACACAAATCTATGACAAAGATACATTTTATTTCCAGCACGGAACTTGAAATAACCAGTATTAATAGCATTACCAACTGGTTTCTTTAGTCGACAATTCCTGATAAAACCATCACGATTTGCTTCTTAGTTTATTATGGTAGGATGTCCCATGAATTCCTTTTGCTCCATTATATATAAATATCCTTTGTTTAAATCGTTATTTGCCTTGATCTTTACTTTGAAATCTAATTAGATAATCCTCCGGGGTTTTTATAATCCTGTCGCTATCATTATTTTTTTATCATAATATCGTTTCAGTTCTCTGTATTTTTTACCACCACATTGCACACACAAGCGTGTTTCACCTCGTACTCCACCACCACATTGTAAACACGGTTTTGGTCATAGACTTCCATCACGGACTCGTTGCGAGTGGACTCCGCAAAATTCGTTTACGCAAGATCTGTTACAAGCAGTAACAGAGTCGATCATCACCCACTTGCAGAGATTCCTTGTTTTAATCATTATATATATGTAATATTATTAACTTAAATACTTGTTTTAATTATAATGATGGAGTAATTCGATAGATTATCCAAGATCGAGCTTTCTAAAAATAAAAATTTTAATCTTGACAGAATGTTCCCTGTGCCGAGGCGAGATCTGGTTGATCCGACTTGAAAAAATATTGATCAATAAAATACATTACACCACAAAAGAATTTCAAAAACAAATGAAGCATCTCATGTGTGGTTGACGTTTAAGATTATAAGTGACACTAAAAATATAGATCTTACGATGAACGACGAAGGAGCGGCGATGATCATTAACTACCTTGACGATAGAAATTATATTTTAAAGATCTAATTTATCGTACTATCAAAGTGATCCTGTCCTTCATAACGAAAAAAACCGCCATACTGATTAAAGGTTCCAAACCAGGGATGTTGATCGGTATTGATAAACTCTATTACAAAATGTCTTATCTATCCTGTAATAGCGGTTATCTAAGGGATATATCCGCTTGAGAAACCCAACATTGATAATCTAAAGCCGATGAAATTCTCAAAGATAAATTGTGTGGACGAAGAAATAACAGAACATTTCAATGTTTCGACTCGTAGGAAGGGGTTAACGGATAACCGACGTAATATAATAAATTCGTGGGCAGAAAAGGTCAAATTTACCGGAGCATCTATCAAAGATGTTGCTGAACTAGGAAAGAAATTGAAATTCCCTATAACAGTAAAAATGATAACAGGAGAGATCTTATACGAATCAAACTTTAAATCAATGGGAGCTTCAATCGAAATTGTTGATCATAATGCGCATGCGTGGACTAATGCAGAAACAGTATTTCCACGCACGAGGACGGTTAAATTATATAACGGTGATATGTTCGACCTTATTAACGAAATAAGTAAAATCCTGTATCCGTATGGTTGTTTAGTTCTGAAGATGAATCCGATTAGTTTGTAAGACCAAATGGTGATATTTGTCGAACAGAATCCCTCCACGAGAAAATGAGAGAATATACCCCTGACGAAAAATTACTCGGTGAACGTTTTCCTGTTCCATCAGTTGCAACTCATTTGCTAGAGAGAAAAATTCCTGGAAACCAAGACGGTTTGATCTTGTTGATGATATAATATTAGGTTGTATTGAATATGGTCACGGTGGACTGGAACCTTAAATACTCGCGTAAAGATGTTATCTCGGTTGATACGGTTGCATATTATCCAGGAAGTTTTCTGGGATACGGAGATTGTTCTGGGTATTTTCAAAGATGTGGTCACCCGACACACGAGATGACGCGAGTATCAATAAATGGACTATTACCTGATTTTGATATTACTGGATTCGCTCGTATCGAATCATTCGAGTTTACAGAGAACCTCCATCCGATCTGTTATGTATGGTTCGGTAGACATTTTTCAGAAAAGAAGTGGGCTCCAATAGTACTGTTACGATATATGCTTGATTCCTTTATGTTCATGTCGTTGATTGTCAGTGAAGCAATTATATCATACCGAACGCAGACCGAAGTTTGGTTACCACAAAAAAAGAAATATTCTGATGAAGAAAATCATGATAAAACCGACTTTGAAAATAAAATTGCAAAAGATCTTGACAGGAAAATATAAGGTAAATTTACCCAAGGAGGATCATACGATCATAAACGACATTGTGCAAGATTGATCATGGACGATGCTGAATTAAATTCTATAATCGCTGATACAACGAAAAGAAATACATTTAGAAGTCGGGATACAGTTTTCTTATTAAATGGAACTAAGTTAGGAACAATTGTGAGTTATATTCACAGTGAATCACCGCAGTATACCCATTTAAGATCTTCGATGCTCGCCTACGTTTCGATTAATCTGTTATTGATGATAAATAAAATTACATAGTTTGATGTCAGAGTAGCTACCGATTCGTTTTATTTCAGTAAAAAATATTCAAGATAACTAGACCAACTAAATATCATCGATCAAGCACCTTGGGGTGAATGGAGAAATAAAAAAACAGAATATACTCGATTATTCTGAATCAGCCGATGTTCCAGTCAAAGACATTTACAGTAGAAATAATCGGATACTAAAACCATTGTCTGCACCAACAATATATGATCCTGTAGCTAGACACAAAACGATTTATCTCGATGGACCTGGAGGATCAGGAAAGACGACACGTGCGATTGAACTATTTCAGAGTTCAGATATGATCATGTTGACACCTACACACAGACTTGCGCGAGAAATGACCCAACGAGGAACACGGTCATGTACTTATAACAGCTTTTTCAGATGGAGCGGAGACGCATGGAATCCCGATCCAATGGGAGATAAATATATTCCGAAGATTATAGTTTGGGATAAAATATGTACTGTATCGCTGGAAAATCTAAAAATATTTGTTGTAATAATGTGTGGCGATCATGGTCAACCACCACCCTTTGTTGGACCGTCTCCACACGAATTGCTAAAGAGATATGTTGACTGTTACAAAGAAATAGTTGACTATCGTAGAGCACATGATTCAACATTGAGAGAGTTTAAAAAAATTAATCAGATTACAACCGAATGAAATTCAATGTGCGTTTATGCGTAATATAATCTCAGAAACCTCTTTGAACGATTTTTGGGATACGTGGAGACCAAATGATCTGAAAGTTGCAAGTAGAAAGCTAGTTCGTGACACACTTCAACAAAGATTATTTCTGCTACATAAAGAGAGATGATTGAAATGGAGTTAATTGTATTTAGTTGCACCCTATGTAGATGATCAGAGATGCTACGAAGTACTTAAGGAATTTAATGAATCCGCACGATTGTTGAGCGGTGATGATATTATTGATTTTATAACCGATATTGATGAAGCATCATCTGTTGATGATCTCGATGGATTCATTAATAATTTAGTTGTATATGATGACGTAATGCTAGATAAACAATCAAATCTGGCAAGAATATTTTCTCGAGGACGGCATAAAAATACTGATGTTATTTATGTAACTCAGCGGTATACACAAATTCCGAAAGTAATCAGAGATAATTGTAATATTTTAGCTGTATTTAATGGAATTGATACACACACGCTAGGAAATATTTATAGTACCTGGTGTAGCGGAGATATAAACATAAATAAATTCAGAGTTGTTTTTTTTTTCACGTGCGCAAGCAACACAGTATGGTTTTATAACAATAAATCTGCATGAACCCAGGACAAGATATCGTGTAGGTATCGATCAAATATTTGGCTAATTTGTAGAAGCACATTGATAAAAAAAGATATCCTCTAACTAAATTAAATAGATACTATTTGATATATGAAAAATTGTGCATGGCTATGTCAAGGAAGCACAGATAAATGTAATTAAAAAAATGTCGTGGAGAATACTGCAATAAACATAAATACAGTTTATCAAAAAATCCACATGCTGGTCCTCGACATTGTGTTAGATGCAACGTTGGCGTTCGAGGACAATATCGGATTTGTAATGAATGTGGTGGAGATAAATACAGAACTTTGATGGCATATTACCGTCGTAGGATCGAAGAAGGGGTTTTGATACCTAAAAAATAAACCCTTCCAACCGAGGAAGAATATTGCTCCAAGTTATAAAAGGTTTCAGATTGATCTTTGTCCGATTATTCATTTTGTTTGATCTATGCACAAGATCTTTTTTATCCTCAGATTGACAATTTAACACATGGAGAGAGCAGCAGAGGAGGGTTGACTACAACATTTCTTTGGGTCAAGCTAGGTGTAGTTATTGAACTGACTTCAATGTTAGTCACCATTAGTCGAATTGGTAATCAAGTATGGGTGACGTTTCGAATTAGTCTGTCCACCCTGTCTGCTGCTTCTTTATTAGACCTTGGAAAGGGCATTGCGGGCTTAGAGACCGAAATATGTTTTCTAGGTGGGTGGGTGTGCTGGAATATCATTTCGATCAGAGCCATTTTTGTTCTATTACATAACGATTAAAAGCAATCAATACTTATCTCTCTATCTCTATCTCTCTCTCTCCCTCTCTCGTAAGTAAGTAAGTAAGTAAGTAAGTAAGTAAGTAAGTAAGTAAGTAAGTAAGCAAAACCGTGTGAAGGTACTTGAGAAAAGGGTTGTTTGCTTGGTATCCCTTCCGTTCCCTCCAAACCCAATCGGTAAGTCCACAGACGTACCATATCGTATTTCTTAAACGGATTCTTCCATCTGGTTAGAACCAGATTTGACTGGAAGAAAACGTGCATTATGGCAGTGGGACCGATCAGTCAAATGGTGATGTTGATTTGTTTTAAAACGTGTTGTCGTTTACAAAACAAAGAAGATTATGGGACGGTTTTGCCTTTGAAGGATAGATGGGCCTCATTAGAAAAGGATGTCGTGGACACTCAAAAGATTCCTATAAATACATTCACGTTTTTCCCCTTGTAGCGATTTGTTCATTTTTATCAAGATAGTCTTATAATGTGCAGATGCCATGTATCACAGCAGGCTTCAGTGTATTCGTATTGAACATTACTGTTGCTATTCAACTTTATATTGATGTTTCATCTGTAATGTTAAGTTTTCTTTTAATGCCGTTTACATTGCTACATGTTCTTGGCCGCACTTACCATATTAAATTGTCTGACAAATATCATCTATGAATACATGTTTGTTATTTATAACAGTATGTATTCCCACTGGATACATTTGCACGTTTATAGGCGCTTTTCAAATGTCATACACTACTGGTTTTCAGCCACGAATGTGTCAATTATTGTATCGTCTTATGTTGTATTATCTTTCTATAACTATTGGATAGGTATAATGGTCATTATCCATTGTTTTATTGAAACTAGGATCTTTTCTAATTGCTAAATGAACGTTACTTGTTCAGGTTTATCCACTTACTCAGTAACGAAACTTGTGAATGTTGGTATAAATGTTTGCTCATTATATATCAAGGAGGATTTTCAGCAGGTAATTTTGCTTGTGCAATAACTTGTTATATATATATATATATATATATATATATATATATATATATATATATATATATATATATATATATATATATATATATATATATATATATATATATATATATATATATGTATGTATATATATATGTATGTATGTATGTATGTATGTATGTATGTATGTATGTGTTTGCACACACACACATCATAAGTCATCCTTGAAGACTGAAAAACGATTTCAGGTGATTTCGGTTAATTGATCCATAAACATATTATTGACATTAAGAGTTTTAAGTGTGTTATAAGTGTAGTTTGTGAGGAGGCAAGTCGTTTATAGATGCCCGATAAGTGGATATCGATAATCATAACCCCGCCAATTGTTTGACATAAGTCGATCTGGTCCTTGACCTCTATGCAGACGAATACATATACCGCATATCAGAGTTATCTCATTGACGGATGTCCCCTTTAATGTATCACACTTGCCAGTTGTTTACTGCATTCATTTTTCAAGTGGACAAGTTGGAAGACTTTGGACGTTGAGCACAATGAAAATCTATTTTATAATGTGACGAATAATTAATACAAACAACCTATGCTGTTTAGAAGATAGCACTACGACTTTTGAATGCGTTATAATGTAAATAATCTGGAAGTATTACTCAAAGTAAGTTGGATTTTTGGAAATGAATTATCACTTTTCACCTACATTTATCGATACGGGCAAATTTTGTAATAAGTGGAAAGTAATATTCGCTGTACATGTACTTTCAATCCCTATGCATCATACATATAGAAACCAGGATACAAACTAAACGTATATGCAAAATTAAATAGTAGAATACTGGAAAAAGCAACAAAAGAAATATTAAAAAGGAACATCTGTTTACCCAAAATATTAATTTTGTATACACTCTTTTTCTCTGTAATGTTCACTAAGAAACGCCCGATTGCGTGTGTATCAGTGATTTTTCCTTTGAGCTGATCTAATGTATTTTTCCTTTGAGCTGATCTAATGTATTTTTCCTTTGAGCTGATCTAATGTATTTTTGCTTTGAGCTGATCTAATGTATTTTTCCTTTGAGATGATCTAATGTATTTTTCCTTTGAGCTGATTTGATATGTTTCTGCCTTGAGCTGATTTAATTTATTTTTGCTTTGAGCTGATCTAATGTATTTTTCCTTTGAGCTGATCTAATGTATTTTTGCTTTGAGCTGATCTAATCTATTTTTCCTTTGAGCCAATCTAATATATTTCTGGTTTGAGTTGATCTAAAGTATTTTTCCTTTGAGCTGATCTAATGTATTTTTACTTAGAGCTGATCTAATGTATTTTTCCTTTGAGCTGATCTAATGTATTTTTGCTTTGAGCTGATCTAATGTATTTTTCCTTTGAGCTGATCTAATGTATTTTTCCTTTGAGCTGATCTGATGTGTTTTTGCTTTGAGCTGATTTTAATGTATTTTTGCTTTGAGCTGATCTGATGTATTTTTCCTTTGAGCTGATCTAATATATTTCTGCTTTGATCTGATCTAATGTATTTTTCCTTTGAGCTGATCTAACGTATTTTTCCTTTGAGCTGATCTGATGTCTTTTTGCTTTGAGCTGATTTTAATGTATTTTTGCTTTGAGCTGATCTAATGTATTTTTCCTTTGAGCTGATCTAACGTATTTTTGCGGCCCCAAGACTTTAGCCATTGTTTGTTTTATTAAAAGGGTTTATTTTTCTTCATGACGATGCATCTGAGAAAGAAAATAGTTCTTTAAGTACGCTTAAATACTGAGAATTAACTTTATATTTTCTTTGTGAATACATATTAAGTTTTAAGCTAAACAGAAAGTTATCGCTATCTTGTCGTCTATTCATCCTATCATCTCCTTCTATACACTTGGGATAATGGAGAAATCCTGCCTTTATTAAATATGCAAATATGCAAATGACTTTGTTAAAACGATGGTTTTCATTGGACATTGTGGTTTATAGAAAATAACATTGACGTGGAGACGTGTGCTGCTGGAAATTTAGTATTATGTTATCAGACCGGTAGTATATATACTTGAACCGTTACTAATAATGCATTGTACGTTTCATTTCAACGCTGGTAATTACAAGTTATTTTGTTTATTATTACAAATTTTTAAAGTTCTATTTGAAATTAGACCGCCATTGGTGGCGTTATCAATTTTCG
Source organism: Unio delphinus (assembly GCA_029339505.1). Taxonomy (NCBI): domain Eukaryota; kingdom Metazoa; phylum Mollusca; class Bivalvia; order Unionida; family Unionidae; genus Unio; species Unio delphinus. The sequence continues at coordinate 189,548 of JAQISU010000002.1, read as the reverse complement.
TGGATTGGTTGAATTGCAAGGTTATTTCGCTAGTACTTTTAGTTTTATTATTATTATTATTATTATTATTATTATTATTATTATTATAACCGTATCTATGAATTCTTTGTACGTTTATACTTTTTAATAGACCCGTTTTGAAATTAGAACTGAAATTATATAAACAGTACGCCTCATACCCATTTATGACCGTTATCAGTTTTCGTGTTTTAGTAGATCGCATTATTTTGTCTACACGGCAGTACTCGTATTAGTATGTATACTGACAGCGTTACTAAGAAATAATTAACATTTTATTTGGGTACTGGCAATTACATTTATTTCCGATTAAAACACTTCTACGTTTTTTACCGTTATTAATTTTCGAGGACTAGTAAAAAAAAAATTGGAAAAACCCACAGGGGCTCGTATCGTTGTTTACAATGGACCTGTCATGCATGTGCTATATTGTAGTTATTATATAGTACATTAGTCCGAGTTTCCTCTGACCCTTGCCTCCCCATTTTAGATATTTCTACAACATAAATATCGTATTATAGTACATGTATGACAGGTCAATTGTAAGTAACGATACGAGCCCCTGTGGAAAAACCAATATGGTGTGGTCTAGCTTCCGACGATACTGGTTCTGTGGCATCTCGATATTTTTTAATATTTCGGTATTTATTTTATCTATTGCACCACATATTGTGTACTTATATGTACCACATGACCATAGGTTACTAGTTCTAAATCACCAGTTTATTTTGGGAAAATGTCAGTATTGCTGACACGTACACTATTTGATAAATAAACCCATGAATACTACTGTTTAAAAATAATATCCTTAACCTATGTTCTCAGGTAGAATCAATATCTTCTTAAAATTTCTATCACTTTAACAAAATGTTTAGCCAGTTTGTTGTCTGATAATGCTATACAAGAGTTAGATCATATGATTACTGTGATGGTCATTGACTAGGAAATCTAATCTTTGTTAGCAAATAAGAATAAAAATGTGAAGCATGTTAATGTCATATTTTTTTGGTGGCTTTTGCATTTAACAGGTGTTGACTTGAAAGCTGCATTATACAGAATTTATTACTTTTCATTGAAACACCAGTTGTTGTTCAAACAGTCTTAGGTTGATATGTACTTTCATCCTCATATTGATTGTTCATTCTCAGCAACAATCACAGAGCAACTCCAGTCATTGTGGTTGGTTATTTACAAATGCATTTCTTTAATTCTTTCTTATAAGTTTATGTTGCTGTAGGGCACAGGTGGCATAATGAGTGCCATAGAAGTAGCATCCATTTTTCAAGTTCATTACACTTTGTGCAACACAGTGATACATTAAATTTCCAACATTAATACAAGTATATGCCATTATCAGATTATTTTTTTTGTTGCTGGTCTTACTGCAATATCAGAGTAACTCCCCTTTCACAACAAAGACTTTACATAACATCAGTTTATTGCTTGTTTCCCACAGCCATCTGATTTATAGTGGAAAATAAATTCATTTTAATACAAATGACAACAACAGACTTAAATTATATCTTGAGGGTCATTGTTTTTATTAACTTACTTGCTGATTACAGACTTTATGACCAGAAATATCAAAGCACTCGTGTATAGTAGACAACAGAAAATCTAAACAAAAGGAAACAAATAATTCAAATTTTAATCATTTTAAATCAAAAACTGAATTGACTGAGTCTCATAAATTTTGTGACATAACGACACAAGTTTTAAGACCCTTTTTGGTCTACTTAAATGATAAATATACATGATACAGCTTCATCACTCAAATGTATGTTACCGTAGCAGTTGTAAAGACTTATTTGGGTCTATATACTGGTCTATATCTTCCCATATCCTATACATACCAAAATCCATCCAAAAATCTCCTAAAACAGACATTTTACAACCTTGATGGTAATCTTATTGATATTTTACAGTCAGCTAATCATTAACATCAGAAGTCTGTTCAGCAGATGCATTAAGTTGAATGATAACTTTGTCAGTGCAAATCCATATCTGGTGACAATAACAATCAGTACTATTCAAGTTTTACGCATAACATGTCCATATAAACGTACATTTGCCTGTATATTACAGTGTGTGTTTTAGATTTTTAACATAGCTTTAAAACAATTTAAGTCATGTCACTATAATGTCTGCAGTGGCAGCTTATAGTGATGTCTAGCACTGGCTTATCAGTTTTCGTGAATTGGTAATACGATCGCATTGTTTTATTACTATTTAGTACTATTATATATAATTAAACTGTTAGTAAGAATTCATTTACTTTTAGTTTGGTTCTTGCAGTTACATTTCTTCCTACGATATCGCGGGTTTAATATCTTGAAAATTTAAGGGTTTTTTTTGTATAGCGCCACCTATCATGTACATATTTTATATGCACTACATGACCATAAGATACTAGTTCTTCTTTGCCAGTGGATTTCTGGAAAACGAGTTTGTGCGTGTGTGTGTGTTTAACGTAGCTGTAGTAATTATTCAGTCCTATCACTATGATGTCTGCAGTGTGGCAGTTTATAGTGATGTCTAGCACTGGGGCATCGTGCTGCAGACATGTAGCATCATCTTCCCCCCACCTCTCCGGTGGCCTAGTGTTTAGAGAGTCCATCTCTGATGCGGTAGGTTGTGGGTTCGATCCCTGGTCGAGTCATACCAAAGACTTACAAAAATGGTACTAACAGCTGCCTCGCTTGGCAGTCAGTATTAAGAGGTTAGTGTTAGGAATGGTGAGCCTGGTGTCATGTCAGAATAATGTGACTGCGTGGGACATCATGTTACATGTCTGCGGCATGATGCACCAGTGCAAGACATCACTATAAACTGTCGCACTTTAGACATCATAGTGATAGGACTGAACAATTATTAAAGCTACGTTAAACACACACACACACACACACACATTTTATCAGTCCAAAGAATGTCTTATTCCAAGCACTTTCATACATTTAGATACTGTGTCATCCGAACTATCAGTTTTAGACTAGTAACTTGAGTACTCTTCTGAATATCTTTAGTCTTTGTCAGTTTGCTGTTTAATCCCAAAAACTTATCCAAATTTGTGAATGGTATTTTGTTTAAGTCTCAGCATGTATTGATTCTGAGGTCACATTCACTGCTTATTCTACTTTGCTCAGAAATTAAGACAATAATAAAATATAAATTTATTTATTTGATATACTCTTATAAATGACCACATTTACATCTCTGGTTCTTTCTGCCTCTGAATTTATTCACAGTAAATATCAATACATTGTCCCACCCAGCCACCAGTTACAGCCTTTGAACCTGCCACCCAGTTATTGCATTGTGTTCTTTTTTAATGTACTCTTATAATGGCAACCTGTATATCAATGGGTCTTTCAGCCACTAAATTATGTCAATGTAAATGTCAACACAGCTAATGAATCAACACATTTACCCACTAAGCAGGTGGCTGAAGCATGACAGGTAAGTCTTTGATTGTTGCCGCCCACCTATTACATCCAAGATAAAACATTGGCCTCCAAATACGCATGATTAAGCATTTCCGAGACCTCTGAAATAACATGTCCATATATATTTACATTTACCATTATTATATAATGATTTATATAAAGCTTGTGATACTGACCTGTCTAATTCATTCTGTCATATATGTTTTTTCTCCTAAACTAATGGGTCATCCATAAAGTATGTATACATGGTGTGAGGGTGAAGTGTTTTGAAAAAGCATTAGCAGCAGGGTGACTGTTAATGAGCATTTTCTGCAGCTGCAGTTGTCAAAATCCCTTGATAACTGATGTTTATTTAGAGATGTTGAGCCAGTCAAGTCAGAATCATAACCAGCAGATGAGTTAGATGCAAAGTGGCCCTTATGACAAGTCAAGCAGAGCCAGTTACTACTTAAAGTTATGAAGTGTGATTACCTTTTAGTGTTCTTGCCCATGGTGCACATTGTGGAAGACATATTTATTCTTCGTTTTCTGACAGGACTGGTTGGGATATCTCATGATCTGACATATTATGCAATCCAGACCCTGACTCCTCATGAGAATTTGTAAAGCCGTACCAGTTACAGTTCAGCATGAAATGTCACATGATTATACACAGCTTACAATAGTTGTCATTCAGGAAAAGAACTGTTAATGTTCATGATTTCAATGATGTCAAAGCTGGTGATCAAAATTGAAATCGGTCATTTTGTCATTCCAATTGATGACAAGCCTGAAAATATTCCAGTAATCCAGTTCAATTGGTTGAAATCATAAATTTAGTCACTTTCTGATTTTTTACTATTACACTTTTTAACCTGATAAAATCTACTAAATATTAGTTGCTGTTTAACACTTTCTTATTTTCATTTGTAAAGTTTCATTACTTAGTATTAATTTAAACCTCTGCTTATATTTAATGAATATCCTAATAACTTCATCATTCAAAATTCAATTGTCCCAGCTATTCTTGGAAAAGGGATGGTGACTCACCAATATGTTTACACAGTGGGTGTACAAAAATATATTCTGTGCAGTCTGTAAGGGGAAAGGTGGTAAAAAAATCACAGTTGTTTCATACATACTTTATTGAGAACCCGTAACATTATCACCATATTACCGGTATACTCACCAAACTTACTATTCTTAGGTTAAATTATTTTATCAATTAAGCATTATTTTTAACATGTTCTTTCTTTAGACCATAGTGACTTTACTGTTCCTTTGTGCAGAAAATATCATTGTAATTTATGATTATTTCCTTCTGTATTTCAGCTGATAATTATATGGCTCTTTACAGAAGGGCTTTGTCACCTTATAGTCAAAAAGATGTTCACATGACATCTTCACTGTGTTGAAACATTATAGATGAGTCCTATGCTAAAGACAAGCTAACAAGAACATTTCAATTTGTCATAAAAAAAAATGGTACGTTTCTCTTACCTTAAGCTTTGTATGGTCATTTTTTAATTGTCTATTATTTATTAATATAAACTTAAAATCTTTGTCACAATTGTGTGTTCAATTCGTCCATTTTACAATAAAGTAAATATTTTACCCCGTATCAGCCACAATTATTAATTTTTCCTACAAGCACTAAAGGCAACAAGTGCCATGTATCTGTATTAAAAGCAATAGTTCCATTAAGTCTTATATATTTCACTTTCAATTCATCATGTGTAAGTTATTTCACATTATTATTATTAAGTGCATTATTCAAATATTCAATGTTTGTTTGTTCACATTGATGATTTCATATCATTTAATTTTCAGATTTACATGCTGGTTATGCAAATGAATTTGAATGTTCATGATCTGCTCTTTCATTTACTTTAGCTGCTGTGGTACACATATTGATACAACAGATGGGGAATCAATACAAACGATACATCTTGCAAGTTATTTTAGACTTCATCAGTCATGAACCACTCTGGTGGCCTATTGGTTAGAGAGTCCACCTCAGATGCTGGAGGTCATGGGTTTAATCCTGTGGCCAAGTCATACCAAAGACTTACAACAAAAATGGTACTAACAGTTGCTTCGCTTGGCGCTCATCATTAAGAGGTTAGTGTTAGGACTGGTCCGACTGGTGTCAAGTTAATGTGACTGGGTGGGACATCATGCTACATGTCTGTTGCATGATGCCCCAGTGCTAGACATCACTATAAACAATCACACTGCAGATATCATAGCAATATGAGGGATTTTTAAAAAAAAATTCATTAAAAAATCTATACCACACAGAAACTCATTAGTTATGAATAATTATTATTAGTTTGCTTTGTTATTCTTTACACTTTAATTCATCTTAAATAGTATTTACAGTCACAGGCACTTGTTTTTTTTCAGTAATGATAAAGACTATTGAGAGGGTTATAGCTCTACAGTGCTTTGTTTGACTGGTTTTCAAATATCAGACGAAAAAAATATAGGAAAAATGAAAAAAGAAAGATAAAAACTGTTTTGAAAAGTTGGCAATGCCTGTTTTTATTTCTTATTCCACAATTCATCGATTGTCAAGAGATCATTCTGAAAGAAGGAACAAAATAACCAGCGTAATTTGCAGTATTTCTCTTTATGCTTGTTTTCCAGAAGTATTTCAATATAGAATTCAAATAAACTTTCCTACCATTTTGTTTTTTTTTACTCAATATCTCTGCTTCTATTAAAATTTTATGGTTCAGTATGTAATTGAAAACATCATGAAATGAACATAAATTTTTGTTTTAAGGGCTGCATAAGGTTTCACATTCATACCCATTATCCATAATACTGATACATCAAATGAGCTTAAAACATGAAGCTCACAATTTTGTGAAGACAATACAGAACTGGATATATACTGTGTGTATGTGTGTGTGTCACTGTCATTGACAGTTATTTTGGTATATTTACATAAACACTGAAAATATAAGCAAACTTAATTCGAAAATCAATGAAAACAGTGAAATGTAGAGCCACGTTTAAAGTTAAAAAGTTCATGCAGGGGAAAATTATGAAACAATGCTGTCTGCATCAGTTTTTAAGTTCTTAGTCAGAATATAAAAGCTGACCTTTTTCTTTTCTTTTTCATGTTAAAGTGGACTCTGATGTAAATAATATGATCTGATATGTTTCATAAACAATTTTATGTATTATGTGTATGTTGTTATTCCTTTTTGTTTTGACGAATAGTATGCAAGATTTATTGACATCTAATGCAATATATTCTTTTTCTTTCATTTGTTCATTTGAACAGTAATGGCATTGGGCAAATCCAGAACGACTGCATCATCAGAGGCAAAGAGAAATCTACCAGACTAAAGTCTATTTTTTAGGGTATGTTAATCAGAAAGATGAAGGATCATTCTCATGTTAAGCTTTTGTGTTTCCTTATACTTACTACTGTACATTTTGCATGAGATAAGGTGAACCATGTTTTCTTATTTGCAAGTGTTTTTATATTTTGTTAATGTTGAATTCTTCAGTGTATCTGCTGAAGAATGTTCTTTTGTTTTGCATACATCTGCCTGTTTTATTTGAATTACTATCAAGATTTATGGTGGGAGCATTTATTCAGTAGCACGCTTTGATGATAAAAATGATGAAAGTGATGTCATGGCCATTCATTACATACACTGATGTTACTATTGGTGCCACAATGAAGCATCATTCTTCAATTTTATTTATTATAGAACTTATTCCCACGATAGTTTTTAATTTTAAATTTGCCAGTGTCTAGTGGGGAAAAAAGCTGGTACATAATTTCTTGTCTTGCTCACTAATGTTAGTTTCAGTACCATTAATAAGTTGACAATAGTTGGAATTACAATGGTTATTGAATTTTTGGTAGTTGATCTTTTAATTCCTATGTGTTATTTTTTTTAATAACAGTTTATTTGATTTCACAGGTAACATACTAAGTTTAGTCTTGCACCAGCTTCTTTGGTGCCGTCCACTTAGTATGTATGCAAAAGTCTGGCAAAGCTGCACCCCTACACCCCTCCCTGTACACATGCATACTTTTTTACACACACCCCAACCTGCGTATTTATGCTTGACCACCCAATTATGTATAACGGCCTATATTTAATTCACGTATGAACAATCAAGGCTTAATGGTATTTGTTTTTTTTTTATAAAACAGATAGTCCACCGCCACTGAATGTCTGTCTGCATCCAAGAAATAACTGTGCAACTTTAAAAAGTTTTTCTCATGTCCGCTAAAATTCAAACGCCTACTGAACCCAGTCGAATAGGTTATGCGTACGTACGTTATCATTATACCACTCCATAAGCAAGTGTATGCATTACGGTTAATTCCAGCTCCCCTCCATGCGTATGTACTAAATGGACAGCCCCTTTCCAAATCTCCAATTTTTTTAACTACCAAAACTTACTTTCACATTTCGGTCATGAATTTTGCCAATATTAGCAGACTCCTGTTACCCCTTATTTGAGCATAAGCCATTAAAATCCCAACATCCTCTGTCCGGGCACTCTGTTGAAGCACTTTCCAAGGTTCTCCTAATGTGATTTCAACTACATGTACCAGCTATCATGGTTTCATTATGCTATTGGCTCCAGAATTTAAAAAAATTTAAGTTGATCAGCACTTTACCATAATGAAGATGTCTTATGTTTTCAGAAACTTGTATGGGATGATCTTGGTTATACTGGAAATGAAAGTGTTCAATCTGCTAACACATTTTTCTCATCTCATACAAGTTAAATAAGTTTTCATCGGTTATTTTAATTAGTGATACACTTCTAAGATATTATCCATAAAGAAGTTATACAGGGATTTTATGGGTGAGAGGTCATGCAAAATTGTGCATAATAATAAATTTTATGACAATTTAGAAAATGTGACCTATGAAGGTCTGATTTAATATGTACCTACAGTGTAAAGAACATTAAAGTAAAGTGACAATGAGACAGATAATCTTTAAATTTCAGTGATGTGTTTGAAATGTATCATTATGCTTTATTATTACAATAATCGATGACATTTTTGTAGGACATTGATAATGAACATTTTGTGGGTACATAATTTTTAGTCATGTTAAAACTATAAATTTATTTATACTACATACACATACATGCCAATCATTACGCTTTTTTTTCACTAAATTACGCCTTGCACCTAAACGTATATTGATTACACTTTTTTGGTATATCCACCTTCCAAAAACAATCAATTGTTTGTTTTCTCACTTTTATTAATATCCCATTAATCCCACATACCATATTTTAGAAAAGATGGCTTCTACATAACTACAATATAAGAGTAAACTTGTCCATGCTGTTTCTTAACAGTATTATGTACTATTTATAGCAACAATCCTATTAGCCAGAAACATGCTCTACTTTAAAATTTTTGACCTCGTATTCTATACATAGCAGCTTCATGGCTTAGTATACAAGACAATAGACTGGTTTTCTAATTTTTAAACTTTGCTCACAGATTCTTTTTTTCTAATTTATATTTAGTACAAAACCAGTCTATAGGTATTTTGTGATACAGTGTAATTTATTTTAGTTGATGCGTGTATGAGAGCAAAAATATCTCCTTTCAAATAATTTCACAGATGGATTAGAAAAAGGCCAAAAGTAAACAAAACAAAAAATAACAGAATCCTACAAAGATGAGGACACAAGGGCAGCATCACGTGACATCTATTGCAGGCCATGTGGAAATAATTTTACTATTTGGCACTAAAAGTCTTCAGATGTATTCTAGTCGATGTTTGTGTTAGAGCACATATATGTTTTCAAAAAAATTCACAGGTGGATCAGAGAAAGACACAAAAAAAAAACAATCCTTCAAAGATGAATATATGAATGGCTCATCTTACGAACTCCAATACTTAAGGATCTTCTTATCTGCAGCAGAACTAAAGTGCGGACATGAATGTTATAAACACAGAGGTGTTATTTACCAAGTTCTTAATAGAAAGATAATGATGATTTTGCTATTGGTGCAGAAGCAAGAGAATTCATAGAACACAATTCTACTCTTGCTGTGAAGGCGTTCTATGATAATGTTAGAGATTATTATGCTACAGCCTGTGATTACATGCTCGAGAAATTCCCTTATGGAGATGAACTGCTTTTAATGCTTCAGTTGCTGATGTAAATGAGAGACAGTCAAAAAGCTTCGAAAGTGTTAGATTCTTTTTCAAGACATAATCACTTTTTAATACTCTTGTCTGCCTTGGATCATCTGGAACGAGAATTCCTGAAATATAAAGTTTAGATTCTACCTGACAATATACTTAATGCAGATAGAGTTGATGTGCAGTGGCACCTTATTTCCCAGCTAAAAGACACAATCACTTGAAGATATAAATTTCCTCTTCTTTGTCAGGCTATGAAAGGAATATTGGTTCTTTATCATTCTAATGCTGACAGTGAGAGATTGTTCAGTATTGTTAACAAACATAAAAGTGAATACAGATCCAGGCTTAGTAACCCAGTAATTTATGCTCTACTGGTGTGCAAAACATTCATGATCTCAGCTGGTACAGTGTTTTAAAATGCAACATGAAAATCTGTTGCTTTCTAAAACTAAAAGTGCCACATATGAAAACTTGAAGCAGTAAAGGATGTCAAAAGACTAGAGGGGCAAATAAATCATTGTTTATTTAAATTGTAGCATGTTATATGTGGATTACTCTTTTTCTGCTTCTATTTCTCTTTTTGTCCACTTGGATTCCACTTTTTCCTCGTCAGAGGTTGGTATGTATTCACACATCCTAAAACATGGATTTAAAAGTATTATTATAAAACAATTTGATATACCAGCAAGTCTTGTTTCCTTTTAATGAAAAATTTATACATCTTGAAGTATATCATTGATACAGCGTACATACTATACATATTTTCTATATATATATATATAGTTTTTATTTTTCTGCCTTAGTCACAGGAACCTATAAGTCACACATTAAAATAAATAAGTATCATAAATATGAAACCCCTTAATTCCTTACTTACTGGAAGTTTTTATCTTTCAGATCCAGTGATGAATGTCATTCTTATGATGGAGAAGAACTGTGTTATTCTCCACGGAAAGCCATTTACAGTAGCTACTACATACAGCAGATTTACTCAGAGAATGTGACCTCTACTAAGTCTTGGAGCACAAGCATAATTTCTCAGTCCTGAACAGCATTAACTTTTTACGGCTCACTAATTATTAGTACTAGACATATCTGTATTAGTTAATTCATTGTACATTAATATTCAAAATATTGCATTTCTGATCACACTTGCTGATGCTTCTATGCTTTTCCTATTAATAAAGCAATACAGTGTGATCCTGCTGTAACAATGTAGTTTGGCTCCATATAACCCAGTTGTGTTATAAATCAAACCCTGTTTTAACCAACCAATTTATTTACCTAAAATATGGTGGGCTGGAGGGGTTATACAAGCATTTGCAAAAAGGGGCACTTTTGATTATATGTAGACTATAAGGCTTCAAAAGTCTGGACATTTAGTTTGCGTTTTGTGCCAATGATTTTACCAATTTTAAGCATAAGTTTTTATGAAGAAAAAAAGGAAATAGCATTTGTTTGGTCAGTTGTAGCAGTTTCTTATGTTTCATACGTTCAAAAGTTTGTTGACTGTAGCAAATCTCGTTATCATAGATAGACCAACAATTAGATCTCTCATTTGGTGGGTTGTTTCCCATTATATTTCTGTTGGCAAAGTAATTCTGCCTTTCATCATACATGTTTTCTTTAAGAAGGCCATCATAAAATGAATACACAGGTGTTCCGTTCTGTTGTCAGTGATTACTACAGAAAATACGAGTATTCTTTAATTTTACAATCCACTTACAGAGTTCAGTGAAAATAAAAATATTAATTACTAGCGAGCTGCCAATAAACCAACACTGTTTCTTCCAAAACATTCATTATGAGCTAGTTCCTTGTGAGAATGATATCCACTACCAAAAATGATTTAAGAAAAAAAAGTAATGAGATCTCCTGGAACATACAGTACTCAGGCCAGATGTCAGGATAAGCAGATTATGATATTACATGCAAAGTGGCCAGTATTATTGGTGGAGGAAGAACCAGGGCTAACCCCATGAAGAACCACTGGCCCACGAGAAGTTACTGGCAAGCTTTCTCACATACCCACATTGGCCAAATCCTAGACTCGAACCAACGCAGACAGGTGAGATGGCAGTGACCCGTAATGGAGAGCACTTTAGACCACTCGGCCACTCAGGGTCCCTATGAGAAGAGTACATGTATATTTCATTTCAGAAGCCATGTTATATCCAAATTTGTGTTACATCAAAGTAATCTATAGCGGGGTCACACTGTTTATTTGATATGGCAACATCTGTACAAGACATTGTGGAAATGTTCAACAATTTCTTCATAAATATCTCTATTAACAGTATTCAGAACCAGACTAGCATAAAAAAATGAACTTGATGCTCTTCTGTTATTTATAATAGCTAAAATTCCTGGTGATAATTAATTTTCAGTGGCCAATGTTAGTGAAGCTGATGTTTTGATATTGTAATTAAGCTGAATATTAATAAATCCTCTGGATTGGATGGTATTGGTCCACGAATTCTTAAAATGGCTGCACAAGTAATAACAAAGCCACTGATGCATATCATAAATTTAATTATAATGATTGGTAATTTTCCAGAAACACTGAAATGTGCAAAGGTTACACATATGTTTAAGAAATGAGAAACGAAGGATCCAGGAAATTACCGACCAATATAAATTCTATCAGTATTGTAAAAACTATTTTTAAAATTTTTAGCCATTCAGGTCTATACATTTTTTTAAACATACTCTCTATTTCATAAAATGCAATCAGGATTTAGAAAATACCAATCATGTCAAACAGAACTTAACAAATTAATTGATCTTTGGCTGAAGGAAATGGATAAAAATGGATAATGTAAAAATGTTGGACTTATTAGAAACGATTTTAGTTGTATAGTTTAGAAATATAAAAGATCTCATTGAAATATTTTTGCATTAAATATAGATCTGAAATATTATTATGGTAATATCATATCTCTATTTTATGCAACTGTAAATTTTCTTCTTCTCTTTGGTTAATTTTCTGCGTTAATAAGTTTTTCAAAGATGTGGTCCTAGACCAGGAATTTTATAAGTCACATAATTAAAAAAAGTTTTCTATGTTACTGGTGCTCTCCAATATTTTTCACTTAAAAAAGACAAAGTATTATTATTTTTGTTGTGCCGACTATACTTCTCATTTAAATTGGGTTTAATTTTATATTAATCCCTTTATTGTTGAGAGAGAGAGAGAGAGGATGTAGAGGTATGTTTTTGTGTGTGCAGTGATATATGTCATAATTGCTATAAGTGAAATGATCTATTTTCATTTTATTCAGACATCCTATACATTAAATATTACTTCGAAGGAAAACAAGGAGAGAATTATCATGGTCTAAATAAAGTTGTATTCTTGTACAAGGGTATCTGTTGACACATTGATGTAATAGTACATTATAAGTGTTACTTTCTGCAACTTAACTTGGCAAATAACAGTTCAGTATATTCCTTGAAAAAAAATGTATGTGCATGCAGATTAAAACTAATGGGCTATGTTCCTTGTGAGTATATATGTTTTTCACATGTCAACAGTATTTATCAATCAATTTATCGACTTTTGCTCTCTTTACAGTAATGCAGTGAAAGTTATATTAATAGGGTGCATGCAAATGAATGTTTGATGAATCAAACTTGACCAAACATTTTGACTCAAATCAGGCAGGAACTGGAATTTAATTTTTACCGATGAAATTCCCTTCTACAACTTTTTTCAAAGCCACCTATGACAGGCTGTATATCCTTCAGGTTGACAACAGTGATTTATATGAATTCAGAGTTGTACTGTGTTCTTCATAAATTGCTACCGTTTCATTCATGTTTTTTTAATGTTTTAACTATAATGTATCCTATTTAAAGTAGGTAAGAGGCTGTTTATGAAACATGTACTGACAGATAATGTGAGACTCTCGCCATGACCACTTTTCCATGTAAGGCTTGCCAGACCATATTTTTGATATTTTACGCTATGTTATTATCAATCAAGGGGGGCCCTTAGTGGACAAGTGGTCTAAGTGCTCACCGTTCTTGATCACTGCCATCTCACCTATGTCTGTGTAGCTTCTCATGGGTCGGTGGTTCTTCCCTGAATTTTCCAGGGTTCTTCCTCCAACAGTTATACTAGCTGCCATGTATAACCTATTTTGTGCTTAAAAATGGCATTAAACCCAAGAAGAACAACAACAACAAACTTATCAATCAAGTGACTCTAACCACGCCAAATTTTTACTACGATTTGTTTACGTTTCCAAATAAGGCCACATTGTCACCAAAATAACTGATAAAAAAAGTTAAATGAGATTTTACACCTATTTCCACAATTTTTTCTCTCCATACATCAGGTATTAAATAAGAGAACTACTCAATGCATTGGATTATATATAAGGAATGTGTTCAAATTGTTGACATTAGGCTAAAAGAACACCAGTTGTGAATCACACCCAGCTTGCTCCATTGACACGTATATGCTCATGTTAGTAACCTGTCCGCTTGGTAAGAGTAAGGTTACTAATATTAGTACTACATATATTGTGATTTATAAACACCATTAATTTCAATAAAACCATAATACAATTCATGTACTAAGAGATTGCATTTTTGCTGCTAGCGCTTTGCATTATGATTAAGGCTTTTTTTTCTTCACATGTTAACAGGTCTTGTAATAATTATTAAAAGGAGAAAAATGAAACATTATGTAATATTTATGTCCATCTTAGTTATATTTTAACTCTTTGTCATTGTTAAATTCCATAATCTCTTTGTATTTAGATATTGTTATTGTTACTGTTTTTCTGTATAAAAAAAAATATTGAATAAAACATTTATCTTCATCAAATATTTCGTTAGTACTTGAATATACAGAGGCCAATGTCAATATAATGCGACTGGGTGGGATATCATGTTACATGTCTGCATCACAATTTCCCAGACACAAATAAAAACAGCCTCTGGTGGTTGAATTGTTTAAGACATTGTCATATGCACCCTGGGTTTCATAAATCTCATTAATAATGCCACTTCATAAAGCCCATGAGGGTGTTTGATAAATGGTATTAACAATATAAAGCTTAGGTGAACTTAAGTAAGTTATATATCAGCAGAAGATGCTATGTATCATTATATTAAGGCACACACATTTATATAAAAATGCAAGTCCTTGGTTAATCTAGTTACAACAAATTAGCAAACATTTTGTTTCCTCCCTCCTGCTATGTAATACAGAATTTACTGTATGCATGTTTAAAGTTCTCTTTGACATGTCAGAAATTACTCCATCATTAGTAAGCAAACAAAAGTTTTCATGCATTATTCAATTCACTAGATGTTCTGCTGGATCACAAAGTTCATAACTTCACTCCATAATTCATTACCCTCGGCAGAAACCTAAGCAACTCTGTCATTATATTCAAATGCTATTCAATTCCTATATTTGCATCATACAAATGATAGCAAATTGATGGTCTTCAATGATTTGTGTGAGACTCCTCAGCTGATTTATATACCACCATATATATCATTCTACTATTGTACTATTCTATTCTCTACTTCCACCCACCCCCACTGCTTCCTGTAAAGATTATTAAAAAACATTGCATTATTTTGGCTTGGTGATCGTCAGTCAGGACAATGGAAATTTTTGCACATCATGAATTCACATACAATAGCTGCATTTATTTTCATTTTTCGAATTCAGTACAGTTAACATTTATATAAATGGTTAAAAGAACAGCACTGTCACTTTTTCCCGTTAGTTTAACATTAAAAAATTAACTGGAATTGTAGTAGTCATACCGAATACTTTTAACAAAAAAATGTTATTAGGAGCTGCCTCTGTTGCTGCTTAAAATTAAGAGGTTCGGAATGGTCGACCTGAGGAGTGACCTCCTGAAGAGCCAAACTTGCCCTAAGTTCGACACCTTCATACATGCCAACCATTACGCTTTTGGCGTAATCATTATGCTTTTTCCCACTAAATTCCGCGTTACGCGTTAACGTTTATAGATTACGCTTTTTCGATATATCCATCTTGCAAAAAAAAAAAAAAATTTTTTTTTGTTTTTATTAGCATTACTTTATTTTTTACATACTGTTTTATTTTTTATTAAAAAATACCCCGCTTCTACATAACTACAATATACGAGTATACTTGTCCGTGGACTTTCCTAATATTCATGTTCTATTTATAGCAACTATCATGTTTCTAAGATACTTTCAAACTTTCGACCTCGTATTCTTTTTATAGCGGCTTTGTGAGGAGAGAACAGACTGGTTTCTATTTTGTTTAAATCATAATGCACATACTCTTTGTTCTAATTTTGTATAGTGCAGAACCAGTCTAAAAGTTTTTTTGCGCTAAAAAGTATTAAAAAATTCTCAATGCGTTTATGAGTGTAAAAGTATATCTTAAATAATTTCACAGATGGGTTAGAAAAAGTCAATAATAAACAAAGCAAAATGTAATCAATCCTCCAAACACGACGAGGACATCCTCACGTGACGTCTAATCGTTGGCGCTAAATGGCTTCAGATGTTAAGATGGATTCTAGTCTTTGTGTATGTTAGAGCACATTTTTTTCCCCAAGAATTTCGCAGATGGATCAGAAAAAAGCAAAACGACGAGTCCTCCAAAGATTCAAAGATGAATATATGAATGGCATAATACAGCGTTCCATTCTATGATAGCATCATGCTCATTGCAGACTGTGCGGAAACGATTTTAGCATTGGTCATGGTGGTAAATTTGATGTGGAAAAACACATGAAAACAAGGAAACACATCGAATTAGCTCGCCTTACGAACTCTAATATTAAGGTAACTTCTTATTTACAGCAGAGCTCAAGTGCAGACTTGAATACTATAAATGCTGAGGTGTTATTTACCGAGTTTTTAATAGAACACGGACTACCCTTAGCGGTAGCAGACCACGTTGGTCCCTTGTTCAAGCGGATGTTTCCTGATTCGAAAATTGCGGAAAAATATGCTTGTGCAAGAACAAAATCATCTCACATTGTTCGGTGCCTAGCAGAAGATACTTCACTTAAAATTGCAGAAGCAATGAAAATTGGGCCGTTTAGTATTGCCACAGACGGGAGTTGTGATTATGATGATAAAAAGTTGTACCCAGTATGTGTTAGATACTTTGACAGTGAAAAAGGCAAAGTCATGAGTGTTCTTCTTTCTTTACCAGAATTAACAGTAGATTCCACTGGACAAAACATTTTTGATTTGCTTGACAATGTTTTGAAGAAACATGACACAAGTTGGCAGAACTGTATGGGGTTTGCAGCTGATAATGCATCAGTGATGACTGGAATTCATAAAGGAGTTGCATCCTATATTTTGAAAATGTCTCCATCAGTGTTCATAACAGGTTGCCCCTGTCATTTGATGCACCTTGCTGCTGGTAAGGCTGCTGATAAATTAGAAGTAGATATTGGCCATTTATTAATAGATATCTGTGATTACATGCTCCATAAATTCCCATATGGAGATGAACTGCTTTTAAATGCTTCAGTTGCTTATGTAAATGAGAGACAGTCAAAAAGCTTCAAAAGTGTTAGATTCTTTGTCAAGAGATATCCCTTTCTATTGCCACCCTTGTCTCACTTGGATCATCTGGAAGAAGAATTCCTGAAGTATCAAGTTGGGATTCTACCTGACAATATACTTAATGCAGATAGAGTTGATGTGCAATGGCACCTTATTTCCCAGCTAAAAGACTCCATCACTGGAAGAAATAAATTTCCTCTTCTTCACATCCATTGCAAGCTGTATGGAAAGGATTTTAATATTTGTCATGGCGGTAAAACAAAGAAACCTTGAATTGGATCTTTTTTACTAACTCCAGTATTAAAGTAACTTCTTTTTTACAGAAGAACTCAATTGTGGACACAAATTTTATAAATGCAGAGGTGTTATTTACGAAGTTCATTACAGAACAGGGAATACCCCTTGTTGCAGTGCCATAGCAGTAGAAGACTACATCCTTTATTCAAAAGAATGTTTTTTATTCCAACGTTGCAGAAAATATGCATGTGCAAGAACAAAATCATCTAAAATTATTGTTTCATATTTAGCAGAAGATACTTCATTTAAAATTATAGACAATTGGGTCATTTAATATTGTCACAGAGAAGAGTAGTGATTATTATGACAAAATGTTGTCCCCAGTCAATGCTACAAACTTCAACAACAAAAAGGGCAAAGTCAGAGGGCTCTTCTTTCATTACCAGAACTGACAGTAGATTCCACTGGAGAAAACATTTTTGATTTGCTTTGAATAAACACAAGTTTGCTAAACTGTATGAGGTTTTCAGCTGTATCTGCATCAGTGATGACTGGAATTTTATAAAGAGTTGCGTTCTGTATTTTGAAAAATGTCTCTACCTGAGTACATATCAGGTTGTCTTGTCTTTTAATGTACCTTGCTGCAGGAAAGGCTGTCAATAAATTAGAAGGAGAACTCCTGAAGTGTCAAGTTGGCATTCTACCTAACAACGTACTACATGTGAACAGTGTTTATGACCAATGGGGACCTATTTCCCATCTAAAAGACCCAATAACTGGAAGATCTACATTTTCTCATCTTTGTCAGGTTATGAAAGGAATATTGGTTCTTTACCATTCTAATGCTGACTGTGACAGATTGTTCAGTGTTGTTAACAAAAATAAAACTGAATTCAGATCCAGGCTAAGTAACCCGCTACTGAGTGCTCTACTGGTATGCAAAACATTCATGGCCTCAGCTGGTACAAAATGTTTTGAAATGCAACATGACAATCTGTTGCTTTCTAAAGCTAAAAGTGCTACATATGAACACTTGAACCATTAATGAATGATAAAAGACGAGAAAAGCAAATAAATCATTGTTAATTGTAATTGTAGTATGTTAGATGTGGATTACTCTTTTTCTGCTTGGATTCCTCTTTTTGACCACTTGGATTACACTTTTACCTCGTCAGGGGTTGGCATGTATGCACCTTCTCGAACTATGATGACTTTTTGCGAGAGATGAGGATGGTCAAAAAGCAGCTGAACTTGCAGAATGACGCTGGGCCAATTCAAATTTTAAAAAAAATATACATTTTATCTCAAGCCCATTGTAGACCAGACAGAGTTAAACTGAGTAGTAATATGAATGGCAGCCTGTACAACTATCAACGGTACAGAGAAAACGGCAATCGAGGTAACAACAACCGATGGTTTGGCTATGGTAGAGGAGAGCATCGTTTAAAAAGAGTAACCGCATCTTTATATGGCCATAAAGTCCATAATAGGGGCCATCCATTTAGTAAGTACGCATGGAGGGGGAGGGTGTTTAACCAAAATGCATAAGCTTGCGTGTCGGGGGGGGGGGGGGCTAGGGAGTCTACAGATAACGTACGTAGGCCTAGGAAACGGTGTGTGTGTGTGTGTCGAGAAAACTCAATAATAATTTGTTTAATATGTAACCTGTCTTCGGTATGCCTGGGAGCGAACCCACGACCTCCCGCATCCGAGGCGAACGCTCTAACCACTAAGTCACCGAAACGGTCTCGATGGATGCATAAATGTGGTGGTAATGGTGTTCTGGGGAGAATCAGGTGTTATAATCCACGGGTGATGACCTACGTGTTCAGTCACAACATTACCACTATGGAAGTATAAGCAACCCGCATTTGTTTGGTTTTCATTTGGTTTTGGTTTATTTTAACAAAAAGCTGAATTTTTTAAAAATAGTTTTTATTAGGTTGCTTTTAAATTTTGATATAATGTTTTAATTTATGTGATTTGGATGTGATGTGATTTGGAATTTTAACATAGCTTTAACAATTTTTCAGTCATATCGCTACGATGTCTGCAATGTAGCAGTTTATAGTGATGTCTAGCACTGGGGCATCATGCCGCAGACATATATCATGATGTCCCACCCAGTCACATTATCCTGACACCGGGCTGACCAGTCCTAACACTAACCTCTTAATGCTGAGGCAGCTGTTAGTACCGTTTTTGTAAGTCTTTGGTATGACTCGGCCGGTGATCCAACCCACGACCTCCCGCATCCGAGGCGAACGCTCTAACCACTAGGCCACCGGAGCAGTTTTAATTTATGAAGACATGATGTATAATACTAATTGGGTTTATTTTGTTCCTATATTTTTTTTTTTTAATCTATGACCTACAACGCTCACTGTAATGTAAATTATAGTAATTTTACGATACTTGTATCCCGAGATGTGCGTTGTCAAGAGTAATCCAACGATACATCGTTCATTAAAATTAGTTGAGTCATTTTGGAGAAAATTTCATTCTTGTTAATTAGAGTTATGGTTTAGTGTTGTGGTTTTCTGGTAATAACGTACGGACGGACAAGATGATTCTGACGTTTTTCACCGCAATCCGTGTCTCATGGCGCCCTATCGATATTTACTTTTTCACCAAAATCAATACAGATGTTTCGATTTGAAAATGGATATTTGTCATTTAGGGTTGTTTTTTTTATTTTTTTTTAATGAAATATCTCTGTAATTACTTGGAAATTGGTCATGCAGTTTCCTTTCCCAGATCGACCTTGGCGAGATATTTTGTACATAGTGGTTCGTCTGTCTACAGCACATAGCGCCCCCACATATGTACGGGTAGAGCTTATGGTTAGGGTTGTAGCTATGGGACAAATCATCCGAATTTTATAACAGTTCTGTCAAAAGATGCGCCTTGACGAGATACATCTTTCAAGAGTTTGGTAATTTTGTCATTTTCCTTGTATTTTTGCTTTATGAAAATCTTCCATTTCTGCAACATAATCTATGTGTAACCTAATAATATGAGATTTCAGAATGCAAATAAAAGTGTGTTTAGAATGGAAGGAAGTTATGTGCAAGAGTTAGCGCGTGTAGGTTGGCTTTAATGTGTCAGATATTTGTAGGAACCAATTACAGTTAAATTAAAAGTTAACTTTTAAAACCCAGCTTTAACAATTTGTTAACTTCTAAAACGGGTTTTTCTTGTCGTGGTTATTCTTGAAATAGTTCCCTAACACTTAGTTTCTGATACGTCATATTTTTAGCCATCAAAGGGACCGCCCCAGTGGCCTGGTTGTTATAGCTTCCTTCTAGGATGAGGTTGGTCGCCGGTTCGAACCCACGCCGAGCCATACCAAAGATTAATAAAAATGGTACACACAGTTGCCTCGCTAGTTGCTTAGCGTTAAGGGGTTAATGGTAGGACTGGTCGGCCTGGTGTCAGGATAATGTGACTGGGTGGGACATCATGCTACATGTCTTCGGTATGATGCCCCAATGCTTAAACATTGTTAAAGCTACGTTAAAAATCCAGTTCACACACGCCAAAAAGGAGTATATTTATTCCGCAATGTTATACGATTCGCTCACTATAAATGAACCATGGACCTTCATGTGGGAATTTTAGAAGTGACTGACCAAGATTGAAATTTCTGAATTTTTAACAAGGTCTAAATGTGTCTATGTCTAACATTATCGGGTGGGCTTAAGAGCCGGAAATTTTATTTGCAATAAATTTATAATTTATTAATCTTTGCGCAATTTTTCGGGTATATACTGTGATGCCTGCATACAAGTTCGTTCTGTTATTTCCATCACAATGAATCGCAGAAGGCTGAATGTTGCGGGTACTAACTTTATCATTACAAATTATGTTTTCGTTATGTTTGGTTTACCATTTAATAACTTCATTACCGTGAATTTTCTAGTAAATTCTTTACCTGTTACTGAAATTGATTTTCTATGTTTAAGTTTAGTTGTTGGCTTGAACTTCAAACCCATGTTTAGGAACGCATGTTCTGGTTATGTCTATCTCGGAGAGCTTATGTTCATATTCACTCTCCCTACCTGTCTTATTAGGGTTTTGTTGTGATTATCCCGGCCAACAAAAATCCCCATATTTATCACAATAGTTTTCCACGCAACGGCAATGTTGGTCTGAAAGGACATGCGATTTGATTGCTGTTTTCACTACAGTATTTGTATCTTAGAGCCCTATAGGTTTGTTAATGGCAATAAATCAAACGGTTTAGGAGTAAAATGCAGTTGTATACTTTATGGTTAGGGTTACTGTTATCTGTGAATTAACACACACACACACACACACACACACATACATATATATATATATATATATATATATATATATGAGAGAGAGAGAATGAGAGAGAGAGAATGAGAGAGAGAGAGAGAGAGAGAGAGAGTTGTTGTTGTTTTCATTGTTATTGGGTTTAACGCCATTTTCAACACAATATAGGCTATACATGGAGGCCAGTATTAATGGTGAAGGAAAAAAGCAGGGATATCCCGGTAAAGATCCACCGACCCACG
Source organism: Unio delphinus (assembly GCA_029339505.1). Lineage (NCBI taxonomy): Eukaryota > Metazoa > Mollusca > Bivalvia > Unionida > Unionidae > Unio > Unio delphinus. The sequence continues at coordinate 167,621 of JAQISU010000002.1, read as the reverse complement.
AGAACCTACCGGCAAGCTTTCTAGCATATCCAAGCTGGCTTAGAATGAACAGGACACAGCACAGTCTCTCAGAATATAGTTAGAGAGAGAGAGAGAGAGAGAGAGAGAGAGAGAGAGAGAGAGAGAGAGAGAGAGAGTTGATACTGAATTTAGCGAAGACACGGTGTTGTGAGTGTAATGTTTATTTTATCGTGAACGATAAATGAATCCGAAACCATACTCGTGTGCATAAAGTCCAACAACGGATTTTACAAAATGATGTTTACCGAATTCAACAACTGTTATATGGAAATTATATCTTTCTTAAATGGAACTAAGCAAAACATGTAACTTTAGTGAGTAATGAAAGGAGAATTAGCGTATGAAACTTCTAAATTAATATAGTTAGAGAGAGAGAGAGAGAGAGAGAGAGAGAGAGAGAGAGAGAGAGAGAGAGAATACAATTTAAATGTTATTTTGGAAACTTTTTTTATTTGTTGACAGCCACAATAATAATAGAAAAGTATTTTGAAGAAGAAAAAAACAATTTAATTACAAAAGATACACCAATATAAGATTTTATATGAAGATCTTGAAATAACATCATTTAAAAAGTTAAAATAAATGAAGATGTCTGATGCATTTCACTAAAACCCAATAAAACATATGACAACTGATGATATAAAACATAAACATCAGTTGGTCATTATCCTAAGGGGTAATAGTGCCAGTCAATTTCTGCAGTAGATATCACATCATAATGAAGAAAAATTAAGACCCATGTATTGAATGGAATGAAATATATAAAAGTATTGGGTTAACGAAAGAATTACTTAAAATATAACATTATGAAATGATGGGAATTAAAAGCTAATACTGTGACGTCTACCCGCAGTTTAAGGAGCTGAGCAGTGAAAACCACTAACATATTATTAGCATGTCATTCTGTCCGGCTGGTGCTAACTTGCAGGCACTCTAGCATTAGCATTAGAGTGAGGAAAAAAAAATTTTTTTTTAAAAAGTAGTACATATACATTAAAGATCGGACAAGATTTATGACTCTGGTGACTTATGTAGATAAATATACATTTCTTTGTGAGCGTTGACCTTCAAGACAATACTTGGAGACAATAAACTGCTTGTAATTTTTAAATTAGATATTTCTTCAAAATAAATATTATTAATCTTGTTAATAAAACTGTATTTGAAAATATAATGTGCTGTAACTATTACATATATCAAAACCATAATAATAATAATATTCAAAAGTCAAAACTTAGACAATTATTCTACTCTTGAATATTAACATGAAAACTTGTTTAATATTGAAGGAATGAAGAATATTCGCAGTATTGATCATGACTAGCATTAGAGGACACACAAAAAAAAAAAATACATCAAAGATCGGACGATAGTTATGGCTCTCTGGTAAGTGTTATGTTGATAAATATACATTTCTTTTTGACCGTTGACCTTCAGGACAATACCTGGAGACAAGAAACTGCTTGTAATTAGACCACTCTGGGCTCCTGTATTAAATGCAATGTAATTTATATAAAAAGGTATGGGTTAATGGAAGAATTGCTAACCATATAACATTATGAAAACATTAGAAATAAAGCTAATAATGTGTCGTGTCTTCTACCTTCAGTTTAAGTCGCTGAGCAGTGCAAACCACTAACATGTTATTAACATGTCATTCTATCCAGCAGGAGTTAATTTGCAAATGTAATATATGTATGTAAAAGATGAGGGCAATGAAAAAAATTAATGAATCTACATCATTATGAAAGGACGGAAAAAAGGTAAATACTGTGCCATTTACCTGCAGTTTAAGAGCTAAGCAGTGAAAAAAACTAAAATGTTAGTAGCATCTGAATAAGAAAGGCAAAATTTATGAAATAAAGAACTAAAATGATCTCCAGCTCTCTATTAATTTTTCTGTTGACTGATACACACAACATTTGTGCCAGTTAACATTTTTTAAATTAACCACCAAATAAGTGTATAATTTTTAATACAGTAGTAAAATGAACAATAATTCTTTAAAGTATGACTGGAGAAACATAAGAATTGTAAAATAATTTTATCAGAGTTTGTCAGTTACAATCCAAACGTTTAAAGTGTAACAGACCAAAAGAAATTAGTGATAGTGGTCGGGTAACGATGAAGTGAATTGCTAATTTTGATTGATAAATGTAGAATTTTTGGTTTAATGGAGCAAATAAAAATGTCTAAGTGGGTGTTAATATATGGATACATTTGTCAAGTACATTTGATTAAAGATATAGCAGCAATAGTGAATAGTACTAAAGCTTGTATTTATAGTATTATGGATGAGTATAATAAAAAATGATTATAAATTAAATACAAATAGATGAAAAAATGCAAGCATGAAGGACAAATCTTCAAAAGAACAAATGTGAAAACCCTAAGAAGCTGAAACAGTGGGAAAGACCGGAGATATAAAAAAGATCTAGGCTTTGGAAATGTGATCAGGTAAATGATGTTGAAAAGTTCGAATGGTGGCATAGGAAAAAAAAATGAAGCCATATTTTGTGAGGCTAGAACATGTAAATGAGAATTTTTTTGAATGCAAATTAACTTCAGGCTCACATGGGAAGCATAACTTTGGATACTAATTGAAAAATGGGAAACTTTACATATCTCACGATATAGAGAAGAAAGCACAAGACAAACTACATATGAGCCAATGGAAACTTAAACATTTCTTATGGCAGAGCACCAATGATGGTTAGTATGTCGGTGAACTATTGAAAGAATAAAGGTATGCTGCTACTGGAAAAGATGGCAACATTTTTAATAAAGCAAAAAGTTGTGATTCTTGTTTTCATGTACAATAAAACCTTATATTTAATAATCTGAAAAAAATTTAGCTTGGACAATCTGGAATGTGTTTACTATAATACTGCTTAATAACGTACAGTAGAAACTGTAATAAGTTTATTTCAATGTAGTTACGAAAATAACTTAAAAAATTAGAAATATAAACAAAAGTACCTATTAGAATCTTCGGATGCTTTTTCAACCTTCAACTTAATCCGACATCTTATCATGTGTAACAATAATATCAAATGTCATTTTTTTAATAAAAAAAAGTATCTTTACATTACTTTATGAAATTTGTCTCTGTTTATGATCATTTTATATATTGTAAATATGTTTCACATCTAAATTTTGGAGTAAAAATTACTCCCTCAACTGCAATAATATACCCAGAAATTGTATCAAACAAAACAATGTAAAATGCAGCAAATAAATTTAAGAATATGAAAGTGTTCCAATGATCTATAACATACATCTAAACTCCATCTAAAGCAACTCTCATTTGATTTTGATACCTTTCACTTTTTCTTACATTCCATTCATATATGAAAAAGTAGAAGAAAAATGTTCTTGGGTCATTTGACGAGCTGACGATTTAATAAACTGAATGAAACTGTTAAATTGTTCACATATTGAAGAATTTATCGAGTCAAATCCAATCAGTCTTGATGATCGATATGCACAGGAACATTTGTGAGCAAACCCATGGAAAATGTCATGGAAGAATCTAACATCTCTAAAAAAGCCACTTTCTCGGTTTAAACAATACTCATGGAGATTACATGCAAAGTCATAAAATATATTCTTTGGTGGAGTTTCCAAGTGGGAATAAATTGATGCTGATGGGTCTTTACGTCCTTCGGCATTTGTCATATGAAATCCATAACAATGTCCATGATTAGGACAGAAACAAAGAAATAAAGATGAAGTACCAGGTGCGGAAATATGAGTTTTAGAGAAATATTTTTCACAGCGATCATGATCTAAAGGTGGATCATCATAAGCCAATGTTGTATTCCTTTCACAGTCAAAAGAAAATTTTCTGACTGAACGCAATTTCTTTCCCCGACTCAGAAAAATAGTATGCTCTCCCGAACTTTGGAGGATTATAAGTACCAAACTGTGGCAATGCAGGTTCAGCTGGAGTTACATTTATTTCACTAACTTGTGTTATTAAATAGCGAATGAAGTCAACTACATCTTGGCGTATACAATCTTCACAATTCTCATTAATGTTGCCAAGCATTGACGTTGCAATCAAATCTCTTATTTTAGGTGAATATTCACGCATTTCCTGCATTTTTCTATTGAAGAAAAGATCTCCACCATTAGTAACCTTTTCTCCTGTCATATGATCCAAAAGTTCTACAATGCAATCTAAATACACATGAGGGATCAGGCTAATGATAGGAGCTGTTGTAGACAACATTTTAACAACATTAGCAAATCCAATATTTTCATCTGGTAAAATATTTTCATCCTCTGACGTGTGCAAGAAATTGTCTGAAAACAGGCTTAACTGAATCACATAACAAAGACAAAAGCAAATTAGTTCTGTTAAATTGTTCTTCATGTGGAAGAATCTCCTGCTGTGGTATTTCTTTTAAAATTACACTGCTTATGTAATGCAAATGTTCTCTGGCTTGTTTTAAGCTATTTTTATCAATGCCTGTCCTGTCAGGAAGGAAACATCTTGTCATTCTTCTGTGCAGTGTTGGTAAGATGGTATCAGGGTCATCTGGCTTGCTTATTTCCTCAAAGTTAGCATTGCGAAACCCAACTCCAACTTTCGTTCCATCACTTGCAAGCTGATTTGGGGCAAACCCACAAACTGGACAGGGTTTTCTGAAATCTATCTTCATATTTGAAGCCCAGCTGAACCACCATTTCCTAAATACTACAGGATCCATGAATGTGCGGAAATCTGGATTTGATTCACGGTAATCTTTAGTTCTAAGGTCACAAAATGATGAAATCGTCAATTTAGAACACAAAACCTGGTTTACAAATGCCCAACCAATCTCATCACCTGCAGCAGTGTCCCTTGTAGCAACATGAATGCACAGAGATTGCCCTTCATCCCATTTAATTTTACATGGTGCTTCAGTTTTAACACATATTCCTGTTAAAACTCTTCAATGCACTGGTGCAATTTTTGTGTAAATGGTCAATGTATGATCAAAAACAGTTTTACCATTTAAATGATCTAAATTAGTCCACCCAGCACCACACTGACATGGAAACTCTGGTATCTCATTCACAAGGTCAGGTCCTTTTACACAACCATTTTCGATATTGCTAAAGTCTGAAGTGATCCAAATGTATCTTTCCCTTATGTTCTTGGCCAATTTTGAATCTTGCTGTTTTCGTGCTGAATGTGTACTTACACAAGGAAAGGACCAAAGTCCATCATTGACATTAAAGTTTGAGTCATTTCCTGTTGAAAACTGGTCTTCAATATTCATTTCAACATCCATACTTTCAGTAAAGGCTTCAGTTTGCAAATCATCTGCAGTATCATTAAATAAACAATTGGAAAACTCCATCCAGTAATGAGGTGCATTTTTTAGTTATAGCAAATGGCAACATAGGTTACCTCCTTTAGTGAGCAAATCTACATTTCTTTTGAATCCCTTTCTACTTCTGCAGAAACCATTTGTACATGAAAGTATAAAACGCTGAACACGGTCAATGAACGTTAAATGTACAAATGAAATTTCATCATCATGCAAGACTGAAAATTTCTTTGTATTTGGTCGGCAAGATGACAACTCAACTACCTTCATATCTTTGAATGATAGACTTCTCTGTATCACTGCTTGTATGTTTGTAATTGCTGCATTTTCATCACTTTCGATATTTGGAAAAATATCTTCTTTTAATACTCGACAATGCATGCACTTTATACCATTTATATCCAAGGCATCATACTGTTCTTCTTCTATTTCACTGAAACATTCTAAAAGTGTGCAATAAATTTTACATGTACAAGTGTAGAACATTCCATTTTCAAATTGCACCCTTGTCGTCACAACATACTCAGACTTCTTGAATTCTCCCGTTTCATCATCATAGTCATTCATGACAGCAATTAATTTGTGTTCATCAAAAACCTGTATAACTAAATCTCCATATTCAAGTAGCTGTTTCTTGAAATTATCATAGATACTTATATCTTTCATTGCATTTTCATTCTTTAGGTCAACAGTTTTCAATACCATTTCTGCTGTCACAATCTTTCCACGTGGTATGAACATTTTCCTACGTACTGGCGCAGGTTCAGCATGATACACAATATTTTCACTGGCACTATTATTGTGATCATTTTCCTGGCAAAGGTCTCTGTAGATTTTGAATAATTCACCAAATTGTTTGTTCTTGTAAAGATAAAGCACCTTGTTCCTTAATGATTTAGCACTATAACAGATAGAAAAGCGATACAGAAATTTTATTATGTCAATTCCATGGTCATTTGATAATAAATTTAGCATAATACTTTGTTCATATAGAGACTCAACAGAAGCAAAACTTTTTAGAAAGTCTACTGAAGATTTCTCATAACGATCCAAAATTCTGATCTCTGGATAATGACATATGAGATCACGAATAGCAGGAGTCTTCAGCATTTCATTGTCACAGGACATGTAATAGGCATCCAATAAATCTTTGTCGATTTTAACAGTGAATCCTTTGCGAGTAATTCCAAGTTGGTGAAATTTTCAGCATGCTCTGCAAGTTTTAGTTTTCTTTCCTTCAAATTACTTAAATTATATTTATATACTTTATCTGGTCTGCTATGACTTTTATGTGAACCTTTCATTTTCCTCTGTTATCTTTTTTTTAATCTTCATCAGTGGCAATGTTGCACAAGAAAAGTGATTCTTTTGAGATAGTCAATTTCTCACATATTAGATGTGAAAAATTCTCCACCATAAAATTTTGATAATATCCTGATTCAATATATCGCATATAATAAAATGGTGCTTCACTGCTGTCATTAATAACTTTAAGTAAAGTAACACTCCCTCAGTACAATTAGGAAAAGTGGCTATATCAATAGCAGCATCCTGAAATTGTTGAAGCTGCTTATTCTTCGAATCCATGAAATGGCACTCTATCAACTGACTGATGATGTCATGCTCTATGTAAATGGCTTTATGGCACTTTTCCAAATTGGTTGTAAACACATTTTTAGCAATGCTAACTTCTGATAAATCTGACTTTCTTTTCCTGGATAAAGTTTTATTGTAAATATCTGTGGGATGTAATGTGGCTTCCTGCTGTAAAGAATTTGACACAGGAGTTTTAACTTCTATACTGTAATCTGTTGTCCACTTTTCTCCTAGAAGCTGCCTCTTGCAAATAAATTCTGCAGTTTGCTTTTCAAATTCACGAGCATTGGAACTGTTTAGCATGATAAGTAGTAGCTGTGATCTTCAATAGTGTATGGGTATTTTGGTGGCATTCTGAAATCTTCAACCAGTAAAAGGAGATGCAGTTTGCTTCGCTGTTGACAGAAAAATAAACTTAACTGTTAATAAAACATCTTGAATATCACTATAAATACTATTTTATAAAGATCTTTGTTATCATCAAATTGTTATCAAATGAGCTTAATTATTAGGAAACTATGCAAATTGTTATGTATGAGAGATATTACACATAGACTGAAAGTTAAATGAGAAAAGAGGGCGAGCTGATTACCTAAAAAAATAAAAAATAATCAAGGTACACATTAGTAGTAATGTATTAGATTATAATGAAACTATATAACCTTGAGTGGAATATAGTCTTAATCAGTTCCAATATAACTGCTAATTCTGCATATAGCAATATTTTATATATGTAAAAGGAAAAAAAAGTATAGGAACTGAACAAATTAGTTTAGGTAAGTAATTCCTTTCAAATCAACAAATGAAATAAAACTTATCATGAAATATACACTGAAAAATAATTATAAAGTTGGAATATTAAGAAACTGTCACAAAATTTCATGTTACAAAATAATACAGGTAAAACTAGATCACAGAAAATTAAGAAATCGTAAGTTTAACTATATCATACAATATGGATAACTGATATGATAATGAAAGCTATGTGATAAATAGAACTATCAGTGAACCAAAACACGTGCATTTTTTAATTTCAAAGCGCATTTCTAATGACAATCATTGTAATATCTAACCAATGGCACTGGACATAAATGCAGATCACTAGTTATTTTTGATAACTGCCCAAGAGGTAAAGCTTGTTCCTATTCTTCAATGGAATTAAAAGAAAACTGTTCCTGCAAATGTGATAAAATATTTTATTTAAATGTTTAAAATAAGTAATTTTTTTCATTACAACAAAACCTTAAATATCATGTATATTCCAGAGAACAGTACATAAAGAAGCTGAAAACAAAATATATTCTGAACATTCAAATGTTGTCAAAGAATTAACTCATATGATAATCAAGATGGCCTTAAAAACAGGACAGTGAATAAAGAACTGGGCTCTCCTTCACCAACAGACAGATTTTCACAACTTAAAGATGAAGAAATTGATAGCAAGTAACCAAAAACATGGTTAGGTCATCAGAAAAAATTGTCTTTTATATATGACTAATGCTGTAGCTGGTTTTGAAAGAAAGTTCCTATTCCAGTTTCACCTGCCACTGCTGAAATACATTTCTTCAGTAATGTTACTATGAAGAAGATTATTTTAATATGTTACACAGTATATGGAATATTTAAGCCAAATAAGTACAATTGTAATAATGAAGCAGTTAATATTGTCATTACAAAGTTACTATAATTATGACTAAGGTCTTCATAAGGACCAAACTAGTGTTACTGGCCACAGCAGATTTTTCAAGGCCAAATAATTTTCATAGCCCAACTTATTTAATTTTGTCTGTGATGTAACCAATTTGTGATGACTGTAGCATGTGATTGACATTTTCAAAAGTTTCAGTGCACTATTATTATCTTTTAAGGACTACATTATTCATGAATGAATGAAAAAAGAAATATATGACAATAACTGAGTCACACTCTACAATGTAGACAAAAAAATGCAAAAACTGTAAGATTACATACCAAATAAATGTGTTTTAATACATGTGTTTCCAACTCATTTCCATCGTAACTGGTAAAAGCAGTCTTTCCATTGACATAACATGCCAGGATGAATATAACCTATTACATGCTGTCATAAAAGCTGCTCTGTTTGGAATGTTTCTGTGCAAGATTCCCAGGAACATTCGATCTAGAGAGAGATTAGTAGAATAGGGCATGATATGGGGAACTAAGATACTGTAACTATGAGAACTAATTCACGTGTTAAACAAATCTGAACCTGTTTGAAAGTATTTTCCTACCTTTTAAAAGTATTAAAAAAAGAGAAAAAGATGACCAGGAAAACAAATAAGTTTAAAATGCTAATCTTGTATATTAAGGAAATAATGGCAGTTAAATTTGGTTTATTACGATCACTCACACTACATAGAAACTTTAACAATTCAGACTGTACACACTACTGCTAGTTATATTTGCTGATCAGGAATTTCCTAGAACTTATTTCTCATTGATACATATTCTGTTTTAGTGATATACATATCAATTCCTCGTATGATAATTTGTAATATATATATATTGTGAACAGAAGGGTGAAAAAATAAAATGTGTGTACCCAAAAGGTATGTTGTTGTTGTTATTGTTGTGGGGTTTAACACCATTTTTTAGCACACGATAGGCTATACATGGCAAGCCCGTATTAATTGGTTGAGGAAGAACCAGGGAAAACCCAGGGAAAAACAACCAACCCATAAAAAGCTCCTGGCAAACTTTCTCACAAAGGTATAGATGACAATATAAAAATAATTACCACTGGAGGTCCAGGATTTTCTTCAACATCACCAGAAAGGATCAGTTTCATTTTTGCAAAGTTCTTCCAACAAAATGCAGCAATTTTCTTCACAAATGACAAACAGTTTGACAGCACTGTTTGATCTCTTTGTTCACATTTCATGCCTACATATTGATAAAGAAGATAAATTTAATAATAAATGAACGAAACATCCATTAACAATATGTAACACTGTATTCAAGGTGATGTAAAATGTGGCATGGCATCACTTTGTAGACAGGAATTTTGCATGAGTATGCAAGGTATGTCCTTAAACAATGGCGAGAAACAGCATAAGAAGGATCTGATAATTCACTTAATGATATTACTAAAGGCATCAGCGTCTTGAGCCAGAGTAAATATTATATCGTAATATCCTGGTTTTCTTTCTGATAAAAAATGACTATCACGGATGATATATGGCATTAAATCCACAAAGCTGAGTATCGTGTCTGAAAGGAAATTATTCATGCCTTATTGACAAATAAATGTTGAATCATTTATTGTGAAAGACACAAAATAATGTTCAAATTAAATAAAGGGAAAACGATTAAGTCACATTAAAGTTCAACTTTACTCATTCTATACCTCAGTCTTAATAAAACGGCACATTAGGATGGCACTATATACAATACACACACATATATATATATATATATATATATATATATATATATATATATATATATATATATATATATATATATATATAGACACACACAGAAAGTAAGACTGATGAAAATAGTAAACAGACCAGATTCATAACTGTAATACTGAAATGTATATTTACCAAATAACTGAATTTCAGGAACATCCAATGCAATAAAATCAATATCAGTTATGAAACTTATGTGACTGGATGCTTTACAAGTATATATCTCTTCCTGTAAAAGGGTAAATTCATTATAAAGACAATGATTGAGGGTTGTTGAGCATTTCATAAATAGGACACTAGAAGTATTAAATAACTATACATACACAGATATCAACAAAGATGAAAATTGTACCCTGATTCTGTTGGAAGATAAATTTTAATTTATGCATGAATTATTATCATCAAAAGAAAATTTATATCTTTTCAAGATATTATTATAGGAACATTAAAATATAACATGGACTGTATTAAGGTTTCAGAAATAATTTTATTTAAGTAAACTTTATGTGTCATGTTGAAGTAACTGTGTGTGTGTGTGTGTGTGTGTGCGCGCAAATACAAAAATCATGAATCATATGCATTAATTAAAAAATGTACACCATGAATTAGTTATGTAAGTATTTCTGGAACAAACTAAACAAACGAAGTAGTATAAGTTGTCCTCATTCAAAACAAGTGATGGCTGCCTTAACACAAGAAGCCAAAATATAATTTTGGTAAACATAATTAAAATTATTAAGTTCTGAATTGTAGTTAAGCAGAAACTAATATATATATAATACCTTCATATGGTTTGGTTTGAATGAAGCATCCTTATCTGGAAAGAAATAAATGTTTTAGATTTGATTAAAGAAAAGGCTTACAAAGAGGAAACCAAAAGCTAAATAATAATTAAGGAATTTAACAATATTTGTGTATCTATGCTGGAAAATGAAAAACAAGCAACTTCATATCACAGAATTTACAGGTCAAAAGCACCAAATATATAACACAATATAATTGTAATGCATCTATTTCACCAAGAATAAGCAAATTAACTGGGTTAATTTTTGAAAATTTAATAATAATTTGTCAATAACTACTTAAAGAAACATACACATGATCTCCTCCATTTTCTTTCTATGAGGAACATGTCTGCTCAAGTAATGGTTCAAAAGAAAGTCTTCCTTAGAGCATTTCACACGGCACTCAGGACAGCAGAAAACCTAAAAAAAAAAAATATTTCAACAGTAATAGTGTTTTAGGAAAATAGAAAAGCACTTAAAATTTTAACAATGCTGCTCTTTTTAATAGCTTAGTATTCATTATTATTAAAGACAGTGATTCAGAAATATATATAAAAAAGCTCAAGATCAGATTTCTTCTTTACTGGTCAAATGTGAAAACAGTAGCCACAAAACAGTATTTAGAATGATCAAATAAAAAAAAAATTGTATAGTATTTTATACTTACCTTTGCAGGGATGATTTTCTGGATGAATCTTTTCAATTTTGGTTTCTGGTGTGTACAGGCAGCATGAATATGTCGATCCTTAAAAAGTTAAACTTTATATGATGGCACAAAATCAAGCAAATTTGATAACAACAAATGTTGTCATTAACAGTCATATGCAAAGTTGCCTATATCACAATTTGCTCTGAAATTTATAAATAAATACCTTGTTAATTACATTAACATATATTTTTTAAAAATTGAAATTTCCAAAGTCATTACTTTCACTGTAGTTTCTATAACGAACTATAATAGCGAAAACAGCACCGGTCTTTTATTCATTAACTTTCAGACTGAGACATTTATACTTTGATAATTAACATTTATACCTTAATACTAAACAATTACCTTGTATATGTTATGAATAGCTGTTGATAAAAGTAATGCAGGTCAGAATGAGAAAATTTATATCTTTTTCTTGTGGATGATATATCTCTCTGAGCTGTGAAACCTAACTTATGAAACAAGTGAGCTATGTACATTTTGGAAAATAGACTAACAATAATCATGAAATTTATGTATAATATCTTTCAGATTTAATAAGAAATAAAAATATCTCTTCCCACACCCACTTTTTTGATGTTCAAAGGCAATGGTGTGATGGCGATGGAACTGATATTTAATGCCATTTTAACACACTGTGAGATGGTTAAGGCTGAAAGTCACATAACTGGAACCAACTATGAGAAACTGACATTCATTTTTTGGAGTGTGAGTGGACTTGATAGCATCGGATTTGTATGAACAATTCTTCAAACTATTTTTAAAATTTAACAAGACTTTCAAACTCTGAGACAAGACAAAAGCTTCATTATGTCTATTTCAACCCTTGAACCATACCTGGACATTCCAAGCAATCTGTGTGTGAGTTTATATAACAAACCTCACTGTATATGTGAAAAATCAGAATTCTTATAACAATTCCAGCCTGTACATGTGGTATAACTGATTCAACCTTTCACCCCGAACACAAAGCAGGTCGAATGAAACAATTCCGCTAAAATATTAGTGCAAAACTATTAGGCATTAGATAGTTATGACAAAGAAAGTTACTGCATAGATAAAGCTAGAGTATAAGAGTTTTGATCTATGAACAATTGATGTGTCAATGACTTTCACAATTTATGGGTGGGTGTAGATATGACACATGATCATATGATTCACGTTTCATATGAATAATTCTATGAAATCTTTGTGAAAACCCAGATATCGTTAAAAAGTTGCAGCCTGGATAGGCCTGACGTAGGCTAACCTAACTTTTTGACTCAAAACCATGAAGTGGAACATGTAGTTGAAACTGGTATATGACACCGCTAGGACAATATAAATAAATTATACAACATATAATTCATGACAGGAGTTATTCAAAAGACGTTGTGGCCGGGTCAAGACGATTAACGGACCCAGATCTTATTGAAAAAAATATCAAGCTTTACATTACATATTTATGTCCATAATGTGAAAATGTGACGAACAGACTCATGAAAAAAGGGATAACAATGCATGGGGGGGGGGAGACTTTAGTATAATTTCTTACTTTAGATGATACATATTTTAATTTATCTTTATCTCTAATAAAATATGCTCATACCTTTTTAACTCGTGTTGAAATAGGTACTCTGTATCGTTTATACCTCCTGAATTTGGGAATAAATGGCTTTTTGCTACAAATGCAGCTCTCCTTAAATGAAATAATTATAAAACATTAACAATATATGTAAACAAAAAAATCTGTACTTTGGTCAGTCCAATTACTCTTAGGTATATAATAAGCACATTAATAATTTTACCTGTCATTTTAAAAAGGACAAACATGAAGTTGACATTTTCTAAAAACAAATAGGGGCAGAACATTAGGATTTAACATGGACATATTGCTGTAATACCAAAATCATTTACCAAATATAGACTGATGTGAATATGTGACCTTATTCATGTTAAAGCAAGTTAAGATTTTATGTAAATACTATAATTTATGTTAGTCACCTTATCCTTGTAATCCATAGACTTAAGTTTATATCTGGGTGGAAAATGCTTCACTACATCCGCATAAGACATACGGGTATCGACAAGGTCCAAGGATAACACTTTTTCAGCGCTGTTTATCTGCTCCATGTCCAAACTAACAACAAATGACTCCAATACTGTTTTCAATACATATGAACCATTTATATTTACATGGAGTCCATCACGTGCCAAATGCATACTTCGATCAAACAATGGGTTATAGTCAAGAAAATGGCACTTATCACATTCTCGTCTTAAGCTCATAATGACATCATTTAGTGCAGCACATCCTCTTTGTAAGTCTGGTAAAACAGCAGAGTTCCAATGAAAAGATTTAAAGTTACTGGTGGTTCGAGGCAGAATTCCACAAACAGTGACCAGCATGGTGGGATTCGTTTCCAGCAGCTGACGAATAAAGTCTCTGTAACAATTGAAAGCAAGAAGTGCACAAAAAGAATTAACTAAAATGCAAACAAAACATGACTAATAAAACAAAATTTCAGAAATTCACCACCACAGTAACTGCTGCCATTTGGGAAATATAAAGAAAATGATACAAAATTTAAAAACATCTGCTACCAGGGTTATTTTGTTCAACTCTCAAGCTCTAAGCAAAAATAAATATCCCATTTTGACATCATATGGCAAGATTTCGGAACAATCCATACACTTCATTTTGGTTGTAGCAATTTACAAATTGTATTGTCATAAAGTGCAATATGTATTACCATATTAATGTTACCCTCCTCCTGATGTTAAGCCTGTTTATTTGTGGCATTTGGTGGATTATTAGTTAATAAATTAGATTGCTGGAAGCTGAGAATACCAAAATCAGTTAAAATTGTGACAAGAATCTTGAATTAAATGAAGCTACTGAAACACTTTCTTCAATACTTCGATATTTTTATTCATTTTGTTAAAGAAACATACTTCAACTTAATCTGATTATGGCATTCCCGGCATAAATCACATTTCAGGCAAAAGAAATGTAGACCAACATAACTTGAAATCAGGTCCACATGATTGTGTGAGAATCTGAATTTATTAGAAAAAAAGGCATCAGAGTAAGAACAATCTCACTAAATCATTGTGACTTTAATTTCTAGAAAAGCATCAATATGGGCTGCTTAAAGTTTGAGATATTTCTGAAATCTGACTTCTCAATATGATGCTAGGTGACATCAAAACATGCTACACAAGCACAATTAATTAGGCAATAAAACCTCGACCCCATAACATAAATATCAGGGTCAATGTCTTAGACTGTATGACGAATAGTCAATATGGATGCTAATCATGTAAATTTGTTATTTAAATTATGCTGGTCATATTATAATTAGAGAGAATATTTGGAATTCATCACTAGCCAGTTGTAATCTGTAAGATCAATATAATAAATTAAATATACAATGGAAATTTATAATAGTTATGCTGCAAATATTGGGCACAAATAATAAATGTTTTCAAAGTCAAATTTACAAGCAAAAATACCTTGTAAATATGCTAACATCTTTTCCAACATCATTCGAACCTATGTGAAGAATCAGCAAGTCAGGCTTTTGGGCTCGCACAACATCTAACACTTTGGATTTAAAATTGGTGACGTCTCCAACCAATTTCGCACCAGGAATAGTCAACAGGAATAAGTTGGGAAGATTCAGAAGACAACCGAGTTGCTTCAAATTGGAATCACCTGCAACGAAAATGCTCCTCGACATTCTGACAAGTATGTGGCAGCTATGCAAAATATACAATGAATATGAAATGAATATCCACTATTTAAAAGAAGTAACTGTCTTTCTGAAACGAAAATATAAATTACATAAACACTAAATGATATTTTTCACACCAGATCAAGTGTAATAAAATGAAAGTTAATCATAAACACTTCAGAAAAGAAACTACTATCTTGGAGTAAAAACGTATCAAATGAATATAACTAATAATATACTTTGTAGTATATTCTTCACGCCATCAGTTCCAATACCTTAACTAGTATGTGAATATGAAAACTAAACTTCTTACTTAAGTAGTAATCAAATTTAAACACTAATACATATAAATGAACAAAAAAACTTAGCAATGCACGTACAATATCAAATAAATTCAGCAAATATTCACAAAAAAACAGAAAATAAAGTCAAATTGATAAAACTTACAAGGACTGAAACGAAAATTCAAATTGGTCTGACAGTTGGTAACGTGACTGCTCTATACAAACTAGTTTGTTAAATTAGCGCACTATGATAAACTGTAAAATAAATCAAAGCGTGATTAATTATAATTACATATATCTCTACAATTTTTAAATATATATGAATCGAGAATATGGTAACTAAGATGCAGCAATTATTAATAGTTATCGCTCAAATTTGAACAGCGTCCCACGAATTTTTGTTTCAAGCGGAAGCAGGAAGTAGAATTGATGGTTTATGGGATTGTTTCTGAGGAAAGTATTGTACAACCAATCAAAACCATCGTTTTTAGAGGGTTCATTTGCATATCTGAATGTATGAATATTTAATGAAGGCAGGATTTCTCCAGTATCCCCCTACTATAACACCGTTCTCGATGAATGGAGTCATATACTATATTATTTGAACACATCTTAAATGCTCTTTAATTTCCAGTCGATCGGTTTTAAAGGTCGTTGTATTCGAAGTGAAATGGCTGTATGGCAATTATTTACACTTACTTACAAAAACACAAATGCGTACCAGAGGATTAGTGAATATTATATTTAATTTCATTAAATTCAATAACATTATTAGTTTACATTGCAGCTCTACAATGTATACTGCGTTTGACAAATAATCAAAAAAAAGTTTTGAATGCTTTATTGCTTAGCCTAAACAGAAGACGGAAAATGAAATACCATATGATAGAGGGAAAATATAGTTTAGTAACAGTTACTCATAAAATAGTTTTAGTCGTGTAGTTTAGAATATGTATCATAATTATGTGACTAATGAAAAAATGCATGAGATCTAGTTTCGTAGCAGCTTTAGGGATTCTTTAGAATTGCTGGATTTTTTTCTGATTCAGAATATTGAATGAATGAATGTAAAAGAAAACAAGAAATATACAAAGTCATCATCAAGGCATCAGTGAGATTCATGATTAGCTTTTACAAATTTGTTTGCTTTTTGGATTATTATATTTGTTATGAAAGAAACAGATTTTACTGATATCAGGGCAGAGTTATTTACATAAAATAAACTCAGTTGGTTTCAAAAAAGCAAAATGTAAACGCTGGACGTACTACGCGATCATTAAATATCTACCTGAAATTAACAGTTCTCTAACTTATTCTAGTACCTAATACTTAATATATTTTTGGCCTAAACTAAAATTGAAACTTGTCGATAGCAATTTAATTCTTGTTTTTGAACTTGCTGCTCTATTACCCAATAAGTGAAATTTTTCTGCTGCAATTTTAAATAATACTGTAAATAGTGATTTAAAAAATAGGATTGGCGACGATTGACTGACAACAGTGAACACCTTTGCTTTCACTCAAAGCTAGTACATACCTCAAGAGGGTAATTAATTAAACTTGGTTTAATATAAATTACAATGACCACCTGAAAGTTCGTAATAAAAGGTGGACATACATCTTTCATCAATATCGAGATACAAGATAGAACGCTGCAACATGCAATAGGTTACAAGAAGATGTCAACGAGGTCCTTTTAAAAATTCACAAAGTATTATTAACCACCGTAAGCAAATCCTTCTCTTAAGATGAAAACGAAGTAGAACTATTTCAGTCCAGTTCTGGAAAGAAGTTTTCAATAATGCAGATAGAAAGGTTTCCTGTCATACCTGAATAAACGGAAATGAAATCCAAATTGTTGGTACTGATAAAGGAACCGTTAATACGTGTGCAGAATGTATAAGAGAATGTAATTCCTGATGCAGTTTGTTCCTTCGAAGCGTAGGAATATAATAAGTTACAAAATCATAGATAGTTTCTCAAGTACGCATATAAATTAAATAATACAGAGGTAGTTCTTTGTACTAACGGTTCTAGTAATGAAGTCTACAAACTGCACATAATTACAATTACAATACCGTAATATTATGAAACAATCGAGCAAATAACCTACTGACCTTTGTCTCTCTCAGTATTTCCTACGTTTCCCTGCCAAATGAAAAGTAACTTCTCCGTAGTATTACTTTATAACTTAGTATCACGATGTTTGGGCAATTATTAAGTTCCTAGGTGGAAAATACTAAATTTAATTCGAATTGAAATATTGACCAATTTATTGTTTATATGAAGTTGCCCTTTTGTATACTTAATAATGTAACTGTCGGGATTGCTTATTGGAGACACATAGATTTAAACAACAACAAGCCTCTCTCTCTCTCTCTCTCTCTCTCTCTCTCTCTCTCTCTCTCTCTCTCTCTCTCTCTCTCTCTCTCATTTCACTTGCTACGAAATCGAACCTGGATGGTACTTCTATAATACTTTTAAAAATTCGGGAGCACCCCACCCCAACCATAACACACCTACCATGTTGGCAGCACAACAAACGCCGCCACACGCCACAAACACAATAAAGAAAAAATATTTAGTCGACTTCACAAATTAAGTTCATAATACAAAAACCAAGCGTGGTACGTTTCTAATTTTAGATAGGAATATTTATCCTTAACACATTCACAATGCACTAATAAATAACTAACTGATGATATCTGC
Source organism: Unio delphinus (assembly GCA_029339505.1). Lineage (NCBI taxonomy): Eukaryota > Metazoa > Mollusca > Bivalvia > Unionida > Unionidae > Unio > Unio delphinus. The sequence goes on along the minus strand of JAQISU010000002.1, from coordinate 149,046 downwards.
GGTTTTGATGATATCGATGGTTTTGGTTTGTTTTCTCCAAATCTGAAGTTGGATTTGGCACAAATAAGTTTCATCATATTTCATTAGCCCATCTAGGGTGCATGATACGTGTAAAAAATAGTAACTAAAGGATTATAATTGTAATCATATTTGTAAAATACACCATTTATTTGCAACAGATACTACCTATTTGTAAACTATGTTGAACTGTTGGTCATGAAAAAAATGAAAACACGGTCTTAATATCATTTTAGTTGTAACAAGATTTCTGTTCTGGCCTGATGATTTATGTGATGTGTTTCGGGTCTATGATTTTCAAGCCACTGCATCCAATCAAACATAAATTTATTCAACTTTTATCGCTGTTCCTGCATTACCTACACCAAAGAAGCACACAACTTGAATGGACTGATAAGTAGACAATGTTCAACTGCCGGTCTGTACAGAAACCTTTCACTCACAAATATCTGCAAAGGTGTCCCTGAGGTATACAGTCATGTGTTCGATGTTAAACATACAAAGTATCCCTTTCAAGTCACTTTCCTCCACGGTTTTCTGCGACTATACAATGAACCGCTGTTACACGTTATTGGTTAGTTGGCATTACATATTACGAGAAGCAATTTTTGAAATCCATCAGATGTTGCTATGACAAAGCTCTAAAATATTTGTTCGATCCATCAAGGTGTAGATATGATTATCATATCGGATTCTTGGCTTGCAAAGATACTGTAAAATGTATGCAAATACTTAATTGTTGCTTTTGTTGATTACTATCCGATTAGTTTTAAGTAATGAACGGTTAGTTTATCTAATATCTAACTCAAGAAGAAACGTTGATTTCACATAAATATCTGTATCGTTCAATATTTTTAATTTCATGCTGCCACATATATTACTAACAGATTCCATTATTGACCTTGTCCATTTAGAAAGTTTGTTAAAAGAAATTTATTGCATTTGCCGTCTGGGTATTATTTATAAGAATGTTTAAATTCTAAAATTATATATATTATCTTAGAACATTGTTAGTGAGTTTGGTGTCTGTGCAAGAACAGGGTGGGCCCATTTATTGCAGAGGCGTAGCGATGATATTTTGCGCCCGGTGACGAACTATAAAATTGGCGCCCCAGCGATCTTGTGACCGATTTATTACCCTTGTTTACTTATTATAATGTAACGTTGAAAACCTCATTTTTGCGCCCCTGTACCTTGGCGCCCGAGGACATATGTACCCCCTACCCCCACCCCCAGCTACGCCTCTGATTTATTGTCTCCTAAACTGAGTGTCAATGCAGCAAAATCTGTCGAATTGAACAAGATAACAAACTAGAAACATTTGTAATATATTAGAGCACTGATAAAACAAAAAGGAAATACCATTGCCTTCCGTAAGCACATATGATATAAATAAATACGAGAATCGTACACTTAAATGTAAAGTCCATTACCAGTTTCTTTTTTTCTTTTTTACGAATTCGTTTCAATACATAATTTAATTAATCAATCTCTTGATGGTTTTATGTGTGGTTATCTGTTTGTAACAGATTTAACTTGATAGCATGAATCGTTCTGAAACATTTTACAATGTCATAAATTTATAAATAGAACGGAGAAATGACGCATTAAAAAGTACATTAAACAGAGTCATACAGATACATGGAGCTACATTGAAAACTCCAACAGTAGAACAAACATAAAGAAATAAAGACACAGCAATTAAATCGCACCATAATTATATGTTATTGATGCAATAATGTGAACTTACAATGAAACTAGTAATGAATGTTAATATTCTAATTCTTTAAATATGTCTAATAGTATCGTTGAAGATGAATTCAGTTTCCTTTAATGTATAGACCCCCAAACCATTTTAGCACCAACGATGAATCATGATCCTTTACGGAAATATTGTGCAAGGTTGTTAACTGTTATATCAGATATTTAAAAAACAAATATTTACTTAAATACTTACTTACCTTTGAAATGAATCCTTTCATTGGTTTTTCTATTTAAAAAATAGTTCATACGAAAGGCCCTAGGGATTTTAGATTTTAAAATGTCACAATATTTCAAGTTGGTATGGAATGAATGGATTTTGTTGTCCTGTTGAGCCAATTGAATTCTGCTTTTCTTCTCATGATGTCTTGGTTGTATTGGGTCAATTCAATTCAACAGGAGAATGTGATTTCAGATGATAATGTAGTCAAGATTACTGCAGTCGTTCTGTATCAAGTTTTACATGAAATTGGTCATGTCATTCGGATTTGCAGAACTAAAAAAGAAAGTACATTTTGATCAAATGTAAGATGCATGAATGTAAGTATATTTATTAACATTCTTATTTCCATCTAAAGAAGATATGTTTATTTTACTTGTATCATCTCTGTTGGAGGGATATCGGTTAGGACTTGTATCATAAGTTGTATGTATTCTATTGATTGCCTTACATTGTATTGTTACACATGATAAACTGAAAAGCAGCTCTTTGTGACGGTTCATTTAGCCAGCTGAAATAGCACTTTTTCGCCATTTTGACCTGTTGGTTCTGAAGATCTTAGTTTCCTAACAAAAATTTGAGTTGCAGCTTTCCCTCGAATATAGTGAATTGCCTGATTTGTAAAATGGTTATTTCTGATACACGTGCGACAACCCTTGGCTTCAATGAGGTTTCTCTGCTATATATGCCATTAACGAAACGTTAAGAATATTTATCCTAATTAACTAAAATGGTAATCTCAAATGCTGCGTCTCATATTTTTTATATTTAAAAAAAATTGTGTGTGTCTTTCAAGTTTAGTTTATGGATCATTGAACTCGTCGACATGGTTAAGTTTATCATCTCTACTTTCAAATGGACGAAATTGCTTGTTTAGTTCATTCACCATAGTTCATTCACAAATAAATCTAATCAATAAAAAGTGTCTATAACATAGTACATATACTATTATAGACGCACTTGTCGTGCATCATAAAGATGTTCAGTATGGAAAATGCTGCTTGATTCTGACAATGTAAAGTCAAAGAAGTGTGTGTGTGTGTGTGTGTGTGTGTGTGTGTGTGTGTGTGTGTGTGTGATTAGGATTTTTAACATAGTTTTAGCATTGTTTCAGTCATATCGCTACGATGTCTGCAGTGCGACAGTTTATAGTGATGTCTAGCACTGGGGCATCATGCCGCAGACATGTACGATAATGTCCCACCCAGTCACATTATCCTCACAACAGGTGAACCATTCCTAACACTAACCTCTTAATGCTGAGCGCCAAGCGAGGCAGCTGTTAGTACCTTTTTTTGCAAGTCTTCGGTATGACTCGGCCGGGGATCGAACCCACGACGTTCAGCGGCAGACGCTCTAACCACTAGACAACCGGAGCGGTCCCATGTCAAAGTAGAAAATAAGCATATTATAATAGACATAATTGGAATTTAATTCTCATTACATTGTGCTATTTTTAAATGTAAACTTTGTGTTCAAAAGAAAACTATTTTGTCGTGATGGTTTTCTTTCTTTTCTTTTTACCTCAAAACCATATATTCCAATATTGTAATAATTGTTCTTTCAATAATTTTAAACAATATAAACTTTTCTCTCATTTATATATCTACTACATCCACCGATATGAATTTCGAAGTTTGATATGAATATATTTCGCGATAGATATCAAAATTAATAATTAAATTAATGAACAAACCTTTGTTTCTTTGCTTCTTTTTCTTTGATATCATACATCATTATTCATTAAACATTAACTGTAATTTATATTTGTATAAAATCTATAAACTGAAGCTCGTAAATAAATATCTTAAATGTAAAATATCTAGAGTCTTTGATATGTAATGTGTATTTTAAATGATAGTGTATGTATTTACTAACTACTGTTGTAATACTGTATGTACTTAAATACAAGGTAATACAAATTAATTTCAAGAATTTCCAGTTCCTTTCTTTAATTTCCAAACATGTGGAGAAGATTTTACTGCATTTTAAATTATCCAACTCTTTGTCCGTATCATTTTCTCTAGTAGGTCTCTTGGCACACATATTTCACAAATGCAAGATGTTTGTGGTTCTCAAGCGTACATATCCGATCGTAACAATATAGTTCTCGAGAGCAGTGGCGTCGATGGGGGGGGGGGGGAGTGCGGACCGCACCGTTTGACACAATCTCAGAGGGGTGACACCAAAATGAAAACTTGCAAATTTTACAGAGCACACACTGCTTGGTCTAGTCGGATTTCATAAGCGGATAACCGATCAGAGTTAAATACATGACTAGCAGGCACAGGGCGCCACCATGCAGTCTGCAGAGCGTCTGGTGCTTGGTGGAAGTCTGGAGGGGTGACACCATGAGTTTACCGCACTGGGTGACACCAACCCTAGCGACGCCGCTGCTCGAGAGTGATACCGTCACTTCTTGCGGATGTCATCTATGATCGAGATTTTTAACACCGTACATGTAGCACTCACCTTTATCCTTGCATGCAGTCAGCTCGATAACGAGATAACCGGTACTTACGTTCATTATTAGCGATTACGACCCCCTCATCTTGGGTTCCCGGATGGGCCATGTACATTTATATCATGTACAAGAAGGATAACCTTAAGGTTATCTGTCGCATAATTCCTACAGGATATGGAACAGACTGCATAATGTGTCACACGTGGGTCATATGATACTATACAGGTAATTTATAGGTAAAAAATTAGGGGGTCATAAGTGGAATTTAACACGGCTGGTACATTGTAATACTGTTAGAAGTGGTCGATCTCAATAGTTGAAAAATATATAGGAGCATGCAGGAATGCACATCACTGTAGGTTTTCATTAATATAGGTCAAATCGAAATTTAACATGTGAATTGGTACGGTCAAACAAACTATCAAACATACCATGTTTTGCCGAAGAAATCTTCTATTTGTTATTTTATTTCGAATTCGTTAGAAGTGCGGTAGTGAAAGACAACACAGAATTGCTCTCTACCTGTTAGGATTCCGGGATAGTCATAATTGTTGGTAGCATGGCAAACAGATGAGGTTCTGACTGAAATATCATCGAGGATCTCGGTGCATCATCATCCGTCTTTTCGGTAAGTGATGAAAACTATCCAAATGTCCGGTTGCTGTTCTTTTCTATTCTTTATCTGAGCTTTGAGGTGTGAAGTGTTGAAACGGTTTTATTTCTTCTTATTGCGTACCTATTTTTAATTTTTGGACTTTCTGCAAAGTTTTCTGTTTTCAATTCGTTTTTACTTAGGAATAGTTGAAAACTAATTTTTATATCCATTTCTCGTATAAAACAAATTTCAAGTTTATCTTCTTTTGTTGTTGTTGTTGCTGGTGTAGGGTTTAACGCCATTTTGCAGCACACGAAAACCCCCGGAAAGAACCACCGACCCGCAAGAAGCTACTGGCAAGCTTTCTCACATAACTACATTAGCCGAATCTTTGACTCGAACCAACGCAGAGGTGAGATGGCAGTGATCCGTAACTGAGAGCGCTTTAGACCACTCGGCCACTCGGTGCCCCTATCTTCTTTTGATGACAAATCACATTTTTTTAAAAAAGTCAAATTAAATGGGATTATTAATATGATGAATGGAAATTGTAACACACGGTTATATATTATCCACCACGACGATTGAATGATTATTATCCAGTAATCCACTATCCATCAACCAGTGACCTGCTGTCTTTCTCCACCACCACCACCACCACTTTCCATCCAAAGACTCCAGTAACTCACAACTGCTCACCAAGTGAAGACTTTCAAAGAAGGTAACTGAAATAACTAATTATAACGTTTTAATTTTCATTTGAAACTTACATTATTCATGCCTATCATGAATAAGGGAGCCGATATTTCCCACCCCACTCCAACGTTTGCCAATGATATATATATATATATATATATATATATATATATATATATATATATATATATATATATATATATATATATATATATATATATAGATATAATTTAATTCTGACATTAGGTTTTGGTTAGAGTCACGGTTGCGTGTGTTAAGATTATATCAAAGCAAATATCCCCAAATATGCAAATATTTATAATTGATTTTCGTATTTACTAGTTTGAAGCAATATTGTCTAAACATGTCTACCCTTACAAATGTGCCAGAAGAAGATATGAAAGCAGAAAAATGCTAGCTTTACCTTAAATATTCCTTTTCTTTTGGTTGGGGGATCATATATATATATATATATATATATATATATATATATATATATATATATATATATATATATATATATATATATATATATATATATATATATATCTAATATATAAAACTGAATGTTTGTTTGTTTGTGTCGTATGCGTTCCTATACCGTTAATCCGATTGCGATAAAACTTTGGTGAGTTGTTCTGCGCACGCCCGCGAAGGTTTCTGAATTAGTACAACCATTAAAGTTGTAACAATTAACAAATGTGTTTTTACGACATTTACCGTGTGTTCGCTGTGAACTGTAGGCGCCTTAGATACGTCATGTTTACTTAGTTACGTTTGGTTCGCGCCTTGGTTATGTCAAACAATCGCGGTTTGAATTTGTAATAGTCGTTACAAAGCATTACTTTCGCTGTCAAATCAATTATGCCACCTAAACGAAAAGCTATTGGTCGATCTACACCTCAAGCAAGAAAGACAAAGGCATCACGAACTTCAGAAACAGACGAGCAACGGAAAGCAAGATTGGAAACCGTTCGAGTTCGCACTGCTCAAACACTTTCTTTCATTGAGTGGCATTGCAACGCATGCCGGGTACTTGCTAGTATATATATATATATATATATATATATATATATATGAATGTTTGTTTGTTTGTGTCGTATGCGTTCCTATACCGTTCATCCGATTGCGATAAAACTTTGGTGAGTTGTTCTGCACACGCCCGCGAAGGTTTCTGAATTAGTACAACCATTAAAATTGTAACAATTAACAAATGTGTTTTTGCGACATTTACCGTGTGTTCGCTGTGAACTGTAGGCGCCTTTAGATACGTCACGTGATCGAACAGTAGGCGCCTTTAGATACGTCACGTGATCGAACAGTAGGCGCCTTAGATACGTCACGTGATCGAACAGTAGGCGCCTTAGATACGTCACGTGATCGAACACGGTCTGTAGTGATACCTAGTTTCGCGTGTCTTCGGTGTATTTACTGTAGGCGCCTTAGATACGTCATGTTTACTTAGTTACGTTTGGTTCGCGCGTTGGTTACGTCAAACAATCGTGGTGTGAATTTGTACGTCACGTGATCGAACAGTAGGCGCCTTAAATACGTCACGTGATCGAACACGTTCTGGATTGGCTGAAACTATGGTGACGTAAATCAACAGCTGTATGAAATTCATAATCGGTGTACGTCATGTTTACTTGGTTACGTTTGGTTCGCGCCTTGGTTACGTCAAACAATCGCGGTGTGAATTTTTAATAGTCGTTACAAAGCATTACTTTCGCTGTCTAATCAATTATGCCACCTAAACGAAAAGCTATTGGTCGATCTACACCTCAAGCACGAAAGGCATCACAAGCTTCAGAAACAGACGAGCAACGGAAAGCGAGATTGGAAACCGTTCGAGTATGCACTGCTCAAGCCCGATCATCTGAAACAGACGAGCAACGGAAAGCAAGATTGGAAACCGTTCGAGTTCGCACTGCTCAAACCCGATCATCTGAAACAGACGAGCAACGGGAAGCAAGGTTGCAAACCGTTCGAGTTCGCACTGCTCAATCCAGACGAACAATGCACGCTGATTTAAATCTTAGTGCATTCCATTATAATGCAAATTATGATTACAGTCTTCATCCAAGTGTGCTTATTGGAAAAATGGATAAATCATGCGTGTATTGCAATACCCTCAGATTTAAGAATGAAGCACCAGGAATGTGCTGCGCGGGTGGAAAAGTGAAATTGCCAGAATTACATTCACCACCCGAACCATTATCAACGTTGGTATCAGGTGACACAAGCCAATCGAAACATTTCTTGGCAAACATACGGAAGTACAAAATCATATTTCCAAATGACATCGGTCGGTGCAACAAATATCGTGCTCGAGAATTACATGCCAAAATTTAAAGTGCAGGGGCAAATTTACCATCGTGCAGGATCACTACTACCACTACCGAACGCAGATCACAAATTTCTTCAAATTTATTTCATGGGAAACACTCATGAACAAATCGATCAACGTTGTCAATTCAATACTGTCACTAAACGAGAAATAGTCGCTGCATTACAAACTTTATTCGATCAACACAACGAATTAATTCGATTGTTCAGAACTGCCCTTGAACAAATGCCAACTGATGACTACAAAGTCGTAGTTAGAGCAGACAAAACACCTGTCGGCCAACACGAAAGACAGTACAATGCACCAACAATTGATGAAGTGGCGATCGTTATAGTTGGCGAAGAATTTAACTCGCGTGATATAATTCTTCATCGCACAAATGGTGATGTTCAGCGAGTCTCAGAAACTCATCGCTCATACGACGGATTACAATATCCGATTTTATTTTGGCAAGGAGAAGATGGATATCATTTCAACATCTTAATGAGAAATCCACAAACAAACGAGGAAACGAATCAGAAAGTCAGTGCCTTGAAATACTATTCATATCAATTGATGAGTCGTGAAAACGCTGAAAATCATATCTTGAAATGTCGACAATTGTTCCGTCAGTAAATTGTCGGTATGTATGCGAAAATCGAAACCGAACGACTCCTCTACATTCGATTAAATCAAACCATGTTGCGTTCCGAAAAGTACATTCATTTACGTGATGCAGTTGTTAATGATGGCAATGTGAATCTCAGTGAATTCGGAAAAATGGTCATACACATTGCACAAGATGCAATGACATATGTTCGCGCATATGGCCGTCCAGATTTGTTTATTACCTTCACATGCAATCCGACGTGGGATGAAATACAAGAACTTTTGTTACCTGGACAATCATCATCGGATCGTCATGATATTTCCGCGCGTGTGTTCAAACAAAATTTGAAATCTTTAATAGATTTCATTGTCAAGCATCATGTTTTTGAACAGACACGCTGCTGGATGTATTCCATTGAATGGCAAAAAAGAGGTTTGCCACATGCACACATTTTGATATGGTTCATCCAAAAAGTCACACCAGATCAAATTGATCAAGTCATATCAGCAGAAATACCAGATGTCGATACTGATAAAGACTTATTTGAAGTCGTCACCAAAAACATGATTCATGGTCCATGTGGCATACTCAACAACAATTCACCATGCATGTCTGATGGGAAATGCACGAAACGATACCCAAGACACTTACTTGCCGAGACCATCACTGGTAATGACGGATATCCACTCTATCTTCGGCGATCAACTGAAAATGGGGGCAAATCCATAACTTTAAAAGTACGAAACAATGATGTTGAAGTCGATAATCGTTGGGTTGTGCCGTATTCACCGTTACTTTCGAAAACGTACAAAGCACACATCAATGTCGAGTATTGCAATTCGGTGAAATCTATCAAGTACATTTGCAAATATGTTAACAAAGGAAGCGATATGACAGTTTTTGGAGTGGGAAATGCAAATGCATCCATCGATGAAATCTACCAATATCAAATCGGACGCTACATTAGTAGCAATGAAGCAGTATGGCGCATTTTCTCATTTACAATCCATGAACGACATCCAACAGTTGTTCATTTGGCAGTGCACCTTGAAAATGGACAGCGCGTATACTTCACAGCAGAAAATGCACATGCAAGAGCATTGTCATCACCGCCAAAAACGTTAACTCCATTTTTCTCCTTGTGCGGGAATGATATGTTTGCAAAGACGCATCTTTACTCTGAAGTGCCAACATACTACACATGGAATGCATCAGTGAAAAAGTTTCAACGTCGCAAACAAGGTCAAGCAGTTGAAGTACATCCCAATTTATATTCGACCGACACATTAGGCCCTCAATACACTGTTCACCCAAACAATGCAGAATGCTTTTACTTGCGATTACTGTTAATTAACGTACGTGGACCGACATCCTTCCAAGAAATGAGAACAGTAAACGGTCAAGTAAGTGCCACTTATCGTGAAGCTTGCCAAAAATTAAATCTTTTGGAAAACAATGCACATTTGGTCACTTCACTCGTTGATGCATCGAATACTGCTCAACCACAGCAAATACGCACGTTATTTGCAATCTTATTGACAACGTGTTTCCCATCCAATCCCAAAGATCTTTGGGAAAAATACAAAGACTACATAAGTGAAGAAATCAAAATCCGGACCTTCAATTCACACCAAACGTGTATAATGAGGCATTGGTTTTGATTGAGGAGATATGTATGGCAATCGCTAACAAAGCATTGGTACAATTGGGAATGGCTGCTCCGAAACGATCTGCAAACGACCTTTTAGATCGTGATTTGCAACGAGAAACACACTTTGATGTCGACGAATTGGGTACATTGGTTCAAACAAATCTTCCGAAATTGGTTCCAGAACAACGCTTAGCGTATGATAAAATTATGCATGCAATTACAAGCCAAAGCGGTGGATTGTATTTAGCAGCAGAGAGGGTGAATCCTACAACGTTTTTAGACAAAATTTGATTGAAATCCTAAAACGAGCCGTCTTATAATCTTATTTTAACCAAAAAAAGGCGAACCCTACAACGTTTTCAGACAAAAAATTGATTGAAATCTCCCTATGAAATCATTTTAACTAAAAAAATGAAAACGATTTTTTAATCAATTTTGGTCGCAACTTGTTGTCATCCACCCTCTCTGCTCCTAAAGTTTTCAGTTCTGGGTTAACAAAAATAATAAATAATTTGATCGAGTCTTTAGGATCTCACAAACAGACTAATCGCTAACACCTCTTCTTGTAAATCAATCAGATTATTTGACTGGTCGGTGAGTTTGAAATTAATTCTGGTTAATGAATTATTATGGCATCGCATGTAGACAGGATTAATTGGGTTTTCAATAATTAGGAATCCTGGAGGAGCTGTTGGTGCAAATGAATAAAGAATATATCCCTGCTGAGCTTGATTTGATTGCTCTAGATTAATCTGATAGCTTCCTTCGATAACATCACACACTAAATTGAGCGCAATCACTGAGGATATATTCACGTTGAACGGAGCGATATGCCTACCACCACCATCTGGATCATTATTATGTTTGAGGAGGACAGTTGAGTCTGATTTTTGTAGTGCTTTGATATCGGTTTTAACAATTTTTGCTAATTCATCAGCGTTGTATTTCGGAAACTTGAAATTACGCAGATTGTCCTCTGTGATATTGTAATCGGTTAAGAATCGTTGTTTGTTGTCGCTGTTGTCATTAATTATTGTTTGAATAATTAGTTCATAGATATATTTCATGTCCGATATAAGCTGATTTATTATTTCAACGTGTGTTTGCGATCTTGTTTTCCGTAGTTGTTCTAGTTGTGTGTCATATAATTGTTTAATCTCATTAAAATAACCACGGACGTCAGTTAGCGTAAATGAAATAGTAACAGATGAGTCGGTTGTTCTTTTAATGATAAAATCCCATTGCAATGTGTCTTTGTTGGTGAATATAAATCTATCGGCGATTCTTCCTTTTCTTATATCAGATAAATTATCTCGATAACTGGGATTGATTTCATGATATGATTGTACATCCGTGGTTAAGTCGGTGGTGGATTTTTCCGGTGGTTTTTCAGGCCATCCTAGTACGGTTCTTATCGAGCTGTTATAGATATCTACGACGTATCCTTCTGTGCTTATCTCAATTGCGGATGATAGCGTCGGCTCATGAACTGTTATAGCGATTTTCGATTCTGTTTCAGTAATCGATTTTATTCTACGCGTGAATTCATTATTGATTTGTTCTATTTGGTATGACCCTGTTGGTATCGAAACGACGTTCCAGTCTGGGGTTCCGTCGGGTTTATTCTTATACGAGAACACCAGTGAATTATTGGGTTGTTGACCACCAAATGATTTTGATCTGATATTAGGCCAACTGTGATACACTCGTAGTTTTGCTAGCGCTATCTCCTTCACTGGGACCGGAGAGGGGAAATTCACACTGAATTCTGGATTCGTTGATGTTATTGATATCATGCTTGTTTGTACTGGGTTCGTGTTCTCCACTATTCGTTGAAGTAATTCCTGCGGTGTCGTCAATGACAGTGTCATCGTTATTATACTCATGATTTATTTCTAATTTTGGTATCGAGGAATCATAAATACTGACCATCACTGAGAACTCACAATCTGGTAATGTTGATATTATTGAGATCATTTTGTTTTTTGGGTTCGTGTTTTCTGATTCCATCGGTGTTGTCATTGTTATTATATTCATGTTGTCGCTCTAATTTCGATATCGCGGAATCAAAAATACTGACCATCGCTGAGAATTCACTATCTGATATAATCGTATTATCGAGTGACGACGATATCATCAATGATAACTGCGAATATGCGGTTGATGCAATATGAAATTGAAGTAAGTAATTCTGCAGTTTACTCTGGCTGCATGATGATATCTTTTTTGCTATCCCGGTTGATATACCCCCGATTGTAGCCACCGCAGAAATGCAAATCGGAACTACGACCGGGGCAATAATTGTAACCGATGCAAGTATTATTCCGGCGCCAGCGAGAACGCTTGACACCGAGTACATAATAACATCAATTGCGGTGATTCTTCGTCGGTATTTTTTTATTTTTATTTGATACTCCTCAGTGAGGGTTTTGAGTCTATTCTGAAATTCTCTGACCTGATCATAGCGACATTGCGTCGATGACAAAGTCATTGTTGTTTATTTTAAAAATACTAGCGTTTTCAATTGTGAAATCCTTTCAATTTAGTTATTTACTTCGCATATGAATTCTAAGCACCAGGATATTTTTGATCTAATCGTATTATCAACCGCGACAATCTCAAATTCTTCTTCACCCCGGATAATTACTGTTGCGGTGCCACCAAAATAGGTTTTACCGCTTACGATGATATCAAATTGCTTGTCAGAGATTAACGTCATCCTGTAGATACCATGAGGCCACTTCTCGATATTGACTTTCAATTTAGCATTAGATTCTTTTATCCAATCAAAGGTCCCATGCTTTACCCTTTCAGAGGTTTCTTTTAGTTTAGCAATATCGTCATAAACGTCGAGATAGGTTTTTTTGATTTCAGTATATTTCATCAACTTTCCATCGCGGAGTTTAAAAAATGAAGCCAGCAGGATGTCAAGTTCCAAACCTTTTCGGTTTAGATAATTCCTGTTGAGTTCAGAATATGTCGTCGTGATATTGTAACGTTCAGAGCCCTCAAAGAAATTTTTAGCCATTTCGCTGATGCGTTTTTGTTCATCAATAGCTTTTTTAACTTCAGCGAGAGTCATTCCTGCCACAAGCGGGGTTCCAAAGAATCTACCAACAATGTCGTTAGTGGGTTTTTGATCTTCTATTAGTTTAGAAATCTCGAGATAATTTGCCTTGAATTCTGAAGCAGTCATTATCCTTCCAGCTTCCTTGTTAGCGAAGAATGAATTCAACAAGTCTTTAATTTCAGTGAGAGTCATGCCAACCACAAGCGGGGTTCCAAAGAATCTACCAACAATGTCGTTAGTGGGTTTTTGATCTTCTATTAGTTTAGAAATCTCGAGATAATTTGCCTTGAATTCTGAAGCAGTCATCATCCTTCCAGCTTCCTTGTTAGCGAAGAATGAATTCAACAAGTCTTTAATTTCAGTGAGAGTCATGCCAACCACAAGAGGGGTTCCAAAGAATTTATGTATAACATTTTTGCGAAAAGAATTATAACCTCGTATATGATCATCCAGCTCACGGCCGTGGGTGGTAATCTTGTTGTCTTGGGTGGTAATCCTGTTGTCGTTGTCGGTAATCATCTTGTTGTGGGTGGCAATCGCGTCTGTGATCGTAGACACAAGTGCGCCTGGTTTAAGTCGTCCGTCGTTGGAATACAGCGCAATAGAGTTTTCAGCGGCGTCGCGCTGCCGTATCAAAATGTCATTCAATGACACATCACTGGATTTCAATTTACCCTGTTTGTCTTGAAATACAACTATTTCATTAGGATCAACACTTGTTAAATTTAACGTCTCAGCTATTTCATCTTCAATTATTTTTTTTACATCCTTGATAGAATCAGGTGGTGCAGTGCCATCGGGTTTGGGTTTCAAAGATCTCCCCCAAATATCAATCATGTTATTGTAAAACTCTTTCTCTCTCTAAAATCGTTTCGATTTCCAGCGATTGCTGGTGTAGTCATTTACGACAATATGAGGTGGTTTTCCGCTTGGGTTACTCAAGGAGTTAGAAATAGCGTCAAGGACATTTAATACTTCGCTGCCACATATTGGTGGGTCAATCATCGTTTGTGTTGGTAGCGTAGAATACCAAGTCTTCATTGGAAGGGTTTTTATATACCGCATAAACTCTTTTGGTGGGGCTAATCCATATGAATCGAAATAAACAATCCCACGTGGATCAATAGCGTATGCAACCCAGTGAGTTCCAGGTCCGGTGCTGTTATCTAAATTAATGATTCCGGTTTCAACGCTGTTTGGTTGATGTGGTAATTGATCTTTCATAAAGACACCTCTGAAGTTTTTAATCGCGAGTTTTTTAGCCGCATCCATTAAATCAAAATTGGACATGGGAACCATAGGTTCGGAAATCGAAGATTTCTGAATTAATAAATCGTTCCTGGTAGTCTTTTACCCTTTCCGCTGTACCACGAATACGGGGTTCCTGGTAGTCTTAGACCCAATCCGTGAACGGATCGTCCCTTTTTTTTATATCCTTTCCCAGTTGCCTTCTTTAGTGCCATTCCTGCTGCAGTACCAACGGCTCCTAACGCTGCCGCTTTAGCCACCGCTGGGGCTGCTGCTGCAATCAATGCTGGAATCGCAGCTAACAATGGAAATATACCGCCTGTTTTAATCATATTTTTGATAGCAGCCGCAGAAAGAGTAATCTGAACACCTTTTTTGGCTGCAAGTGCATCATTGAAATGTTTCACCTGACGAGTTGTCAGCGATAATTTATTTGCACCACCAGTCATTTGGTTGGGTTTCAACGTGATTGTGGTTCCACATTTTTTAGCCGATTCTGATTGCAATTTTTTGATTTGACCAGGAGTTAACGTAACACTAATAACACTATATGACATTATATATAATTGATTGATTCTAATTCAATGAAAAATCGAGAAAAATCGTTCAAAGATTTTCTACTGGGGCATCTACCACTCTCATTCTTCCACCAACACCTTCGAGTAGCATTGATTTATCACTGAGAATGACAGCAACCGCTCTATAATCAGCAGCACCAACAGGACGATTCACATTAGCTCTAAAGTGTATATCAACAACTGACTGTCTTGTTAAATCGAGATGTTCTAGTGAGAAGTAATAGATCGGATACAGATTTTTAAAATCAAATTGTGATATTTGCAAACCAGTATCGACATTTTGATCACGTGCCATAAATGACAACAGACGATGATACACGCGTGCAATATGATTTTCTCTGTAATTAAGTTGTATATCCTCGGATGGTTCCTGTTGGCCGTTTATTCTCAGTGAGACGTCCTTCACACCTAACTGATCAAATATCATATGGCTGGAGAGTTGATTGCCAACTCGTGTGTTATCCTGTAACGCTACGAATATATGACGTGGTGCAGCAACACCTTGTTTTGATGCTAGATTCCACGTGAATAACCCGTTCAGATTTGATTGCTTCACATCTGTACTCACGGTTAGCCAACTCAACAACGACTTTCCTCCTTGGTCCATAAATGATAGTAATCGTTCTTCTGCGGTGATTGCTGGAGTCAACACTGGCATCCACAATGATATTTTTGTTAAATTGACTTTACCAGCATCAGCATTGGGGGCTGCAACATCTGCTGCAATCCTCCAAATTGCGTCGTTATCATCACTCTTTCGTACAAGCGATACTGTATGCTTCGCCCCATAAATAACTTTTCGGACGTTTCTACAGAATCCAAATATGTGATGCAGTGGAATCGCGCATGAAAATGATTTATCCCCTACTCCCAACATTGAGTTTCGTGTTGCAGCTCCTAGATTGAAATTAATGTCGTTGTTTATAACTACAGCCTCAACATCAGCATCATCATTAGCAGCACTGACTTTTTTTGGTCGTCTTACAACGAATTGTTTTCCTCCAGCGTTATTTGTAGCATCTTTTGCAAACATCATAGAAGGTCCTGCTGATCTTGTATAATCATCAGAATATCTCGCTAACCCGATTATTGTTGTAGCCATATCAACATCGCGATCTATCGACTCGATTTCTTTTCCATCAATGAGGTATCTTGCACTCTCAAATAACGCCATAATACCATTATTGACAAAACCGACTTGAGTATCACCTGGATATGATGCTCCAGCAGCTGTTACAAGTTTTCCTTCTACTTCAATAAACGCTTCACAGGGCAAAAAATATTTACTGGTATCATGGACTTGAAGTTCAATTCGCGATCGACTATTTGCGTCTATCGCATGATAAGCGTAATATTGATAATCGCGTACAGAATCATCTTTGCCAACTGGGGCGTCTATATCAAACGCCGGATCATGTGATTTTTTGAACATTTTATTCTATTTATCAGAGTCTAAATCGTAAAAATCCGTAGGATTTTCATCGTAAACGATTTTCATCGACGTAGTTTTTTAAAGCCGCTTCCTGCTATCATATTTGCAATATTGCTTTGGTCGGGAGTTAAAGCCATCGACGCTAATTTTTCGTCTACTGCGTTATTTATAATTCTACTAACACTTGCAGGCATTTCCGCTGTAGATGGTAACGGTTTCTTTGAAAATCCTTTGGATTTTTCTCGTCTCACTAATGATGTTATTTTATTCTTCGCGGCTGAAAACGCTTTTCCAGCAAGATCTCCAACAGCACCAATACCCTTATCACGAATAACTTCAATTGCTTTCATTCCTAGTTGTTTAGCCAACGGCATCACTTTTGGAGCCATTCTCGCAAATAACCCTGCAATGGTATTGCCTAAACCATCTCCGTAGTATGCTCTATAAACTGGAAACCGTGAATTAACTACGTAGATGGGGGTTGGTTTATCATGATTGTAGTGTATGATCATTATTTGAAATCAGAAACCATTTTTCAATTGGAAACGCTAGCGTTTTTATTCAGTCTCGGTGATTAATCACTGTGATACCCACTTTCCACTAACTCGCCAATGAAATCTCGATATGTGCTGATATCCATGATACCACCCTGAAATAATCGTCTACAGATATCAGATGCTTCATTAATTATTTCCGGTGAGTTATTTCCAGCTCGGAACCCTCCTACAAGAACTTCTAATCGTGATATATCATTGATAACACTACCAGGACATACCCCAAAGTGGGGTCCACTGGAATCTTGCAATCCGCTTCCGCTATAACCAGTTGCTACATCCATTTTTTCTTCTTCATCCATGGGTTGTAAATAACCAAGAGGATCATAATCATCATCATCAGGTGGTAGTTGTTGTTTTTTAGGTGAAAAAGATATTTTCTTTGCAGGTTGCTGTCGCTTTTGCGGTTTTTGTTTTTCATATTGTTTATACACTATATCCACCGCATTGATATATTCAATGTATGATGCACTATCTGTCTTAATTTGACTTTTTTTAGTTTTGATTTTGTAGAATATATCAGCCCAATGAGTGAAATTCTTAACATATTTATGATGTTCTGGTTTCAACATTTTTTTTCTGTTTTCATAAGTCATAACAACAAGCGCAGGAATTTCTGGTGGATCAGTCTTATCAATTGCTGCTAACCCTTCCTCGTTAAATCTCACGCGTAAATCATCTACTGTTCTTTTTGATTCCATTTTTTGTACAGTCTGTTTTGTTTGTTCAGTTTTCGCTGCTATTTTTTCAAGTTCACCGATAACAGATTTCCCCGTCTCGGGATCATTCCCCCGTATAGCACGCTCTACCCCGTACGTTGCTGTGGTTACTGGTTTAAACAATTCTTCGGATCCCGCAGCAAAATCAGTTTGTAAACTCTGTCGTTGTTGCAGTTTATTTCTTACAGAGTCACGAATTGGTACAAATCTCCTGATTGCATCCAATCGTTCACGAGCCAATCGGGTTGTTAATGCTTCATTGACCATTATTTGAAATCAGAAACAATTTTTCAATTGCAAAACACTTTTTCAATCCGACCTAACACCATCGGATGATTTTTAACACGGTCATGGAAGTGTTATTTCATCGTGAGACAGCTTTGTTCATCGATGTTGAAACTATCAAAATTGTATATATAAATAAATAATACTGATAGTTTCAACATCCTAGTTTTGATCAATCTGAACCGTCCATCAATTTTTATTCAGTGTGAAATATTTTCACTGTTTTTGACATTGTCAATCAAAAAATGCTAAAAAAAATTAAAATCTCTATGAGGGACGGTCACAATCAAATAATGATAAATGGTCGGGCAATCAAAATTGTTCATTTTCTTGAATTAACGCCCGTAGGTTTCTAACTTTAGAATTAACCTCCTTTTTCAATTCGTATTCGTACCCCAATTCTTTTCGTATTCGTTCTACGATGGTATACAACGGAGCGAACACACTTACGTCACTGGAAAATGCGAGAGAGTCCTTAATAGAATTCTGAATTCTTTTGATGAGCGCATACTTCTTTGGTAGCATATATTTATTGTTGTTAACTCCGTATTCTATATCCTGAAAATCAGACATGATTTGATCAGGATTTAACCCATCTGATAGTTCAATATCCCAACCTTTCAATTTTGAAATCTCGGATATGATGCTATTCATGTTTTCAGAATTCATTATTCTATAATAATGATATATTTCTAAATGAAAAATATGACGCATTAGACATAACTAAATTGAACTTTTTGTCCCGTCCTTTTTGAAATAGCCGTCTTGGTTATTCCCTCTGCAACATGTCGTACTGAGGCTCTACAAATATCGAAGTGCCTACCGGCTTCATTCATTGATTGAAATATTTTTTCTTCGTTAGTTATCGTATTCAAAGATTTCACAGGTCTCGCTTTTTTCGAGTATTTCCCAGTCCCCCCTCGTTCGGTATTCTCACTTTGTGTAACAGCCTGCAGATTTGATAAAGAATTGTTTTTCGGATTAGAATCGATATGATCAATGACAGAATCATCCTCGATCAATCCATGGAAACACTCGTACACGAAACGATGATTGAGATATTTCTTCTTTCCAGCACCAAACACCAAATACCCCATACCATTGTCAGCACCAACTGATTTCTTCAGTCTGCGGTTTCTTACAACACCATAACTGGATGCTTCATAATTTGTGATCACAGGGTGTTGTCTGAATTCTTGGTTCATTCGTATACATAATACTATTGTTTGTTTAATTCATTGTTTGGTTTAATGATAAATCTTTCGATGTAGTCTTGAGGAGTTCTTATGATTTTATCCTTGATACTGACTTTGTCAGCGTCAAGAATACTGACTTTGTCAGCGTCAAGAATACTGACTTTGTCAGCGTCAGGGTCATAATTTCTGATTGATTGTCCATTTTTTATTCTTTTATCATAATATCGCTTCAACTCCCTGTATCGCTTACCACCGCAATTCAAACACAACTGAGATTTTCCCCTAACCCCAACTCCACATCGTATGCACGGTAACGGACCAAGGCTTCCACGACGAAAGCTTTGCATATGATACCCACAGAACTCGTTTCTGCATGATTTGTTACACGGGATTACTGATCCAATCATAAGCCACTTGCAGTGATTCATATATAAAAATCTTTCATTTAAATGCTTGTTTTAATTATAGCATGAAGGAGTTCAAGAGATTGACTTCGAAAAATGCTGAATTCAATGCTGATAAGGAGTTTAAGAGATTATTAAAAATCAATCCTAGATTTAATCTCGATAGACCAAAAAAACGTAACAAACGTCCAAGAGACGGAAACATGAAAGAGTTTAAGAGATTATTAAAAATCAATCCTAGATTTAATCTCGATAAACCCAAAAAACGTCCAAGAGACGGAAACATGAAAGAGTTTAAGAGATTATTAAAAATCAATCCTAGATTTAATCTCGATAAACCCAAAAAACGTCCAATAGACGGAAACATGAAAGAGTTTAAGAGATTATTGAAAATCAATCCTAAATTTAATCTCGATAAACCAAAAAGACGTAACAAAATCAATCCTAGATTTAATCTCGATAAACCCAAAAAACGTCCAATAGACGGAAACATGAAAGAGTTTAAGAGATTATTGAAAATCAATCCTAGATTTAATCTCGATAAACCAAAAAAAACGTCCAAGAGATTACCCTGGAAAGATGCTCAATTCAATCTCGATATAGTTTCTAATACACCAAAGAATACAATTCTTGATAAAGCCATGATTAGTAAAATCAGAGACTGTTTTAATGAATTCAAGCGTGATGGAGCATCCTATTGTTGGTCAACATTTCGAATTGATGGTGTTGTTGATGCTACCATGACTGATGAAAAAGCAGCAGTGATAATTTCACGTGTTGGGGAAAAACGGCATTTTTTCCGAATCAAATTCATTATCGAAGTCGATGGCAAATGGATTATTAAGGATAAATTTGAACCAATCCTCAAGAATAAAAAAGCTGTCATTGTGAGTAGAGATTCCAAACCAGGGATTCTAACCGGCATTGATAAACCATACTACGAAAGATCTTATCCCGTAACAGCAATGGTTTATGGGATATATCCGTTAAATGATAAACCCGATATCGCAAAACTAGCTCCTATGAAATATTCGTCAGGGCTTAATTGTGTAGCAGAACGAATAATAGAACACTTCACAAATGCATCCCGAGGAAATAAACTAACTGATCTGCGACGCAGAAAAATAACCGAGTGGGAACTGACAGTGAAACAGCATGGTGCAAAGATTTCTGATATAGCTAAATTAGAAACATCATTAAGATTTCCAATAACAGTTATGACGATAACGGGAGAGGTTTTATACGAACCGAAATATAACAAAAATGGAGCACCAATACAGATTATTGATCATAACAAACACGCGTGGACACCTGCGGTAACAATATTTCCACGAGAACGAACCGTGAAATATATCCCTAAGGAGTTCGTCGGGGATGTTTTCTATGAAGAGAAATTATTCGATGCTATTTATGCGTTATGTAAGGATGATCCTGTGTCAGTGTGGTTACTTAGAAGTGATGAAGAATTCGATCAATTTGTAAAACCAAATGGTGAATTATATCGCGTTGAAGAATTAGATAACAGAATGAGAAAAATCGCTAGTGATTTTTCACCGCAGAATTCCCATGAAAAACTACTCACGGATAGTTTTACTATTCCATCAGTGGTAGCTCACTTCGCAAGAGAAAAAAACTCATGGTGTCCAACACGAAGTGATTTTCTTGAGGATGTTAAATTGAGTTGCGTCTAATTTGGTCATGGAGGACTGTGGAATACGAAATACTCACGTGATGGTATGATTTCAATTGATATAGCCGCGTGTTATCCCGGAAGTTTTCTCGGGTATGGGGAATGCGCTGAGTACTTCAAACGATTTGGACACCCCACGCATGAAATGACTCGTGTTGCGATTAATGGACCATTGCCTGATTTTGACTTAACCGGATTCGCTCGTGTGATATCATTTGAATTAGCTACAGGGTTACATCCGTGTAGTTATGTTTGGCTCGGTAGACACCTATCTGAAAAACACTGGATGCCAATAGTGCTATTGAGATATATGATTGATTGTGGTATGCTAATATCGTTGATTGTTTCCGAGGCTATTATATGCTATCGAGCTCAGAAAGAAGTTTGGCTACCACAACCCAATCTAGATAGAATAATCAACGAACTACGAAAACAGTTTCCAGATTTCAGTGAAGAAGAAATCATAAATTGGTCTAAGAAGTTATTTGAAATTAAAAAAGAACAAGCAAAAGATCTCGGAAGAAGAATAATCGGTAAATTTACCCAGGGTGGACGATACGATAACGCAAAATACTCTTCGCGGTTGATCATAGATGTCGCTGAATACGATTTTATTGTAGCGGATTTAATGAAACAGGGAAAACTTGTATCCCGTAAGGATGCTTTTCTATCCAATGGTGAGAAATTAGGTACGGTTGTTACCTACTGTGATGGATATAATTCCCAGTACACACATTTGAGAAGTTCAATGCTAGCCTATGCTTGCATTAATCTATTTTCGATGATAAATAGATTTCCTAATACCGCGGTTAGAGTAGCCACTGATTCGATGTATATACACAATAAGTACAAATCAGCTGTAGCGGCATTCACAGATCCCGAAGAAAATTGGGGGCGTTGGCGATTTAAAAAGGAGATGCTACATGAGTATTGTGAATCCGCAGACGTTGCCATGGATGATAAATATATTTGTTGTAACCGTATTGAAATTCAATCAGAATTTTCTAATGCACCACCGGTATCTCATCCAGTATGTAGATACAAGACAGTTTATTTAAACGGTTGTGGTGGGTCAGGAAAGACAACTCGTGCAATTGAATTATTTCGTGGTGGTGGAAATACTTGTATTTCTACTAACATGATTGTGCTAACACCGACTCACAGACTCGCCAGAGAGATGATACAACGAGGGGTAAATGCTTGCACTTATCACAGCTTCTTTCGATGGAAGGGTGACAAATGGACTCCTGATCGAATGGGTGATAAATTCATTCCTGAAATCATAATTTGGGATGAAATATGCACAGTGTCATTAGATGTATTAAAAACATTTCTTGAGTGGTTGTTAACCAAAAACACAAAAGTCGTCATGTGCGGGGATCAAGGCCAACCACCACCATTTGTCGGTGCATCTCCACATGAATGGCTAAAGGGTTTTGTAGACTACTATGAAGAAATCACCACTGATTATAGATCACTTGATGAACGATTACGAGAATTTAAGAAACTAATTAGATTACAACCGGATAGAATCCAATGCGAAATAGCGCGTGAAGTGATTTCAGAAACTCCAATGAATGATTTCTGGGAAGCGTGGAGACCAAACGATTTGATCATTGCAAGTAGAAAAATAGTCAGGGATACACTTCAGATGAAGTTATTTGAATTGCATAAAGAAAAATTTGCAACGCTTCCAGTACCCCTTTGTTATAGGCCATCGGATACACGAAAACAGAATATTGAAGTTGATATTCCAGGACAGAATGAAAAACAAATTCTGGTATTAAATGATATTGTGCTGGTTGATATCAATGTCGTTGAAGATGCATTGCGTGCTAATAAATCCCCGTGGACGCTAGGATACGCAGCAACAATACACTCTTCACAGGGATTGACTATATCGGATACAATTGTTTGGATGGTAGATAATCGCATCGAATGGTCAAATTTAGTCTATCTCGCAGTATCCAGAGTACGAAACATAAATCAACTTCGAAGAATTGTCCTCGATGATGAAATCATTGGTGATGATAATGACACAACAATAAGTGATATTGATGTTAGCATCATTAATAAAAAAACTCTCCGGTTACAAACAACAGGACAAAAAAAAACAACGAGAATTTGATATTGATGCTAAATTAATAATCACTTTGAAGAAACAACAGAATAATCACTGCGCGAGTTGCAATTGTATAATGCGTTGGCAGTATTCGGATAAGGATCCTCGCCAATTCACCGTAGACAGAAAAAATAACAATCTCGGTCATGTCAGAAATAATGTGATGTTGACTTGTCTTGAGTGCAATAGACGCAACGGTGCTAGTTAAGACCATGCGGTGGCAATTGAGTATCCTCGGGAATCACTTGTAGTTGTTGTCGAGTAAAACCCCGCTGAGGGGCAGTTGAATCCAGTTTATAGACTGGAGGTCTACCAGTTGATCGTGTTATACTAGATATCTTATGCGTAGTGACGCTCCAAATAGGATCAGTAGCCCTTTTTCTACCCCCTTGAAGCTCTCTTGGTTCGTATAAGTACCTCACAATGACACTACTACCAAGAATTGGTTGGGAAACGCTAGCGTTTCTAGGGAAATCTTTTTGTGGTTGTACGGGTATTGACTTCTTTTTAATCGCGTTGATAGGTTTCATGTTGATTGTTCTAGTAATCTCGTTATTCAGTGCAGTAATCACAGATGGTAATCTTTTAACCCATTCACTGGATCGCTTTTCTTGAATGAATTCTTTTGCGTATTGATATCCAAATAACCGCCCAGCAATCGTCCGATTAAACCGTTCTACAATGGCCTGATCACGATGCAGTGCAGTATGCCCTCGTCTGATAGCGACATTGTGATATTTCATTGTAGATAGAACCGCACCCTGAAATTCCTTGCCAGGATCAACTTGTAACAGATTTGGCCAGTGCAGAGGACCTCGTCGATAAATCCTTTCAAATGCAGAAGCTACTTCAGTAGATGATTTTGTCCTTAGCGGTTCTGCTTCTTTGTGTCGACTCGCAACATCAACTACGGTTAACGCGTATTTGTAACCGCGATCATGCGGCAGAAATAGTATATCAGCTTGATGAACTTCATTAGGAACGGTCACATCAAAATGCGAGTAGTTAATTTGTTTAGGCGGTGGTAGATAAATTTGCCATAGTGCCTGTTTGGATAACCAATTAGCCGCAGTGGTTTTTTTCACTTTTGCAGCACTAGCGAGTTTATTGATTGCAGCGTTACCCCTCCAGTATCCCCTCGGAGAATAATAAATTGATTCCATATTATTAATTACCGGCACCTAACATCAATTTACTTTTCATAGCCGATTTTATTAAAAATGAAGCCAATTTTTCTTTGAAGGATTTATCAGGAATAGCATTTAACGCATGAATTAATTTCACATCTGCTAAATGCCTGTGTTGCAGATTGCTGCTTTTATAAGCAACATCATGAAGGTGACAGGCCTTATCAATGGCGTTTATTGGTTCTTCACCGGGGTTGGGTTGATTTTGATTATTGAGTCTGATATCAAGTCTGGTTCCCGGTCCACAGTAGCTATATCCTGGGAGGTGCTTTTCTCCGGGGTACTTTGCCCATGGGGTTCCAGGGAGTTTTGCTAATTTGGCTGCGATATCACCTCCTCGTTTTTTTTTAAATCAGATTTCATAGACACAAATCTAAATTTCTTTGTACCACATTGCACGCATTTACCAGAAAGCGCTGATCGGTTATTTTTAGTTGTAATCGTCGTCACATCATCTGTGCCAGTACGCGTTTTACACTTCACACAATATAGATCCATAATTTATGTATAGAAATATGGATATAATTGATTTTTCAGCGACGAAAACAAGAGAACCAATTAAGCATCATGCAGCGCTACCAAACTCTATCCGGATGATTATAATCGGGCCATCTGGATCCGGTAAAACGCAATTGTTACTCAATTTAATAATGAGATGGATGAAGTGGGATAAGTTGTATTTAATTGCCCCTAGCGTAGATGATCAACGATGTTATGAAGTGCTAAAAGATTTTAACGAGAATGCATCAGAAATTAAGGGTGAGAACGCCATTGATTTTATAACCGATATCGATGAAGCACCGAGTATTGATGATATTGATGGAGATATTAACAATTTAGTCGTATACGACGATATAATGTTGGGTAAACAAAAGAATCCTGCTAGAATATTTTCCCGGGGGCGTCACAAAAACACTGACGTGATATATGTCACTCAACGCTACACTCAGGTTCCAAAATTGATCAGAGATAACTGCAATTTATTGTCTGTATTCAACGGAGTTGATACTCATACTCTTAGAAATATTTGGCAGACATGGTGTTCTGATATGGACTTCAATCAATTTCGAGATTTCTTTAGTCATGCTCAGTCGACTCCGCACGGATTCGCAACAATAAATTTGCATGATCCTCGGACACGATATCGTATCGGACTTGATCAAATATTCGGTTAAAATCGTAAAAGAATTATTAACCCAGAACTGAAAACTTTAGCAGCAGAGAGGGTAGATGACAACAAGTTGCGACCAAAATTAATTAAAAAATCGTTTTCATTTTTTTAGTTAAAATGATTTCATAGGGAGATTTCAATCAATTTTTTGTCTGAAAACGTTGTAGGGTTCGCCTTTTTTTGGTTAAAATAAGATTATAAGACGGCTCGTTTTAGGATTTCAATCAAATTTTGTCTAAAAACGTTGTAGGATTCACCCTCTCTGCTGCTTATTTCCTAGATGCGCCCGGAGGCACAGGAAAACTTTTCTCATTTCACTTATTTTGGCAACTATACGATCACGACACAATATTGCACTGGCAATCGCATCATCTGGAATTGCAGCAACTGTTTTGGATGGTGGTCGAACAGCGCATTCAGCACTGAAATTGCCGTTGAATATGCAAATCACCGACACACCAGTATGCAATATCAACAAAAATTCTGGAATGGGTAAAGTACTCCAATCATGTCAACTCATTATATGGGACGAATGTACTATGGCGCACAAAAAGGCTTTGGAAGCGCTTCACTGCACACTAAAAGATTTGAGAGGAAATGAACAGCTCTTCGGTGGCGCACTTATTTTATTGTCTGGTGACTTTCGACAAACTCTACCATTTATACCATGTTTAACAGCTGCTGATGAATTAAATGCATGTCTAAAATCATCAGTTTTATGGCGATACCTACAGAAATTGACTTTGAAGACCAATATGCGTGTAGGACTAAAATACGATGCATCCGCTGAACATTTCGCAAAACAATTGTTGGATATTGGGAATGGGAAAATGGAAATCGATAAATCTACACAATGTATCACATTGCCAACAAGCTTCTTTAAAATTACAGGAACCACAGACGAATTGATTCACAAAGTTTTCCCAAATATCGCACAGAATTACAAAAATCATCAATGACTCAGTGAACGCGCTATATTAGCAGCCAAAAACAACGATGTTAATGCCCTCAGCTTCAGCATTCAAAAACAAATACCAGGCGAAGCGACAACGTATAAGTCCATAGATACTGTAATGAATCAAGACGAAGTTGTCAATTATCCAACTGAATTCTTAAATTCACTTTATTTGCCAGGCATGCCGCCGCACGTTTTAACATTGAAAATTGGCGTACCTATCATTCTTCTCCGAAACATAAATCCACCACGACTTTGCAATGGTACCAAGCTTTCAGTGAAAAAGTTAATGAACAATATCATCGAAGCTATAATTTTAAATGGAAAATTTAAAGGAGAAGATGTACTCTTGCCACGCATCCCTATGATTCCGACAGATATGCCATTCGAATTCAAACGTTTGCAGTTTCCGGTGCGACTCGCATTTGCAATTACCATAAACAAAGCACAGGGACAATCGCTACAAGTGTGTGGACTAAATTTGGAAAATCCATGCTTCTCACATGGACAGCTGTATGTGGCATGCTCACGCGTTGGAAAACCTTGTGATTTATTCATATACGCACCAGACAGAAAAACAAAAAATATTGTGTATCCAAAAGCACTTCAATAAACAGAATAGGCTATTTGACAGTATGAAAAAAATGTATGTTTGTTTGTTTCTTCGTTTGTGTCGTATGCGTTCCTATACTGTTCATCCAATTGCGATAAAACTTTGGTGAGTATCAACAGCTGTTTGAAATTCCTAATCGGTAGCGATACCTAAAATTGCGTGTGCTCGGTATGAACTGTAGGCGCCATAGATACGTCACGTGATCGAACACGGTCTGGATTGGCTGAAACTATGATGACGTAAATCAACAGCTGTATAAATTTCATAATCGGTAGCGATACCTAAAACGCCTTCGGTAAGGTAACCACTTATTGTGGGCTCGATAAATACCACTAAATAATTTGAGATGCTTTCCAGAAACCAGTCAAATAGTGTATTGAAACGCAAACACTTTCTTTCTTTTAGTGGCATTGCAACGCATGCCGGGTACTTGCTAGTATATATATATATATATATATATATATATATATATATATATATATATATATATATATATATATATATATATAAAATGTGTAATGTGGAAGGGTGTTGGGTTGTGATTGATTGTACTTCCCTACAAGGTGTCCCGTTTATTCAGGTTTTGTTGTCTAGAGGATGATCGACCTCGGTGTTATTGCCCAGATCGTGTAATATTAATAGCAAGTGTCGAGCATACAGGCAAAATAAATCGAGATATATATATATATATATATATATATATAGAGAGAGAGAGAGAGAGAGAGAGAGAGAGAGAGAGAGAGAGAGAGAGAGAACAGTATGACTCGATCCACCGTACATGCATTTTTTTAAAAAAAATCAATTTCATAAACAACTGTGAGAATGTATTATCTTAGGAAATTACACTTCTTTTTTTAAAAAAAAACCTTTACCGAATTTCAAACACAAATTTTTTCTATGAATAGCCGATCTGTTTTAAATGATATAATTAGTTCATTATAGAAAATAGTGAACAATCGAATCGTTGCCTTATACAACGTAATAACCTGTTCCTTCAAACTTCACTGCGGTCGTTCTTCTCTGTCCTTTCCACATATACCATGGGATATGTAAGAAAACCAAACGTGGCAGACCACAAACAAACCTAGTTTTACAAGATTAATGTATTTCCTAATTCAACTGCGACTCATCTTATCACTACACAGTTCCGTTCTCATCTCAATTACACAAATGACTGAATAGTTTCATTACATGGCTTAAATATGTTAATTATAGAGAATACACGCATTTTGAGTGTTTAACATAGATGGCATAGCACTTCATATACTGTTAATTTCATTGAAAACGTATGAAAGTCTTTACCATTCGTGAAATCATCTAAGATCGGTGGATTCACACGAAAACTCAGTACTCATATCAACTAATGTAATGCATAACATCTTCAAATACCCAATTCTTATACAAACAACGACGAATTCAAATAATTTGTTAAACATATATAAAAAGATCCTTGTACGTATTTAGATAGATAAAATCAACACAGTTATACTCATATCAAGAAAAGTAATTAATGAATTGAAACAAACGAACTCATGCAACTCAATATATACACAAATGAATTCAAGCAAATAATTATATTGATATCAATGAATTTACATGAGATTGGCGCAGATACCATGTGAGTTCAAGCTTTGACTCGCTTCTGCCGCCCAAATTATGTCTGTCGACTTTTCAGACATCTGGTTTTACGTGAGAGATTGTCTTCTAAATTCACTCTCAGAGTACGTTAATTTCCCTATTGCAGGCAAACGTAGACTAACTAGATTTTCCGATGGTTGTACTTAAAACGAGTAACTTTCGTCTGGGAAACACACCCGATTTTTAGTAAAACAAATCATGATTCAATATACGTAACGCCTTTTATAGCCAGGCGCCAAAATTTGTGGTAAACCTGACTCTCGGTTTCCCAACAATGTATTCCCCACACTATCAATTTTGACATTATCGATACAGAAAATCAAAGTTAACTTTACCCTCGACTTATCAGGGACGGTTGAATAAACGAAGGCCTAATTACGAATCACCTCCTTTCCTGATATTAGAAATAATAATAGGATAGCGACTTAAAAAGCACATGTCCACAGCAATCTAATTAATTGTTATTTGGCCAAAACTAATGTGCTTTTTAAAGACCAACATAAATTTGTACCCTCATTATATATATATATATATATATATATATATATATATATATATATTTCTGGAAATTTTCACTCTAAAATTAAACAACAGATGTTAACCTCATTTCTGACCTTGCTTCAGAGTGTAAACAAGCTTCTAAAATGATTGGTTGATTCCAAGGACATTAGAGCTTTATTTTAAAAATGATTGGTTGATTCCAAGGACATCTTTCTAGATCATACTGTATACGTGACGTTGCGAGCTGTTATGTGCCCTTCTAGAAAATCACGTGACCCCTTCCTGTTTACGAGCGAATCAGAATATATTTGTGTTTTAGAAGCTAACGGTTCAGTAGTTAGTCTGAGCTTTAGAATACAAAGATGTGTGTTATTGTTTGAGTGTAAATTATTTCAATTCGTTTGGGATCAAAAGGAATTTATTGTGTTATTTATCTAGAAATTACTTGTGCTCATTTTAATTATTATAAAAACTAAAACTTACTTCATCACGTGACATAGTCGTCCATATTGGATTACATCGTCAAGATTCGAACCGGGAACTATTAGGACATTTTATTATCAGGATTCTTCCACTAGTGGATTATATTGTGAATTCTTTTTGGCTTAATTTTTTGGACTTGATTCTCTAAAACCGTAAGTTTATTTATTTTCTTTTATGAAAATATTGTACTCAATAAAGTGTTTGTTAAATTTTTACAAGCTTGTTATTTTCACTTCTTTCTATGCTGCTGCTTGTTCGAGACTAAGCACGTAACATAAAAGTTAGAGGCTCGTCCGGGATTGAGATAAATTGGAATTTGGCTAGATTTTTTCGCGGAAATCTTTTCTTTTAAATTTGAATTCCCCTAGTTTTTGAAAATGTTAAATCTTTAGTGAGACTGACAGGCTTGTATTAAAATGACATCTAAAGTAGAAATATTTCTTTCTAATCCTACCCAGGATCAATGAGATCTTTTCAAAAAAGATGAGTTGATTCAACTTGCCGGAAAATATGATCTTTCTGAAGTCAAGGCTTCTTTAACGAAACAAGATATCAAAACGATTTTGGTCCAATATTTGGTAGAAAAGGATGTTTTGGAACAAAGTGCTTTGATTTTGGTCAGACTCTGACATTAAACTAAAGGAATTAGAATTAAAATTCAAGATGGAATTAGAGTTGAAGAGGCTGGAATTTCAAGAAAGACATTTACAATATAATAGAGAGAGAAGAGAAAGAAAGGCAAATTGAATTACAAAAAGAGCAGATAAGGATTGATAGAGAGAGAGAAGGAAGAAAGGGAATATCAAATTAAAATGAAAGAAATAGAGCTGGCAAGTGAAAATCACCATCATACTTCAAATCCAAACTTAACTTTTGATTTAGCAAGGAATATTAGATTAGTGCCCCCTTTCAAAGAAAAAGAAGTAGACAAATATTTTATTCTTTTTGAAAAAGTTGCAGAAAATTTAAAGTGGCCAAGAGAGAATTGGACTCAGTTATTACAATGTGTACTTACTGGTAAGGCTAGTGAGATTTCACTTCACTGTCTGTTCACCAAAGTGGTCACTATGATGTGGTTAAAGAATGTATTCTAAGGGGTTATGAGTTAGTCCCTGAAGCTTATTGACAAAAGTTCATAAATTACAGAAAAGAAGCTGGACGAACTCATGTCAAATTTGCTAGAGAAAAAGAGCAGTTGCTTGATAGACGGTGCTTAGCCAAGAAAGTCGAACAAGATTATCGAAATCTCAAGCAAATGATATTAATTGAAGAGTTCAAAAGCTGAGTCCAGAGTGATGTTAAGTCTTCTCTTGATGAGCATAAGATTGAAACCTTGGAAAATGTTGCTTGAGCTGCTGACGAATATTCTTTGAGACATAAAGTTCCTTTTGTTAACAAGACTTCTACTCAACAGTCTTCTGGCAGGAAAGTATTTCCGCCTAATAGAAGCCCTTCTAAAACTCAAACTAGCACAACTTTCAAAAATCAAACTTCAGAGAAGCTTGATTCTAGATCTTTGTCTCTTCTGACATGTACCTATTGCAAGAGACAAGGAAACGTTATTTCTGATTGCTTCAAATTGAAAAATAGGCATCAGAATCAAGACAGACCTGCTCCAAATGCTCTTATTTCTAAGAGATGAAGGTCACTGTCATGTACCGAAAACAATAAATTTGTTGGGTCTAATAAATCCCAGTCTGATTTTATTATGGAGAAGTATGAACCATTCATATCGAAGGGTTCTATATCACTCTTGGTTGATTCAGCCAATCCTACCCCTATTAAAATTTTAAGGGACACAGGAGCTTCTCAGAGTCTTTTATTATCAGGTACTTTGCCTTTTTTCTGAGAAGTCTTCTTCTAATGAAATTGTTCTTATTCAGGAAGTAGATTGCGGCTTTGGTAATGTTCCTCTCCATTGTGTAAATTTGTCATTAGACTTAGTGTCAGGACCTGTGACAATCGGAAGAGACTCGGTTTTACCCGTCGAGGGCATTAATTTATTGCTAGGCAACAACTTAGCTGGAGACAAGGTTGTGGTTAATCCACTTGTAACTGACAAGCCTAATTTGGATCAGAAAGTTGATCCAATTGAAAAAGAATTTCCTGATATATTTCAAGCTTGTGTAGTGACCAGAGCTATGGCAAAGAAAGCTCTTGAGAATGATGTTGATGAAGCCAGTATTCCTTTAGCGGATAGGTCAGGCTTTTGATGAGGTCACTTTTACTGCTTGTTTGGATCACTCAGAAGGTATTGATCATAGTGATCCTGTTTTAACAACTCATTCTCTTTATTCTAATCAGGGTGAAAAACGACAGTCACTTGTCGTCGAAAAAGATCCTGATATCTCCTGTTTGTTTCAAAGGGCCATAAGCGAGACTGAAGCCACTGAAGTTCCTGTCTGTTATTTCATTAAAAATGGAAAGTCTTATGAGAAAATGGAGACCTCCCGAGGTACCTTCTGGTGAGGAGTGGTCGGTGAACTATCAAATAGTAGTTCCAAAGCCTTACAGACAGGAAATACTTAATCTGGCAAATGACACTCCTTTGGCTGGTCATTTAGGGATTAATAAAACTTATCACAAGATCTTTACTCACTTTTTTGGCCAAAAGTAAAAAAGTGATGTTACCAAATACTGTTGATCTGGTCATACTTGTCAAATGGTAGGAAAACCCAATCAGAAGATACATAAGGCTCATCTACAAGCTATTCCTGCCTTTGACGAACCATTTAGTAGAATTATGGTAGATTGTGTTGGTCCCTTACCCAAGACCAAGTCAGGTAACCAATACCTGTTGACCATTATGTGTGCGTCAACAAGGTTTCCAAAAGCATTTCCGTTAAGGAATATAAAATCTAAAACAATAGTATAAGCTTCGATAAAGTTTTTTTACTCAGTACGGTCTTCCCAAATCTGTTCAGTCTGATCAAGGTTCAAACTTCATGTCTGGAATTTTCCAGCAAGTTATGTATGAATTGGGCATTCAGCAATTCAAATCTTCTGCCTATCACCCTGAGAGCCAAGGGGCATTAGAAAGATTCCATCAGACTTTGAAAAATATGATTCGATCATATTGTTTTGATACGAATAAAGATTGGGATGAAGGCATTCATTTTCTATTATTTGATGTTAAAGAATCAGTTCAAGACTCTTTAGGCTTCAGTCCTTTTGAACTGGTTTTTGGACACACTGTGCGTGGATCATTGAAGTTTATAAAGAGAAACGTCCTTCTAATGAAGATACTGAGATCAATCTTCTTGATTATGTTTCTGATTTCAGATACAAGTTGTCAAAGGCTTGTGAGGTCACAAGAGCAAATCTGCACTCTGCTCAATCTAACATGAAATCAAGATATGATAAAAGGTCGAAGGAAAGGTGTTTTCAGCCTGGTGATAGAGTCCTGGCTCTCTTACCAATGCCACAAAATCTTCTTCAGGCCAAATAGTATGGTCCTTAAACAGTTGACAGGAAAATTAATGACTTAAATTACATCATATATACTCCTGGGATGCGCAGACAAAAACAACTATTTCATATAAACATGCTAAAAGAGTATATTGAAAGAGATAGCCATG
Organism: Unio delphinus; assembly: GCA_029339505.1. Taxonomy (NCBI): domain Eukaryota; kingdom Metazoa; phylum Mollusca; class Bivalvia; order Unionida; family Unionidae; genus Unio; species Unio delphinus. The sequence goes on along the minus strand of JAQISU010000002.1, from coordinate 115,281 downwards.
TTAAACATGTAATTAATTTAGTTGTACCTGTCCCACTCAGTGAAGGAATGTCATCAAATTCTACTGATATTGAAATGATGACTGATATTGAAATGACGAATCTTTGTAATTCAAATATTTTGAAAAATCTAGACCAGAAACTTTCACATTTGCAAGTGCAAGAAAGAAATGAACTGAAACAGTTATTATTTGAATATGAGCACTTATTTCCAGATGTTCATACAAGGACAAACACAATTTTTCATGACGTTGAATTTGAAAATTCCAAACCTGTTGAACAA